>BPLQ01001396.1:0-272410 GCA_021605075.1 Caerostris darwini
CATGGTTTGGTCAAGATGAATCATGGTTTGTCATTCATCACGCCGATGGCCGTGTCAGGATACGCCGTCTTCCAGGCGAACAGTTGCTTCCTCAATATACAGTAGGTCATACACAGGCCGGTGGTGGCGGTATTAGGCTTTGGGCAACGTTCTCTTGGGCGTTTCTGGGACCCGTGATTGTGGTAGAGCAAAACATGAATGCTACAAGGTATATGAACATATTGCGGGCCAGTTGCACCCTTACATGGAGTCTGTTTTTCCAGCTGGAAATGGAATATTCCAACAGGACAACGCCCCTTGTCAAAAGGCTAAAATTTGTGTTGGAGTGGCTCCAGGAACATGATGCTGAATTCCAGTTAATGTCCTGGCCGCCTAACTCAACGGATATCAATCCGATAGAACACATTTGGGATGTCCTGGGACGGCAGCTCAGAGTTCAAAGACCACCAATTCGCAATATCTCGGATTTGCGTGACCGTTGCTTAAACATGTGGTACAACAATAATCATGATCAACTTGAAGAGTACACAAAACACAGAAAACCGTCATCATGTTAAAATCAAACACAAATATCACATTGAAAGCTGCTGAAGAGACACTGCTGCTAATACATGAACAGATTGAACAAGTTCAACTTGAAGACTACACAAAACACAGAAAACCGTTATCATGTTAAAATCAAATGTAAATATCACATTGATAGCTACTGAAGAGACACTGCTGCTAATACATGAACAGATTGAACAAGTTCAACTTGAAGACTACACAACACAGAAAACCGTCATGATGTTAAAATCAACTGTAAATATCACATTGATAGCTGATGAAGAGACACTGCTGATAATACATAAAGAGATTGAACAATAATCATGATCAACTTGAAGAGTACACAAAACACAGAAAGCCGTCATCATGTTAAAATAAAATTTAAATATCACATTGATAGCTGCTGCAGAGACACTGCTGCTAATACATGAAGAAATTGAACAATAATCATGAACAACTTGAAGAGTACACAAATACAGAAATCCGTCATGATGTAAAATCAAATGTAAATATCACAGTGATAGCTGCTGAAGAGACACTGCTGCTAATACATAAAGAGATTGAACAATAATCATGATCAGCTTGAAGAGTACACAATAAACAGAAAACCGTCATCATGTTAAAATCAAATGTAAATATCACATTGATAGCTGCTGCAGAGACACTGCTGCTAATACATGAAGAAATTGAACAATAATCATGATCAACTTGAAGAGTACACAAATACAGAAATCCGTCATCATGTTAAAATCAATTGTAAATATCACATTGATTGCTGCTGAAGAGACACTGCTGCTAATACATAAAGAGATTGAACAATAATCATGAGCAACTTGAAGAGTACACAATACACAGAAAACCGTCGTCATGTTAAAATTAAATGTAAATATCACATTGATAGCTGCTGCAGAGACACTGCTGCTAATACATGAAGAAATTGAACAATAATCATGATCAACTTGAAGAGTACACAAATACAGAAATCCGTCATCATGTTAAAATCAAATGTAAATATCACATTGATTGCTGCTGAAGAGACACTGCTGCTGATACATAAAGAGATTGAACAATAATCATGATCAGTTTGAAGAGTACACAATACACAGAAAACCGTCATCATGTTAAAATCAAATGTAAATATCACATTGATAGCTGCTGCAGAGACACTGCTGCTAATACATGAAGAAATTGAACAATAATCATGATCAACTTGAAGAGTACACAAATACAGAAATCCGTCATCATGTTAAAATCAAATGTAAATATCACATTGATTGCTGCTGAAAGAACACTGCTGCTGATACATAAAGAGATTGAACAATAATCATGATCAGCTTGAAGAGTACACAATACACAGAAAACCGTCACCATGTTAAAATCAAATGTAAATATCACATTGATAGCTGCTGCAGAGACACTGCTGCTAATACATGAAGAAATTGAACAATAATCATGATCAACTTGAAGAGTACACAAATACAGAAATCCGTCATCATGTTAAAATCAAATGTAAATATCACATTGATTGCTGCTGAAGAGACACTGCTGCTGATACATAAAGAGATTGAACAATAATCATGATCAGCTTGAAGAGTACACAATACACAAAAACCGTCACCATGTTAAAATCAAATGTAAATATCACATTGATAGCTGCTGCAGAGACACTGCTGCTAATACATGAAGAAATTGAACAATAATCATGATCAACTTGAAGAGTACACAAATACAGAAATCCGTCATCATGTTAAAATCAAATGTAAATATCACATTGATTGCTGCTGAAGAGACACTGCTGCTGATACATAAAGAGATTGAACAATAATCATGATCAGCTTGAAGAGTACACAATACACAGAAAACCGTCATCATGTTAAAATCAGATGTAAATATAACCTTGATAGCTGCTGAAGAGACACTGCTGCTATAACATAAAGAGATTGATCAATAAGGCTCAATTAATCAATAAGGCTTCACACTATTTAAAAGTAATTTTCTATTCTAAATAATTTTCAATACTAATAAAATAGAAAAATTACTATAACTAATCACAACATTAAAGCTATCATAAGTTATTTTATAAAGTATGGCTAAAATTTTCAATCAGCTAACAAAATATATTCTAATTAATCAATAAGGTTCGAATCATTTAAAAGTAATTTTCTATTCTAAACAATTTTCAATACTAATAAAATAGAAAAATAACTATAACTAACTAACTCTAATTATAACATTAAAGCTACCATACGTTATTTAACAAAGTATGACAACAGTTTTAAATCTGCTACCAAAATATATTCTAATTAAACAATAAGGCTTAATATAATTTAAATAATTTTCAATAGTATTAAAATTGACAAATAACTATAATTATGTCATTCTAATCACAAGATTAAAATCATTCCAATGTATGACTGCTTATTTCAATCAACTTGCAATTCATCTTTTAATTAGTCAAAAAGGCTAAAGATTATTTTAATAAGTATTTTCTATTCTAAATTTCTAAATAATTTTCAATAGTAATAAAATACAGATAACTATAACTATATCATTCTAATTACAACATTAAAATTATCATAAATTATTTTACAAAGTATGGCTACAGTTTTAAATCAGCTAACCAAATATATTCTAATTAATAAATAAGGCTTCAGATCATTTAAAAGTAATTTTCTATTCTAAATAATTTTCAATACTAATTAAATAATAATAATAGAAGAATAACTATAACTAACTCATTCTAAACATAACATTGAAGCTATTACTAATAATAGCTAATACTACAAATACTAATAATAGAAAAATAACACTAATACTTCAATACTAGTACTACTAATAAAAAAATAACTATAACTAACTCATTCTAATCATAACATTAAAGCAATCATAAATTATTTAACAATGTAAGAAAATACAAATAACTATAACTATATCATTCTAACTACAACATTAAAATTATCAAAAATTATTTTACAATGTATGGCTACAGTTTTAAATCAGCTAACATGTGAAAAAAAAATTCCCAATCTTTAAAGAACATTTAAAAATATTTTAGAATCTCAAAGTAATAATAACAATAATAATAAATAGTATAAACAAACAAGGATTAATCTGTTACTCAGCTTTCTGCGGCAGTTTAGGTTCGGGGAAAATTTCCGTATATTAACATTAAACTAGGAGTTGAAGAAGTTTGCGTAAATGACAATCTTAATTTTATATAACAACAACCATTTCTGAACAAAATCTTAAGGAAATTTTAAGTTAAGTTGTTCATTTATTTAATTTTCAACTATCTCACTTGAATCACATTAACACTAACACGAGATTGAATTTTACAAAATTGTTCACATTGAGCTCAGACTCGAAGAAGTTTCTGTAGATAATAAGCTTCAATTTTATATAACAACTACCAATTTACTTGATGGACATTCTTAAGCCAAATACATCAATGAATTTATTGTTAAAACGCAATTAACAGAAATTTTAATGAAAATATTTACTTGATAAAATTTTTAAATAAAGTATATCAATGATTTTATTTTTAAAACACAATGATGAAAAATTTTAGTGGAAATATATACTTGATGGACCAAACATTCTTAAACAAAATGTATCAATGAATTTATTTTTAAAACGCAATTAACAGAAATTTTAATGTAAATATTTATTTAATGGACAAATCTTAAATAATATATATCAATGATTTTATTTTTAAAACACAATTAAGGAATATTTTAATGGAAATATTTACTTTATGGACAAAACATTCTTAAACAGCGTATATCAATGATTTTATTTTTAAAACACAATTAAGGAATATTTTAATGGAAATATTTACTTTATGGACAAAAAATTCTTAAACAGCGTATATCAATGATTTTATTTTTAAAACACAATTAAGGAATATTTTAATGGAAATGTTTACTTTATGGACAAAACATTCTTAAGCAGCGTATATCAATGATTTTATTTTTAAAACACAATTAAGGAATATTTTAATGGAAATATTTACTTTATGGACAAAACATTCTTAAACAGCGTAAATCAATGATTTTATTTTAAAAAAACACAATTGGAATATTTTAATGGAAAAACTTTATGGACAAAACATTCTTAAACAGCGTAAATCAATGATTTTATTTTTAAAACACAATTAAGGAATATTTTAATGGAAATATTTACTTTATGGACAAAGCATTCTTAAACAGCGCATATCAATGAACTTTATTTTTAAAACACAATTAACAGAAATTTGAATGAAAACATAAAACACAATTGATGGAAATTTCAACGAAAAATTAAATACAAGTATTTATAAATTTCGTAACACAAACTTGAAGGTACATTCCTGTAACCCCTCACCCCCTGATTTATAACGTGAATTACACATTTGGTACAATAATTAATTAAAAAATAATATATTAATAATAAATATTAAACAATTAAATGCTACAGGTTGCATTAAATGCAGATGTTAAAGGAATGTAGAAATTCTTTAGGGTTAATGAGTTAGCATTCTAGTATCAAATTCATTGCAAATATATATAGATTACCTTAATATCATATATAAATATAAAGTTAATATTAAACTTATTTGCATAAACTTTTATAATAAACAAGTCTACCTTAACCAAATAATATCTTAATAAATCTCAATTTTTCTTCATCTATATAGACCGGTGTTGTTTTAATTTAATACATAAATAATCATATAAAATTTAACCTTTGGTAGGTTCACCACTAAATATTAGGGTTAAAATTTAGTACATCCAAATATTTTTCTGTTATGTTAGAATATAGTAGAAATATCAATATAATATGTTAAATAAAAATATTTTTTTACATGTTTCTTAAGAATATAACAAATAGCGAAAAAAAAAAAATTAATTTACCTTTAACTTAAATGCACGTAAACAAATTAGCAATCGAAGTGGAAATTATCAGTCACACGAGAAGTCGACAGCCAGAATATAATACCAAGCTTACCAAAATGTTTATTTACATCAAACTTGGCAAAAAAAACTCGCCAAATTTGGCTAAAGTGTGTATCTAATAGAATTATAAAAGGCATCAAATCGCTGTCCTTATTGGCAGCGAAGATATCCCCATACTTCCTACGACGATTTCTATTGGTAGAAAACAAAACGAGCTACCTATTTGGCGAAATTATCGCTTCTAACGCCAAACACACCTGTATACAAAAACTGGTAACCTTTATTTACCTTTGTGACAATGCATTTTTTTTGGAACTTGTAAGGGATGACTCTGGATGTTAATACAGATTTTATAAATATTAATTCAGCAATTAAAGTTAATTACTTAATTAAAATTTTTTTTTTTTAGATTTAAGTTGCATATATCTACTAATAGATGACCCCAGATAAACTTAAAAAATGAATGAAAATTATTTATAAAGCACTTTTTGCAATATAATAAAAAAAAAAAAAAAAAAAAAAAAAAAGAAGGAATTGACTTTAAAAAATTCGTTTTTATATTACTTGTTTTATTTATTTCTTGTTAAAAATCGTCTGTTAGACATAAGAATATGTCAAAAAATATAAGAATAATAATTATTAGATTCCATTTAGAAATAACTTATAATGTACGACAACTTTTCTTGGTTTATTTTTTTTATTTTTTACCAAATTATTATTTTGAATTAATTAATTTAATCTCTTAATTTCAAATTTTATTAAATCATTTATTCGTGTACTTCCAATATAATCGTTTTTCCGCAAAGAGTGCTTTTGTAATAATGTGTCCTTGCATGTCAAATGAAGCTGCTTTTCTTAACCTTTTTATTTTTAACATTTATTAGTAAAATATCAATAAAACTTCACTAATTAACCTCAACAGTTTTGAATTTTTAACTTCAGATATTTAGTTCACTTTAATATCTTTTTATAACTCATAATTATAAATTCCTTTCCTCAGTGTAAAATATTTCGTTATAACATTTATAAATTTTTAATCGAAAAATTGTATATTTAAAGTAAAGTTATCTATAGCCAGAATTACACAATTTTTCGTAAATTATACATTAATTAACAGTAAAAAAAATGCCTGACCCTTCTTAAACTTTTTAATTTGTAATATTATTATCATTTCTTCGTTCACGAATGTTGAGTATAACCGTTTCTCAAAAAGAGAGGATGGGTAAAAATTGTAATTTTTAAGGGATATTAAAAATATATAACAATTGCACAATTTTTTCGTAAATTATAAATAAAATTATTATCAAAAATTATCTTTCCGTTTCTATTTTTTTTTTTTTTTTTTTTACCTATTTCTTAATTTGTAAGATATATTATCAATTTTTGATTCATGCGTGTTCAGTATAACCAATTTTCAAAACGAGAAGATGGGTTAAAATTGCAATTTTAAGCAATATTAAAATATCTAATAAGTAAATAAATATATAAGATCTTTTTAATAAATATTTTGCTATTCTAAATTTTTAAATAATTTTCAAAAGTAATAAAATAGAAAAATAATTATAACTATCTCACTCTAATCACAACATTAAAACCATCACAAATTATTTTACAAAGTATGACTGCCGTTTTCAATTCTGTAGCAAATTATCGTCTAATTAGTCAATAAATCTTAAGATCATTTTAATAAGTATTTTGCTATTCAAAATAATTTTCAAAAGTAATAAAATAGAAAAATAACTATAACTATCTCACTCTAATCACAACGTTAAAACCATCACAAATTATTTTACAAAGTATGACTGCCGTTTTCAATTCTGTAGCAAATTATCATCTAATTAGTCAATAAATCTTAAGTTAATTTTAATAAGCATTTTGCTATTCAAAATAATTTTCAAAAGTAATAAAATAGAAAAATAACTATAACTATCTCACTCTAATCACAACGTTAATACCATCACAAATTATTTTACAAAGTATGACTGCCGTTTTCAATTCTGTAGCAAATTATCATCTAATTAGTCAATAAATCTTAAGATAATTTTAATAAGCATTTTGCTATTCAAAATAATTTTCAAAAGTAATAAAATAGAAAAATAACTATAACTATCTCACTCTAATCACAACATTAAAACCATCACAAATTATTTTACAAAGTATGACTGCCGTTTTCAATTCTGCAGCAAATTATCGTCTAATTAGTCAATAAATCTTAAGATAATTTTAATAAGCATTTTGCTATTCAAAATAATTTTCAAGAGTAATAAAATAGAAAAATAACTATAACTATCTCACTCTAATCACAACATTAAAACCATCACAAATTATTTTACAAAGTATGACTGCCGTTTTCAATTCTGTAGCAAATTATCGTCTAATTAGTCAATAAATCTTAAGATCATTTTAATAAGCATTTTGCTATTCGAAATAATTTTCAAAAGTAATAAACTAGAAAAATAACTGTAACTATCTCACTCTAATGACAACATTAAAACCATCACAAATTATTTTACAAAGTATGACTGCCGTTTTCAATTCTGTAGCAAATTATCGTCTAATTAGTCAATAAATCTTAAGATCATTTTAATAAGCATTTTGCTATTCAAAATAATTTTCAAAAGTAATAAAATAGAAAAATAACTATAACTATCTCACTCTAATCACAACATTAAAACCATCACAAATTATTTTAAAAAGTACGACTATAGTTTTCAATCATTTAGCAAAACATCTTAAAATTAATCAATAAGGCTTACGATCATTTTAACAAATATTTTGCTATTCTAAATTTCTAAATAATTTTCAATAGTAATAAAACAGAAAAATAAAACAAACTTACTGAAAGATGTTCTTTGATTTAAAGACTTGTAAGACTTCTTATTACCAAATGAAACATTCGGAAAATCATCTCCTACAACTATCACTTTGGCATAGGTAGGAGGATTAACATTTTCTGTCAAACACAAAGACTGACTTTGATGGAACATTTTTAATTTCTTTAACGTTTTAATTGTAACTGAAGTTAAAATTGCAGGCAGACAATTTCGCTGCTATACTGAGTTAGGCTTAAGCTTTTAGCACACAGGAGGTACTGGAAGTAATGGTCATACATAGAACGCTTATCTATAATGACCCCCTTACCACCAAGTAAGTCTTCCCTTCCCTTTGACCTTGAAAAGAAGATCACCTAGTTTTATGTACAATAGGGCATACATAATACCCTTCACATTAGGATAAAACGTATTCGAAGATTCTACCCTAAGGGGGTTGTAACACCAAAGGGGTTTTCTATGGTTTGAATGCTATCTTAATCAATGTTCTTTATGAAAGAATGAAGCGTGAGAAATGTTATAAAATACAAAGTGATGTTTTGAGCTTGTGAATAAAAAGTCAAAATATTTAGTGGAATTTTTGGGGTTTTCTGTGAGTCATTTACTTTAACAAGATGTTGGCATTTTGCATGTATGGGCAAAGGTCTGTGCATTGATAGTGGAGGCAAAGCTTTTGCCATTTGAGACGAATGTTATTTTGATCCCATTTAGGTACAGTTACTTGAAAAGAGGTATTTTTTCATGTCTAGTATAATAAATCAATAAGGCAATACATTATATTAAATATAGTCATTTATTTCAAAATACGGAATTAAAAAAAAATTATATAAAGTTGAATGCATTGATTGTTTTGTAATGATGATATTCTTAAACAATCAATCCTTGTATAAAGTAAATTTTTATATGATTTATTAGCATTTGAATCCCTTTCTTATAAGATAATTTATAATAATTTATGTAAACAAGACTATTTTGTTTCATGTGTTTGCTTCATTTTAACTTGCAAATTTTTACATTGAATTCTAATGAAAACAAATTACAAATTTTCACATTGAATTTTAATCTAGTCTGAATCCAGATGTTAATTACTATTCTCCATAATTTTTGCTGAATATTAACAAAAATTTTGGAATTCGTACAAATCATGGAACTAAATAAAAGCATTTTTTGTCTGATGCATTTTCAACTTATCAGTGGTGGAGAAAAAATATTCTATTAATTTAAAAGAAAATATTGGATTTTTTTTAAGCGTAAGTAGCGTTTAATCTTATTCAATAATGTATGCGTATAAATATAATATCATTATTACATTTTTTTTATCATGAAAAGGGACTATTATACTGACGTCTTTGCCTAATGGAGGATAGAATTTATTGGATAAGTTTTATATCATTATATTATCTTCGAAAAATTACCTACGATATTACTAAAAATTCTCATTGAAGTTGACATCTCTGATCTGAATCTCGTATAAATTAATTTAGTGCGTTAAAACTTAAAGTAAACTTAATTAAAAATTTAAACTTAAGTAAAAATTACGTTTTTAAAATGTTTTCTTGTGTTTGATTTTTTTTTTTTTTTTGAATTTATCAAATTTATTCTTTGTAAGAAATAAAAATGCGAACACTTGTTTACGTCAAATAAATTACATTTGATTTTTTAATTTCGAGCTATAATTACTTAATTAACCGTTTGACAAAATCTTATTTTAAAGAGAAAAAATCATTAATAATAATTAATAATTTTTAAAGATTTTTAAGAAGAAGGTTAAATAATTCAATTAGAATACCGTACGACTTCGACAAATAAGGGACCTATTATATCGGCAACCTTATTATACATACGTAAGCATGAAATTATCAGGTGAGAGTGGGGGATCATTCACAAAGGTATTGTGCTTCCTCAATTGATCAGGGAAAAAGTTGTCATTTGATCATATTAACTTCAGCCCAGTGAAGAGTAAGTTTTAATTTGTTTGTTTTTGTAATTTTTTTCCCCCCTTTTTTTTTTTTCACCTTATTATTATTTTTTTTCTTTTCGTAAAATCGCCTATCTGATATAAAATTTTTTTTTTTTAAATTATAAGTGTCCTAATTACTGCGTCCCATTTAAAAATAACTTATAATGTAGACTGAAATCTTCTCCAAATGAGAATTATGGGCATCCTGCTACATAAGGCTATGATCCAATTTGGCTTGGGTTTTTTTCCCTCGCTAAGATGGATAAAAAATTCAATTAGAACAACTTTCGACTTCTACGTATAAGGGACCTGTTATACGAGTAACAAACATCATTCTATATTCTAAAACGTGAAAAACATGAGATGGGAGGGGGTCATTCGCAAAGGTTTTGTGTTTCCTCAAATAATCAAGGAAAAAATTGTCATTTGATCATACCAAATTTAGCCCGGTTAATAATAAAGTGACAATTCGGTTTTTTTTTTAAATATATATTTCAACTTTTGTTTTCACCTAATTTATAGGTTTTGTTTTTTTTTCGTAAAATCATCTGTTCAAGATGAATATATTTTTTTTAAAAATTATAAGTGCCATAAGTGCATGATCTTCCTAAATGAGGCTATGCTCCAACTTTACTGATTTTTTTTTTGTCTTTATAATAAGGATAAATAATTCAATTATAATACCGTGCTACGAATAAGGGACCTGTTATACTGGCAATCTTATTATATATTCGTAAGCGTGGAAAAACATAAGTAAAGGTATTCGTAACGGTATTGTGCTGCCTCAAATAATTAAAGAAACAATTGCCACTTGATCATATCAACTTTAGCCCAGTTAATAGTAAATCTACAATTTTTTTTGTTTTTCACTACTTTTCACCTTTTTGCTATCATTTAATTATTATTTTGTTTTTTCATAAATCGTCTGTCCGACATAAAAATATTTTTATAAATTATAAGTGCCATAATTATTGCGTTCCATTTAAAAAAAACTTATAATGTAGGACAAAATCTTCTCTAAATAAGAATTATCATGATCTTCCTAAATGAGGCTATGCTCCAACTTTGCTGATTTTTTTTGTCTTAATAATAAGGATAAATAATTCAATTACAATACCATGCTACGAATAAGGGACCTGTTATACTGGCAATCTCATTATATATTCGTAAGCGTGGGAAAATATAAGTTGGAAGGGGGGAGGGATCATTCGTAAAGGTATTGTGCTGCCTCAAATAATTAAAGAAACAATTGCCACTTGATCATATCAACTTTAGCCCAGTTAATAGTAAATCTACAATTTTTTTTGTTTTTCACTACTTTTCACCTTTTTGCTATCATTTAATTATTATTTTGTTTTTTCATAAATTGTCTGTCCGACATAAAAATATTTTTATAAATTATAAGTGCCATAATTATTGCGTTCCATTTAAAAAAAAACTTATAATGTAGGACAAAATCTTCTCTAAATAAGAATTATGATGATCTTCCTAAATGAGGCTATGCTCCAACTTTGCTGATTTTTTTTGTCTTAATAATAAGGATAAATAATTCAATTATAATACCGTGCTGCGAATAAGGGACCTGTTATACTGGCAATCTTATTATATATTCGTAAGCGTGGAAAAACATAAGGTGGGAGGATGGGGATCATTCATAAAGGTATTGTGCTGCCTCAAATAATTAAAGAAACAATAGCCACTTGATCATATCAACTTTAGCCCAGTTAATAGTAAATCTACAATTTTTTTTGTTTTTCACTACTTTTCACCTTTTTGCTATCATTTAATTATTATTTTGTTTTTTCATAAATCGTCTGTCCGACATAAAAATATTTTTATAAATTATAAGTGCCATAATTATTGCGTTCCATTTAAAAAAAACTTATAATGTAGGACAAAATCTTCTCTAAATAAGAATTATGATGATCTTCCTAAATGAGGCTATGCTCCAACTTTGCTGATTTTTTTTGTCTTAATAATAAGGATAAATAATTCAATTATAATACCGTGCTACGAATAAGGGACCTGTTATACTGGCAATCTTATTATATATTCGTAAGCGTGGAAAAATATAAGGTGGAAGGGGGGGAATCATTCATAAAGGTATTGTGCTGCCTCAAATAATTAAAGAAACAATTGCCACTTGATCATATCAACTTTAGCCGAGTTAATAGTAAATCTATTATTTTTTTTGTTTTTCAATACTTTTCACCTTTTTGCTATCATTTAATTATTATTTTGTTTTTTCATAAATCGTCTGTCCGACATAAAAATATTTTTATAAATTATAAGTGCCATAATTATTGCGTTCCATTTAAAAAAAACTTATAATGTAGGACAAAATCTTCTCTAAATAAGAATTATGATGACTAATTCCTAAATGAGGCTATGCTCCAACTTTGCTGATTTTTTTTGTCTTAATAATAAGGATAAATAATTCAATTATAATACCGTGCTACGAATAAGGGACCTGTTATACTGGCAATCTTATTATATATACGTAAGCGTGGAAAAATATAAGGTTGAAGGGGGGATCATTCATAAAGGTATTGTGCTGCCTCAAATAATTAAAGAAACAATTGGCACTTGATCATATCAACTTTAGCCCAGTTAATAGTAAATCTATTATTTTTTTTGTTTTTCACAACTTTTCACCTTTTTGCTATCATTTAATTATTATTTTGTTTTTTCATAAATCGTCTGTCCGACATAAAAATATTTTTATAAAATATAAGTGCCATAATTAATGCGTTCCATTTAAAAAAAACTTAAAATGTAGGAGAAAATCTTCTCTAAATAAGAATTATGATGATCTTCCTAAATGAGGCTATGCTCCAACGTTGCTGATTTTTTTTTGCCTTAATAATAATTATAAATAATTCAATTATAACACCGTGCTACGAATAAGGGACCTGTTATACTGGCAATCTTATTATATATTCGTAAGCGTGGAAAAACATAAGGTGGGAGGATGGGGATCATTCATAAAGGTATTTTGCTGCCTCAAATAATTAAAGAAACAATTGCCACTTGATCATATCAACTTTAGCCCAGTTAATAGTAAATCTACAATTTTTTTTGTTTTTCACTACTTTCCACCATTTTACTATCATTTAATTATTATTTTGTTTTTTCATAAATCGTCTGTCCGACATAAAAATATTTTTATAAATTATAAGTGCCATAATCATTGCGTTCCATTTAAAAAAATCTTATAATGTAGGACAAAATCTTCTCTAAATAAGAATTATGATGATCTTCCTAAATGAGGCTATGCTCCAACTTTGCGGTTTTTTTTTTTGTCTTAATAATAAGGATAAATAATTCAATTATAATACCGTGCTACGAATAAGGGACCTGTTATACTGGCAATCTTATTATATATTCGTAAGCGTGGTAAAACATAAGGTGGGAGGGGGGGATCATTCGTAAAGGTATTGTGCTGCCTCAAATAATTAAAGAAACAATTGCCACTTGATCATATGACTATAGCCCAGTTAATAGTAAATCTACAATTTTTTTTGTTTTTCACTACTTTTCACCTTTTTGCTATCATTTAATTATTATTTTGTTTTTTCATAAATCGTCTGTCCGACATAAAAATATTTTTATAAATTATAAGTGCCATAATTATTGCGTTCCATTTAAAAAAACTTATAATGTAGGACAAAATCTTCTCTAAATAAGAATTATGATGATCTTCCTAAATGAGGCTATGCTCCAACTTTGCTGGGTTTTTTTGTCTTAATAATAAGGATAAATAATTCAATTATAATACCGTGCTACGAATAAGGGACCTGTTATACTGGCAATCTTATTATATATTGATAAGCGTGTAAAAACATAAGGTGGAAGGGGGGGATCATTCATAAAGGTATTGTGCTGCCTCAAATAATTAAAGAAACAATTGCCACTTGATCATATCAACTTTATCCCAGTTAATAGTAAATCTACAATTTTTTTTTGTTTTTCACTACTTTTCACCTTTTTGCTATCATTTAATTATTATTTTGTTTTTTCATAAATTGTCTGTCCGACATAAAAATATTTTTATAAATTATAAGTGCCATACTTATTGCGTTCCATTTAATAAAAACTTATAATGTAGGACAAAATTTTCTCTAAATAAGAATTATGATGACTAATTCCTAAATGAGGCTATGCTCCAACTTTGCTGATTTTTTTTGTCTTAATAATAAGGATAAATAATTCAATTATAATACCGTGCTACGAATAAGGGACCTGTTATACTGGCAATCTTATTATATATTCGTAAGCGTGGAAAAACATAAGGTGGGAGGGGGGGGATCATTCATAAAGGTATTGTGCTGCCTCAAATAATTAAAGAAACAATTGCCACTTAATCATATCAACTTTAGCCCAGTTAATAGTAAATCTACAATTTTTTTTTTGTTTTTCTCTACTTTTCACCTTTTTGCTATCATTTAATTATTATTTTGTTTTTTCATAAATCGTCTGTCCGACATAAAAATATTTTTATAAATTATAAGTGCCATAATTATTGCGTTCCATTTAAAAAAAACTTATAATGTAGGACAAAATATTCTCTAAATAAGAATTATGATGATCTTCCTAAATGAGGCTATGCTCCAACTTTGCTGATTTTTTTTGTCTTAATAATAAGGATAAATAATTCAATTATAATACCGTGCTGCGAATAAGGGACCTGTTATACTGGCAATCTTATTATATATTCGCAAGCGTGGAAAAACATAAGGTGGGAGGGGGATCATTCATAAAGGTATTGTGCTGCCTCAAATAATTAAAGAAACAATTGCCACTTGATCATATCAACTTTAGCCCAGTTAATAGTAAATCTACAATTTTTTTTGTTTTTCACTATTTTTCACCCTTTTGCTATCATTTAATTATTATTTTGTTTTTTCATAAATCGTCTGTCCGACATAAAAATATTTTTATAAATTATAAGTGCCATAATTATTACGTTGTACTTGAAAATAACTTATAATGTAGGATGAAATCTTCTCTAAATAAGAATGATGGGGATCTTCCTACATGAAGCTGTCCTTCAATTTTGCTTATTTTTTTCCCGCTAAGAAGGATAAAAAATCAATTAGAATACCGTTCGTCTTCTACGAATAAGGGGCCTATTATATAGGTAACCTTATTATCCATTGGTAAGCGTGAAAAACCTTATTATTGTGTTTAATCAATTAATCAGGGAAATGGTTTATCACTTGATCATATCAACTTCAGCCCAGTGAAAAGAAAAGTTTCAATTTATTCTGTTTTCTTTAATAGTTTTCAACTCTTTGTTTTCACTTAATTATTTTTTCTTTTCGTAAAGTTATTTGTGTGACATTAAAATATTTAAAAAATTGTAAGTGGCATAATTATTAAGTTCTATTTAAAAATATTTATATATATAATAAATATATATATTCCGTTATTTTTTAAAAAATTATTTACCAATTTATTATTATGAACTAAATTTGTCCCTTAATTTCAAATAATATTATATTCATTTATTCGTTTTCTTCCAATATATTCATTATTCGTAAAGAGAGAAATGAGTTCTGGTATGTCAATTGATGTTGCTTTTCTTAACATTTTTATTTCTAACATTTATTAGAAATGTATCAGTAACATTTTCACTAATTTACGCCAATAATTTCACATTTTTAACTTAACATATTTAATTCACTTTATTATTTTTTAATCAAATGATTGTAAATTATTTTTCTCAGTGTAAAAATATCTAATATTTATAATTTTTCATCGTGAAATCGTCTATTTAAAGTAAAAATATCTATAATCAAAATTTTCGTAAATTATAAATATATTATTATTAAAATATTCTGTTCCTTTTTTTTGTATCTATTTCTTAATTTAAAGTAGGTTTTATCATTTTTTCATTCATGTATGTTCATTATAACCGTTTTTCAAAAAGAGAGGATGGGTTAAAATTGTAATTTTAAGCAATATCAATAACCGTATAATAATATAATAATATATCTATATAATAATATATCTATAACCGCTACACAATTTTTCGTAAATTATAAATAAAATTATTTTCAAAAAATTGTCTCTTACTTTCCAATTTGTTTACCTATTTCTTAATTTGTAATATGTATTATCATTTTTTTCATTCACGTATGTTCAGTATAACAGTTTCTTAAAAAGAGAGGGTGGGTTAAAATTGTAATTTTTAGCGATATTAAAAATCTATAACAATAACACAATTTTTCGTAAATTATAAATAAAATTATTTTCAAAAATTGTCTGTTCCTTTCTAATTTTTTTTCCTATTTCTTAATTTACAATATGTATTATTATATTTTCATTCATGTATGTTCAGTTTAAACATGTTTCAAAAAGAGAAGATGAGTTAAAACTGTAATTATAAGCAATATTAAAATATCTAATAAGTAAATAAAGATTGAAATCTTTTTAATAAATATTTTTCTATTCTAAATTTTTAAATAGTTTTCAATAGTAATAAAATAGAACAATAATTATAACTATTTACACAGATATTTGGGGTACACAGATCGTGAGAACATTTCTGTCGTTAAATTATTAGAAATGCCATAATTAATTAAGTAACATTTGAAATATCAGGATTCAAAAGTTAAAGCAATTTGAGTGTAATCAAAATATAACTATGATTTTAAAATATAAGACGTCAAAACACACTGTAAATTTTCAAAAGCATTGCTTTGATAGTTTTGAATTGAATTTAATCACAGCTATCTTATTCCTAGTTAAGTACTAATTTATATATATTATTATATTTTTTCATATGTATAACATGTGAAAAAAATTCCCAATCTTTAAAGAACATTTAAAAATATTTTAGAATCTCAAAATAATAATATACTAAATAGTATAAACAAACAAGGATTAATCTTTTACTCATCTTTCTGCAGCAATTTAGTTTTTGGGAAAATTTCCGTACGTTAACATTAACCTAGGAGTTGCAGAAGTTTGTGTAAATGACAGGCTTAATTTTATATTACAACCATTTTGCTTGATGGGCATTCTTAAGCCAAATACATCAATGACTTTATTTTTAGAACGAAATTAACAGAAATTTTAATTTAAATATTTACTTAATGGACAATCTTAAATAAAGTATATCAATGATTTTATTTTTAAGACACAATTAAGAAAAATTTTAGTGGAAATATATACTTGATGGACCAAACATTCTTAAACAAAGTATATTAATGAACTTATTTTTAAAACGCAATTAACAGAAATCTGAATGAAAACATAAAACACAATTGATGGAAATTTCAACGAAAAATTAAATACAAGTATTTATAAATTTCGTAACACAAACTTGAAGGTACATTCCTGTAACCCCCCTGATTTATAACATGAATTACAAATTTGGTACAATAATTAATTAAAAAATAATATATTAATATAAAATATTAACCAATTAAATTATACAGGTTGCATTAAATGCAGACGTAAAAGGATTATAGAAATTCTTTAGGGTTAATGCGTTAACATTCTAGTATCAAATTCAATGCACATATAAATATATTACCTTAATATCATATATGAATATAAATTTATTATTAAACTTATTTGCATAAGCTTTTATAATGAACAATTCTATCTTAACCAAATAATATCTTAATAAACAAAAGTTACAATATTTGGAAGAAAGAAAAATAAATGAAATTTTGCGAATCTCAATCTTTGTTCATCTATATAGAACGGGTTTTAATTTAATACATAAATAATCATATAAAATTTAACCTTTGGTATGTCCTACAATAAATATTAGGCTTAAAATTTCGCACATGATAAATTTTTCAGTTATGTTAAAATTTAGTAGAAATATTAGAGTAATATAATAAATAAAAATATTTTTTTAAATGTTTTTTAAGATTATAACAAATAATGAAACAAAAATGTCATTTACCTTCGTTCAAAAATTATCACCCACAAAGGAAATTATCTGTAGCACGATCAGTTGACAACCACAATATGATACAAAGCTTTGCAAAATCTCTATTTAAGTCAAACTTGGCTGATAGGACTTGCCAAATTTGGCTAAGTGGCTTTGGCTCCAATAGAATTGTAAAAGGCATCAAATCTCTGTCCTTATTGACAGTGAAGATATCCCCATACTTCCTACGACGATTTTTACACGTAGAAAGGTAAAATGAGCTACCTAATTGGCGTGGTTATCGCTTCAAACGCCAGACACACCTGTATGCAAAAACTGGTAACCTTTATTTACCTGTGGGACCAAGTGGCCTTTGACTTATTAAGGGACATTCGTTAGGCCCAGCAATTGTTGCAAGGCAGGAAATATATAGTAATTTATCACAAACGTTTTAAATAAATTAAATACAGGGTTATTATAATTAAAGTCCCACTCAACTATAACCACATGTAAAAAAAGAACCACTCATCACAATGAGTTCAAATTTGAGCTGAACATACTTGAAGAGGGAACGACATCAAAAAGCGTTCAAAAATGTATTAATAGATGGCATAAAGAAAATGAATTCGGCTGCCGGAGATATTTTGAATCGAAATGGTAATGGTAATGGTAATACCCTATTTTAATCCTGCTTTGACACAATAATAAAAATATGCAGATTAATTAAAGTGTTGCACCAGATGAATAACAAATTATACTAATTTCATTGAAAATGATAAGAAAGGATGATAATTCAAGTGAAACAATGAAACTTACTGTCCTTCGAAACTGTTCACTGTTAATATTTATCATATAATTATTATTTAATGTTCGTTGCACCAAAATACTATACAATCGATGGAGATTACGAAGGAATTCATTGGAAAAAATTGTAAATTAAACTTTATTATCTTTTCCTTCTTACAGATTCTTCATTTTTATGGAGGAAGGAGTATTTTGATTCACAAACTGTGGTCCGCGATATATTTCTAATAGATTTATCACCTAATTTATTTTTTAGTGAAATTCAAAATAATAACAGATTAACTTTTAGGTGAGTACATGTTATTAATATGATTTTGCAAATTACTAATTTTCGCTTTGATTGATAAAGAATTATCGATTACTATTGTGTTATTTTTTCTTATCCCACTTGGTAGACAGAACCATCTAGATCAAGTCCAAGAATCCGTGTGGTCTCATGGAAGGAGAGAAGCGGAAGCAGCTTCTATTGTGATGGAAACACCCGTAGGCAGAAGTTTGCCTTGGCTCCGTGAAGCTGATATTTTACGGGGCAGGGTTGTCAGTCCTACGACCAACATTCTATAATGTTGTTAGATAGAGACCTAAGACATAAAGTGGATTCCGAACCACTACAAACATCCATGGCATCGACGGGACTCCAACCAGAAATCTGTGGCATCGAGGACCAGAACGTGATCAGGCACTATTACTATTGTAAAAACATCAAAGATCCAATTAATTTTACGTTTTTTTGCAAGGTAGGAAGTATAGCTATCTACAGTATCATAAACATTTTAAATAAATTAAATATTTCGAAATCAACCTACAGCTTGGTAACAGTTATAAATTTACAGTTCATATATCCGTATTTTAATCCTGTTTTGACAAAATAGAAAAAAAAAACATGCACGTTAATGTAGATTTCCAAGAAAGTTTGCATTAGATGAATAACAAATGATACTAATTTCCTGGAAAATGATAAACAATGAACATTACCGTTCTCCGAAACTATTAACTGTTAATATTTATTAACTTATTATTATTAATATTATTCAATCTTCGTTACACAAAAATACTATACAATCGATGAAGATTACGAAGGTTTTCCGAGTTGAAAACAATATTAAAAGTAAATTTTATTATCTCTTCATTCTTATAGACTCTTCATTTTTATAGAATAAGGAGTATTTAATTCACAAACTGTGGTCTGCGATATATTTCTTACAGATTTATCGCCTAATTTCATTTTAAAAAAAATTCAAAATAGTAACACAGATTGGGGTCTGGTGACTGAATGACTAGCGTTAGGTGCCAATGGTTCCGGGTTCGAGTCCCAGCGGGGTCATGGATGTTTGTAGTGGTTCGTAATACAGTTTAAACTGTAGGTCCCGGTCTAATAGGGCTATTATTACTACACCACGCCACATCACTGTGCCTAGAGATGAGTTGGCAATATTCAGTCTGGGAATGATGTGGACGAGAAGTCTGATTGGTCTATGTAAATCTCAACAGTCATATGAGACCGGGACCTACGGTTTAAAGTGGATTCAGAACCTCTGCAAACATCCATGATACCGCCGGGTTTCGAACTGATCTGAACTGTGGTACCAGAGAGCTAGCCATTCAGACCCCCGTCTAATAGGACTACTACAACTACTAAACCACACCACATTACTGTGCCTAGAGTTGAGTTGTCCCTATACAGTTTGGGAATGATGTGGGTGAGAAGAAGTCTGATTGGGCTCTGTGGCGCTCTACAGTCATAAGAGATCGGGACTTACAGCTTAAAGTGGATTCCGAACCCCTACAAACCTCCATGGGCACCACCGGGATTCGAACCCGACACCTATGGTACCGAGAGCCAGAGCGGTAGTCACTCGGCCATCAAGTCCCGACTGTACATCGTTTGGTGTAGGGCTGCCAATCCTACTCCGTAAAAAGAAAAACATCTCCTGTCTCGAAATTTGCCAGTAGACAGTTGGACTTGGCCTACCATGGGACTGTTGAGCCAATGAAGAAAAAGAATCTAGATATAGAACACATTTTATGATAAATTTTATTAACGTGATTTTACAAATTACTAATTTTAGCTCTGATTGGCAAAGAATTATAGAATACTATTGTAAAAATATCAAAGATCCAATTCATTTTACAAACACATACTTACGCGAGAAGGGTTTTTAAATAAAATTGAATTTCAAAAAATTCATTTGTATTACCTAGGGGGCGCGTGTGACTTGAAGATAAGCCACGCACGCGGAGTAACAATACCCCCGCAACGCTCTACGATCCTATTAGGACCGGGACCTATGGTTTAAAGTGGATTCCGAATCACTGCAAACATCCGTGACACCGCTGGGATTCGAACCCGATACCTGTGGTACCGAGCGCCAGAGCGCTAGCCACTCGGCTATTCAAGCCCATGTTTAAAATGTAAGAATAAAAATTTCGGAATTATTATTGTTATCATTATTATTGCTATTACTGACTTCTTATTCAATATTTTTCATTTGAAAAAGAAATACGGCATTAGATTTAAACAGATTTTAAAATTAATTGGAATTTGCAATTATTTTTTTTATGGACCTCTATATATATTTCTGAAAGTGTGTGTGTCCGTTTACGCATGGCAAGAATTGACATCTGAATTTCACCAAAATCAGCTTGGATACTTTTAATATAAAGCCTAGATCTGGGACGGCGAATCCAAATGATCTTGCGGGTCACTTAGGATATGCATCATAACTCCGCGGGTAGCATGTAAAACCACACTCAAGAGCCAAAACATTATGACCACCCCTACATTTTGCAATGAACTCGCCTGGATGACGTGGAATTCACGTGATCAGGTGGAAGTGGTATTTAACTGGTATTAAGTGGTGGTATTAATCCATGTCAAGGCGGGTTGAAGCTGTGTTGCTCGCCAAAGGTGGGCCAACTCGTTATTGACAGGTGGTCATGATGTTTTGGCTCTTGAGTGTATATATCCTCATATTGGATTTAGACCCACTATAGACATTTTTATATTCATATTACAACCTGTTATATTAGTTCCAAGATGCGCGCGCATCATGAATTCGCGGAATGTAATTTAATTATTCTGCGAACTCATCAATAAAATAGGCAATATCTGTCCTATATTCGCAAAAATATTACTTTAAAATCAAAGTTAATTATTTCTCATAATTTCGTCAGCTAATTTTTGAATATATGGATACGCACATAATATATACTTTTAATCCATTGGTTTTCACTACTTTGGCCATTATAAAATAAACATATTTTGTAAAAGTGTGATAAATCTCACGGGCTGAAAAAATGTTCAAGGCCTGGCCAAGATAAACTAAAAAATGTTTCGATATTGGATTAATATTCATTAAGAAATGACTCAATTTAGTTTTACGCCAAATTTGTGGATGGCGAATTTGTCATGGTTAACCTTATTTTTCATGCTGTTATTCTGTTCATAGAAAGTCTGACATAAAATAAATAAATAAATGAAACATATTAATAACTGAATGAGAGCCATTTAAAAATTTGTTTAATAAATAAAATAACTACATTGCCATTTTATCAATAACAAAGTCTCAGTTGAATTTAGATTCCAGTATGCTGAAAAAATCGCCAGGGTTGCCAATTGCTTTAGGCTTTCTTATCTCATTTCCAGAAATTTCCACTTCCCCGTTTCCAGGTGCTTGAAATTTCGAAGCCATTGTAATGACGAGTTTCAAAGGGGTGGGGACCTAGTATGAACGATAAATATAGTACTTAAAAAGGAAAAGGTTCGGTGAACTTCACAATGGTTTTTATTGTTGAATTTGCATCGGTCAAGGAAGGGGTCTGCAGTACATTCTGCCATGAAAGCCATTCAAAGATTTAAGAATACAGTTCTAAGAACGACTGCCAATTATCCTTTGTACTTCAGGATAATAGGCATGACATTGATATATTGAGCATTCGGCCATTCATTCACAAAAATTTCCTAAATATTTTAATTAATTAATAAATCCTTATAGTAAATGCCCCCTCAGTTAAGTCTCTTTTGTATTTCAGCAAATAGCCTGAATGATCTTGACATGCATAGCATTCGGAAATTCATTCACAAAAGTTTCTAGAAATTTTACAATTTCCTACCTAGCATTAATAAATCATTATAATAAATGCCCTCTCGATTTAAGTTATTTATTCAGAACAGGGGTGGCCAACCCGCGGCCCGCCTTGAACATTTTTCCGGAACGTCAGATTTGTCACCCTTTCACAAAATATGTTTATTTTATATTGGCCAAAGTAGTGAAAACCAATGCATTAAAAAATACATTATGTGTGCATCCATATATTCAAAAATTAACTGCCGAAATGATGAGAAAAAATTAACTTTGATTTTAAAATAATAGTCTTGCGAATATAGGACAGATATTGCCTGTTTTATTCATGAGTTAGCAGAATAATTAAATTACATTCTGCGAATTCATGATGAGTGGAGAAATAAATATCGCACTAGTAAAATAAATATTTTTTAATGATTTCATACATATTTATATATTTTTTATGTTTTATTTTAAGTGTTATATATTTCTTTAGAATGTGCGTTTAGTATCATTATTATTATATTAACTACGTTTACATGTGAGAATAAAAGCAAACGCAATAATAATAACTCATTATATTTCAAATTTTCATTCCAAAAAAATGTTTGTAGCGGGTCTAAATCTGATATGGGGATATATAATTTTATATGCGGCCAGTGGAGTTAGGATGCATTTCAAAAGTGGCCAGTAAGATTATTTGGGTTGTCCCCCTGATTTAAAAGAAAATTATAAATAAATGACATAAAGATGTTCTTAATATTATGTAAATCTGTTTTTGTCCATAATCTTCTTCTTTTTGAAGTGCCATTACTGCAAGCCCTATCAATTGGCGATTCATTCTAGTTAAGTATTTGCACTTACAAATTCTCTCATGACTTTTAATTAATATAATTATTTTAGTAACAGTTTTTGTAATAATTTTTAATAACTTTAAAATATTTTTACCTCTTAATTTTAAAATTTAATAATATTTTCTTAATAATTATTTTTTTTAAAAAAAGAGGGGGTTTAATAATTCAATAGGCATCTGCCAGAAAGCAACTTCCTTATGTACTGCATGTCAAAGCGGCGATGGCCAAATGTCGAGCGCTCTGTCCTTTGGTACCACAGCCTTCAAGTTCGAATCCTGGCAGTGGCATGGATGCTTGTTAGTAATTTGTAGGTCCTGGTCTAATTTGCCTAAAGTGTACACAAAGTGACCGTAGAAAAACCAATCCAATTCGGAGTTGCATATCCTTTTTAAATTTCGTGCTAAAAGTTCGAATCAAATACAAGTCTATACGAGGCTATCTAGGTTTTCATCACTGTCTAACTGCTTATTTGTTGTTAATTATTCAGTTCCGGATGACATAGATTTAATATTTACCACAAAGGTGAAAATTTTCATTTTCAACTATGTTAAAAATGCAGCCAACCTTGTATTCAGTAGGGATTGATGGTGACATGGATGCTTGTTACTGGTTCGGAATCCACATTAAACTGTAGGTCCCTGCCTAATGAGCCTAAATTGTGCACAAAATGATCATAGAGCGGCAAACCAAACCAAATATATATATCCAAATAGGAGTTTTAGGCTTCTTTGCAGCCAAGATGCTCCGTTTATTTACCAATGCAATTGAACTTCACGATGATTTTTATTTTTATATTTGTAATGTGATTTATGAAAAGAAAACTATTCAATCAGACCTAAGTCGAAATCTCTGTAACTCAAATTATTTGGCGTCTCCCTTGAAGTTCGACTTACAGAGGTTCTACTGTATATCCTTATTCTTAGAATCTTATCCTTCTTACTCGTTTAGGAATCAAGATTGAAAAGCTTTGGGCGGGATTCCTAAAGAATTGAAGACGATAGATAATGCAATTTACTAAGCGAGCATGTTTTTTTTTTATCTATTCCCATGCGTGAGTTTGGGGAAATAGTATTGTGCGTATGGGTGGGAATAAGTGATAAGCAGCCACGCTGGTGGAGGGTAGGAGTGGTGAGAACATGCCAAAAAAACACAAAGAAAGAGCAGGGACTAGAAAAAAAAAACACTTGGGGATGCCTCAAAGGAAGATCTTCCCTTAGTAGAACTCTATAATCAATTCAGAAAAAGATTTTCTTCAATTCTTTTTTAGTTAAAATTTTTTTAGTTGAGCTTTTTAGTTAAATCATGCAAATTTTATTCAACTGTTTTTTTTTTTTTTTTTTTTAATTAACAGTTTATCACATTTCCATAATCCTTTTAAACCGGCTAGTGAAAACTATTTATTTTTAATTTTTACTATAATTCTTAATTTGCTACACATTAAAATTATTATGTATTGTTGTTATCATGTATTAATTGTATATTTAATTACTAGAATGCATTCCCCTTTCATAAATTTCTCTGCAATTTTGTGATCCTTGCAACGATGGAAATAATGCTTATGTAATTAATTTATAAAATGTGCACATTGGTCTAATACTTAGGGGATATTTCCCTCTAAGGGTTTTTTTTCCCATGTTATTTTTTTTTTCGAGTATTATAATTTAAAATGAACTAAATTGCTTAAATTATATATTGATTTTTAGTATTTTTATCTACTGATGGGGAATCACCTCTTCTATTCTTTTTAAATATTTTGCTAAACTAAATTTTTGGAAAGAGCCGAGTAACTAATGCTTTGGTGGTCGGTGCCACAGGTTTCGGGTTCGAGTCCCGGTGGTGCCATGGATGTTTATAGTGATTCGGAATCCCCTTTAAACCGTAGATTCCGGTCTAATATGACTGTATAGCATTGAGTATAAATCTGACAACGTTATGCCGTAAAAAGAAAACATCTCCTGTCTCGAAATCTGCCATCAGGTCAGAATTTATACTTAAAAACTCTTATCCTTACTTATTCTTATCCTTCTTACCTACTTATTGCTTAGGAATCCCGCCCAAAGTTTTTCAATCTTGAGTTGGATTCTCAAAGAATTCTAATCGAGCAAGAGGGTGAAGAATACAACTTACGAAGAAAGTATATTTGTTCCCATGCAGGAGTTTGGGGAAATACTATTGTGTGTATGGGTGGTAATCAGTGATAAGCAACCACACTGGTGTAAAAGAAGAAAGGAGAGACCTTGAAGAAAACCACAAAGAAAGAGACAGGGACAATTAAAAAAAAGGACCTGCGAATACCCCAAAGGAAGATCTCCTCTCAGTAGAAGTCTACTATAATCAATTCAGAAAAAGATTTTGGGATGCCATGGATGTGTGTAATGCTTTGAAAATCACTTTAAACAGTAGATTCATATGACTGTAGGGGCTGACAACCCTATCCCGTAAAAAGAAAATATCTCCTAACTCGAAATCTGCCAGTAGGGAAACGACCCTGAACCACCTTAGAGCTGTTGCGCCATTGATGATGATGAAATTTTTAAAGATCAGCAATTATACTTAAGAAATCTTATTTGTATTTATTATTGTACTGTAGGACCTCTTAAGTCGAAAAACTTCCAAAACTCGAAAAAAATTTTTGTTCCTTTCCCTTCAAACCCCAAAACCTCCATTACTTGAAATTTCAACCCTCTTTAAGTCGAAATAATTAGTCAATCCCCACAAGCCATTTTGGTATATATTTTCCTTCCGTAACTCGGAAAAAAAAAAATTGGACTTCTGTATCTCGAACAAGTAATGTTTGATTTTACAACTCGATCATTTGAAACTAATTACTTCTATAGCTCGAAGAAAAATATGTTACCGACTTTAAGGATTTGCCGACATTGCACGTTTTTATTTCTTAGAAAAAATGTATGAGTATACAGTAAATAGAATAACCAATTATATGAAATATTATTATTATAATTCTTATTATTGCTATTGAATTCATTTGAACTCTAGCGAAGCAAATCTTTTGTTGTCGATTGATTTATTTTAGCTCTCTAACTCAAAATAAGTGAGAAAGAATCTAAACCTCTACAGGTCGAATATTTCCTTACAAAATCCGTCCGCGTAAGTCGAAAACTCTATAACTCGAATTATTTGGCGTCTCCCTTTAAGTTCGACTTACAGAGTGTTCTACTGTATATTCTTATTCTTAGAATCTTATCCTTCTTACTTATTAAGGAATCAAGGTTGAAAAGAATTCAAGACGGTGGACAATAAAATTTACTAAGCAAGTATGATTTTTTATCTATTCCCATGCATGATTTGTGTTAATACTATGCTATTGTGTGTTTCGGACGGGATTCAATATCGTAAAGATACAATATATTTAAATGCTTATATTCTTTACATTATACTTTTATCATATATTTAAAGAAAATAACACAATCACTGACATTGATTAAATATTAATGGGATTTGTACACTTATGTTTTTCCTTTACAAGAAAAATAATTCATTAAAGATAAATCTATACTGATGTAATAAAAATATTTCTAAGTTTTAATATATATTCGATATTGGTTGCTTAAGTTAACATTACTGGTCATATGTTTAACATTAGATAATTTTTGTATTCATTATTAATCGACTAATTTTTTCACATAAATAATTCATTTAGATTGCTTAAATTAGCATTATTGGTCATAAGTTTAACTAGAAAATAACACAATTGATAATTTGATTAATAATTGATAAATCAATTATAAATAATCCCAATTGATAATTAATTAATCACAATTGATTAACAATCAATAATTTTATATTCATCATTAATCGACTAATTTTTTCACATAAATATTTCATCTTGGTTGTTTAAGTTAACATTATTGGTCATATATTTAACATTTGATAATTTTTATATTGATGATAAATCGGCCAATTTATTCACATAAATATTAATTTTTTTATACTGTTTCAAAAAATCTCTGCTCCCTATAAAAATCAGAATTTCTTTTTTATAATTTATAATAAATGCTAGAAATTTAATATTTTCAAACAATTTATTATAGTATAAAATCAAAAAAAGATTCATTTTAAAAGATTTATACAAAAATGTTTAAAAATATATAAACATGAATTACAATGTATTTAATAATAAAATCACCAGGAAGGGTGCATATCATAATGATAGCTGCTACAATAATACATGACTGGAAAACACAATGATCAACTTGAAGACTACACAATATATAAAAAGCCGTCATCATGTTAAAATCACACGTAGTTTGATGTTAAAATCAATTATAAATATCACATTGATAGCTGTTGAAGAACACTGCTGCTTTTACATGAAGCGATTGAACAATAATGATGATCAGCTTGAAGAGTACAGAAACTACAGAAATCCGTCATCATTTAAAATCAAACGTAATTTGATGTTAAAATCAAATATAAATATCGCATTGATAGCTGATAGAGAGACACTGCTGCTAATGCAGGAAGCGATTGAACAATAATGATCATCAGCTTGAAGAGTACACAAACTACAGAAATCCGTCATCATGTTAAAATCAAACGTAATTTGATGTTAAAATCAAATATAAATATCACATTGATAGGTGCTGAAGTGACACTGCTGCTATTACATGAAGCGATTGAACAATAATGATGATCAGCTTGAAGAGTACAGAAACTATAGATATTATAAATATCGCATTGATAGCTGCTGAAGAGACACTGCTGCTATTACATGAAGCGATTGAACAATAATGTTGATCAGCTTGAAGAGTACACAAACTACATAAATCCGTCATCATGTTAAAATCAAACGTAATTTGATGTTAAAATCAATTATAAATATCACATTGATAGCTGCTGAAATGACACTGCTGCTAATACATGAAGCGATTGAATAATAATGTTGATCAGCTTGAAGAGTACACAAACTACATAAAACCGTCATCATGTTAAAATCAAATGTAATTTGATGTTAAAAGCAATTATAAATATCATATTGATAGCTGCTGAAGTGGCACTGCTGCTAATACATGAAGCGATTGAACAATAATGATGATCTGCTTGAAGAGTACACAAACTACATAAATCCGTCATCATGTTAAAATCAAATGTAATTTGATGTTAAAAGCAATTATAAATATCATATTGATAGCTGCTGAAGTGGCACTGCTGCTAATACATGAAGCGATTGAATAATAATGTTGATCAGCTTGAAGAGTACACAAACTACATAAATCCGTCATCATGTTAAAATCAAATGTAATTTGATGTTAAAAGCAATTATAAATATCATATTGATAGCTGCTGAAGTGGCACTGCTGCTAATACATGAAGCGATTGAACAATAATGATGATCTGCTTGAAGAGTACACAAACTACAGAAATCCATCATCATCATATTTTTTTCTGTACATATCTCCCATAAGCTGATCGCCTTGGGCTCCATTGAAAACAGTTTTCAAACAAATTTACTTTAATCTTATGTAAAATAAAATGGATTCATTTTAAAGAATTAGTTACGCATGAATTATAATGGATTTGATGGTAAAATCAAACGTAAGAGTGTATATCACATTGATAGCTGCTGCAATAATGCATGAAAAGACTGGAAAACACCATGATTAACTTGAAGAGTACACAAAATACAGAAATCCGTCGTCATCGGGATTTTCTCTGTACATATCTCCCATCAGCTGATTGCCTTGGGCTCCTTTGAAAATACTTTTCAAACACATTTTGTTCACTGAGATGCAGAAAGGTTGGTGATTCCTTATATTTAATCGTGATCTGGAAGAAATAAAAATTTAAATATTACATTTTACTTAACCATTTTGCATGAAATGTTTTACTTATGATTTTTTAGAGTTATAAAATAAGTATCACAGTGGTTTTACTAATTAGAGCATCGATTGGAGATGAGGTGGGTTGTCTTCGGATAATAAAATCTCACGTCAAAGAACGTTACCCATAAACAGGAGATCATGTTTCCAAATTTTTTATTACATTGAAAAAGTAAAATTTAAATACGTAATTTTATATGCAATAGTTTCTTCCCCGTTTGCGGGCAAATTTAGTCTGAGAGGGAACGTAACATCCCTTACCTCTTTTTTTGAAAGAGTTTTGTTTGTCACTCTATAGTCATTTTATGCACACTTTAGGCTAATTAGATAGACACCTACAGTTTAACGGGGATTCCGAACCACTAACTAACAGTCGCCAGGATTTGAACCTGACACCTGTGGTACCAAAAGCCAGAGCACTAGCAAATTGGTCATCAGGCCGGTAGTTGTTCTTAATTTACGGCCCGAGGGGCCTGAATGGCCGAGTGGCTAGCGCTCGCTACCACAGGTTTTGGGTTTGAATCCCGGGGGCGCCATGGATTTGTAGTGGTTCGGAATCCCCTTTAAACCGTAGGTCCTGGTCTAACAGGATTGTAGAACGTGGCGGGGGTATTGTTACTCCACGTCTGTGGCTTATCTTCAAGTTACACGCGCCCCCTTCGTAGTGCTAACTGAGTAACGTTTGTGCACCTCTTGCCTTAAGGCATCAAAGACAATTGTCTAAGTGTTTGTCAGCTGCTTTGAAACAAAAAAAAAATTTACTGCCCGATTCTAATTCGACTTCCCGATTCCGTCCGACTAACAAAACATCCAGGCCAACGCAAGGGTTCGAGCTTGAAGCCTGTGGTACCAAAGACCAGAGCGCTAACCAATTGGCCATCAGGTCGCATTTTTCTAAAGAAGTTTTATTTGCCCATGATGAATCCTAAGCAACTTAAAAAATATATCGATAATCATTTTAGAAATGTGCTCAATATCGTCGGACAGTTGCATTGAAGTTTACGAGTTATTGTGACAATATTAACTTTTAAACGATTTCAGCAAAAATATTCTTTTATCATACTTCTCTCATTGTCTCTGTATATTTTAGCCTCTGTATGTATATTTTAGTTAACGATATGTCTGCTTTTTATCTGCCTAAGCATTGACGAATGATAATGAGTTGTTCCTGTCGTATATGAAAAAGAATTGCAAAATATATACGACTTAAATACCTGAAATGATCTTTCACATAATCGCTAACATAAAAAACAATCTTACACATAATCATAGAAATAAACATTTTCTCTAAATATGGAGATATTTTACCTACTACATTTTACAATACATTTTACTACATTACAGAGATTTTATCTACTCTTTGAGTTGGTTAGAAATTAAACCTTTGCACTCGAGGGCTCAATGCACACGAGGGAGGCAATGCAAATAACAATATAAATAATGCGTTTCTTTTAAGGCGGATATGAAACTTACATGTGAATATGATCCTTTCACTAAAATAGCTTCGAGTTGCTGGCAATACGAATGAAAAAAAAATTCGAGAGCAAAGGGTTAAATATTAAACTTCGTAAATGAAAACTTACCACCAGAGAAATATATCATGTGATCGAATAAAGATTATGAGAGACAACTTCGTGTTAATTTCAATGTGCTTAGAATTACATTTTAAAGTGTTTCACCCAAGGTTGGATTCTATTGTTATGTATAATTTAGAAAAGTCACATTGTCATGATCTAATTATAATATATCAGCAATTAAAATCATTAATCAATTAAAATTAATTTGTAATCTATTTCAGATCGAAGGGGAAAAAACTATGAAAAATTACGAAATCATTTTTATTAAAGGTTTTGATTATAATTACAACTACTTTAAACCATAAAAAAATCACTTTTATTATTTATTAACACACAATGATTTCAATTTTATTAACAATGATTTCAATTTTATTATTTATTCAATTCTTTCTATTAGTACACACTCTCCCTATATATATTTATATATCTTGTTCAAATTTTCAGTCGTTCATAAAATACTTTTTATTCATCCACTCAAGTTCAAATACATTTTTTTTTTTTTTAGCTTGTAGTGGATGACACTTGATGTTAATACAGTTTTTTCAAATATTAATTCAGTAATTAAATTTAATCAATTAATTTTAGTTTCTTTTAAATTTAAGTTGTATATGTCTACCAATAGATGGCGCCAGATAAACTTAAAAAAATGAATGAAAATTATTTATAAAGGACTTTCTGCAATAGAGTGAAAAAAAAGTAGGAATTGACTTAAAATATTTTTTTTTATATCTTATCTGTTTTCATTATTTATTAACATATACTTTGATGACGGTAACGATGATCTGTTATTGAAAACAATAATCTAAAAAATTATTTTAATTGAGTGCACGTAACATTAGTTGCATTCCAAAAAATTTTCATTAACGTATTACATTTAATTAAAAGTTTTTATCTCGAAATTTAAAGTTTACAAAAAAAAAAAAATAAGATATAAAAAGTGAAGTGATTTACATTTTTACCTGCTTAAAGCTGCGAAATGAAAGTAGGAAATATTTTCAGGGACCAGAAATTTGTCTGTGTCCAGATTCAGAAAAACTTGTTCATTAGAAGCCCGCTCCACTATCACCTGTGAAGACAATTAGTATTTAAATAAATAGAACAACTTTAAATATCTTAAAAAATACATTAATTTCTCTTCATTTAATAAGAATGATGTGATGAATAATTTACATCTAATAATTTTTCAGGCCTAAATTGGAATGGCAATCCACATAAAGATAGCTTTAGGTGTAAAATATATATATAGTTACACCCAAAGCTATCTTTATGTGGACTGTCATTGGAAATAAATATATATAGTATATGATACTGAACTTTACTTACTTAACTGTAACTGGTAAACTGATATTTACATTCAAAACTGACTGAAGAACTTACTTTAACTGATATTTACATTCAAAACATCATTGATCATTTCTATTAGATTTGACGTCAACGAGAATCACTATTATCAGAAGTTGTTATTGTTCTAATGCAAATGGAGATGGAGAGATAGTTAATCTTTATGCTATAAGCAAGGGCTGCACAGCTGTTACTCATTTAGCACTTGCAGCTTGAAGATACGCTACGGAAGGGAGTAACACTATCCCCGCAACGCTCTACGATCCTATTAGACTAGGATTTACGGCTTAAAGTGCATTCCGAACTACTACAAGCCTCCATGGCACTGCCTGGACACAAACCTGAAACTTGTAGCATCGAGCTTGGAGTTTTGACTTTATTTTAGTATTTCTGTAATAACCTATTTTTGAATGGGTTGCGCGTTTATTTGATCAAACTTTATTATATTATTATAGTCAAAGTCAAAAAACGTATTCGTTTCGTTTATCATTTGCAACCAATTCATTGCGTTCATCTAAATGAGGAAAACAGTCTGTTTTCATAGAAACAGAAGTTTCGAAATATTTTACTTTATAAGCCAGAAAAATACCACATAGATATAATAGCCATACATATAAAAAGGGAACAAAAATAAATTCAAATTAAATTTTAATTCAATTTTTAAATTCGTTAATTTAAAAAAAAATAATTTTAATAGATTTTTGTAATGGCTGAAAAAATAAATAGTACGATAAATAAAATAATTGTTTTTTTCTACTTAAACGTGACAGTGTTTTCTTAAATTGCCTCGTTTTAACATCTAATCACAAAATGTTTTTTTGTGCCTGAAAACTAATGGGGTCGTTAACTATTTTAATTGTTAACGACCTCAGTAGTTATTAATTAAAAGGATAGTGATAGAAAGAAAAGCCAAGATAGGCTAGAAAAAAACAGTAAAATGTGATTTCAAAAATAATAATAATAATAATAATAATAATAAATACTATTACTAATAGTAATAATAATAAATAAATAAATAAAAACTCAAATAAACTTACGGGAATTCTGTTTGGAAACTTTGCCTTCATTTCGTTTGCTAAATTATTTCTGTAACCTAAAACAGAAGAAAAATTATGTTATTTTTCACTTTGGAAGCAAAAAAAAAAAAAAAAAAAAAAAATCATTGAATTTATGTCCTTAACAAATAGTATTTATGTTCCATTAAATAACTTTTTATCTTTCATCAATGCAGGTTCAATTTCAAATAGCTTAAAATGAATGTAAAATACTTAAAATCTTTTCATCAATTTTTAAAAAGGCACACTTAAATTAAAACAAATTGCAAAATTTTAACTAGTGCATTGGAATTACAAATTTAACTTTTTACTCATTTTTATCGCACCAAATAATTTCTAATATTAAATGATAATAAATAATTAATTAATTTGTTAGTAATTATGAAATTTTTAATTAATTATACTTATTTACAATTATTTTCATCGAATTTTATAAAGGCACATTTAAAATGAAACCAAAATGCAAAATGTTAACTAATGCATTGAAAATACAAATTTAACTCCTTACCCATTTTTATTACACCAAATAATTTCCAATGTTAAATGTTAATAAGTAATTATTAATTTTGTGGTTATTTATTTAATTTTTAATAATAAATAATTTCCAATTTGATTAATATATTATGTGAATTTATTGGTGCATCACAAGAGTAGTACAGCAAGTGAGAAAATATTTAGTGGCGAGAACCTACTAAAATTCTGCTATTCGAAATCAGTGAGATCTTAAACAGTTTCTCTCATTATTCTTGTTATTAATAGTTCTTGATTATAATTATGTACATAATTTAGTCAGTTATTAATAAAAATATAGATGAGGCCATTCGAAATTAGTGAGATCATAAACAGTTTCTTTCATTATTCTTGTTATTAATAGTTCTTGATTATAATTATGTACATAATTTAGTCAGTTATTAATAATAATATTGATGAGGCCATTCGAAATTAGTCAGATCTTAAACAGTTTCTCTCATTATTCTTGTTATTAATAGTTCTTGATTATAATTATGTACATAATTTAGTCAGTTATTAATAATAATATTGATGAGGCCATTCGAAATTAGTGAGATCTTAAATAGTTTCTTTCATTATTCTTGTTATGAATAGTTCTTGATTATAATTATGTACATAATTTAGTCAGCTATTAATAATAATATTGATGAGGCCATTCGAAATTAGTGAGATCTTAAACAGTTTCTCTCATTATTCTTGTTATTAATAGTTCTTGATTATAAAATGTACATATTTTAGTCAGTTATTAATAATAATATTGATGAGGCCATTCGAAATTAGTGAGATTTTAAATGTTTTCTTTCATTATTCTTGTTATGAATAGTTAATTAATTATTAAATTAATTAATTGTTTTGTTGTTAATTATTTAATTTTTAATAATAAATAATTTCCAATTTTAATAACATATTATTTGAATTTATAGGTGAGTCTCAAGAGTAGTACAGCAAGTGAGAAAATATTTAGTGGTGAGAACCTACTAAAGTTCTGCTATTTGAAATCAGTGAGGTCTTAAGCAGTTTCTTTCATTATTCTTGTTATGAATAGTTCTTGATTATAATTCTGTACATAATTTAGTCAGTTATTAAAAATAATATTGATGAGGCCATTCGAAATTAGTGGGTTTTTTTCGAAATTAGTGAACTAAAAAAAATTTTAGTGAGGCCATACGAAATTAGTTTTCTTTCATCACTCTTGTTATTAATAGCTCTTAATTAGAATTATGTGTATAATGTAGTAGATTATTAATATTAATATTGACGAAAACTGAATTGAAAATTTTAAAAATCTTGTATTGTCAACATTTTGTGTCAAATTTATCGTAGTTTATTTGTGAATTTATGAAATATATTCTTTGTAAGAACGAAGAATGTAGACCAGGGATGGACAAATTCCGGCCCGCCGGAAGATTCTATCCGGCCCGCGTATAGAATTTTAATTTACCGGTCCGAGGCAAATTAAAAGAAATATATATTTATGTATTATATATCCATCTCCTTTTCTACTTTGATTAGATATTATTTTATTTCTTCCTTTTTTTCAAAGGACTGATGATCTTTTTACTTTCTCTATTTTTGATCTATAAAACATAAATCAACGAAAATAGCAAGCACAGACAGCTTTCAATCGGTAAAGTGTTAAAAGCGGAAGTTCTTTGTTAGTTATAGCTGTAGATTGGCACCAACAAGTTAAGAGTTTTACAAATCCTTATAGAAAGTAAATTTCCCAAATTTAATATCTCTCGGCCAGAAAATCAGTGCTATGTTTGCTTCATCTTAATGTATGTGAACAAGTGTTTTTAACTATGATCCTTAGAAAGAATTATTTCTGAAATAAACTGACAGATGAACATTCAGCCTCATTCCTTAGAATCAGTACATCTCACTTCGAACCTCAATATGACACAGCTTCATTCATGTCATTAACATATTTAAATTGTAATACTTGTATAGTGTTTTTAAAATTTTAGAAAAATTTTACTTTGGCCAGCGAAACTTTTTTTTTTTTTTTCGATTTTTGGCCCGCGACCGGAAAAGTTTGCCCATCTGTGATGTAGAATAAATTACATTCGGTTTTCTAATTTCGTGTCTTTAATTACATAATTATTTTATTTTAACCGTTTGATAAAATCTAATAATATTTAAAGAGAAAAATCATTCACAAAAGTATTGGGTTTCATCAATTAATCAAGGACAAGGTTGTCATTTGATCATATCAAATTTAGCTCAATGAATAGCAAAGTTAAAAAAATTTTTTTTTCACCTTTTTGTTTTCACCTAATTATTATTTTTCGTAAAATTGTCTGCCCTACATAAAAATATTTTTTTTTAATTATAAGTGTCATAATTATGAAATTCCATCTAAAAACAACTTATAAAGTAAAAATAAATAAATAAAAAAATAATAATAAGTAAATAAAATAATAATAAATATATAAATATTCATCGTTATTTTTTTTACTATTTACCAATTTATTATTTTAAATTAAATGGGTCTTTTAATTTCAAATATTATATTCATCTAATCATGTACTTCCAATATATTCGTTCTAAGCAAAGAAATAAACGTTCTTGTTTTTGTATGTTCTTTGACGTTCTTGTTTTAGTATGTTGTTTAAATTTGTTCTTGTATGTAAAATTAAGCTGCTTTTCTTAACTTTTATTTTTAACATTTATTAGAAAAATATGAGTAACATTTTCACTAATTTACACCAATAATTTTGTACTTTTAATTTCAAATATTCGGTTCACTTTAATATTTTTTAATCACTTGATTATAAATTCGTTTGCTTATTAATATTTTTCAACTTTTTATTTTCACTTAATTTTTTTTTTTCGAAAAATCGTCTGTCCGATATAAAAATATTTTTTTTTAAAAATTATATGATCATAATTATTGCAGTCATTTAATAAATAACTTATAATATACGACAAAATATTCTTCGTTAATTTTTCGATTATTATTTACCAATTTATTATTTGAATTCAATGTCTCTTAATTACAAAATAATATTATATTCCTTTATTCGTGTACTTCCAATATATTCGTTATTCGCAAAGAGAGAATCGTGTTGTTGTATGTCAAACGAAGCTGCTTTTCTTAACTTTCCTTTTCAACATTTATTAGAAAAATATCAGTAACATTTTTACTAATTTAAACCAATAATTTTGAAATTTTAACTTCAAATATTCAGTTCACTATAATATTTTTTAAGCATTTGAATGTAAATTCCTTTGCTCGGTGTAAAATATTTTGTAACATTTATAATTTTTTAATCTTAAAATAGTCTATTTAGAGTAAAAATATCTATAACCAGAATTACACAATTTTTTTGTAATTGTTTATAATAAATAAATTATAAAAAAATAAATATAAAAAAATTGTTTATTGCTTTCTATTTATTTCTTAGTTTGTAATATGTAGTATTCTTTTTTCATTCATGTATGTTCGTTTTAAAATAGAGAGGAGGAGTTAAAATTTTAATTTCCAGCAATATTAAAATATATTATTAAACAAATATATTCGTTCATTTTATAACCAATATATTTTATATATTTTATTATAAAATATATTGGTTACAGGATATTTTTGGAGCAAAAATCGCGTCAAACATTTTTTTCGTTAATTTTTTAGATACCAAAAGCAATTTGAGTGTAATCGAAATCTAACTCTGATTTCAGCATATAAGTCGTCAAAACATACCTTTAATTTCCAAAAACATTGCTTCGATAGACCTCAATTGGACTTAATCCTAGCTATGTATTAATTTATATATATTATTATATTTTTTCATATGTATATACGTGAAAAAAATTCCCAATCTTCAAAGAACATTTAAAAATATTTTAGAATATCAAAATAATAATAATAATAACAAATAGTATAAACAAGCAAGGATTAATCTTTTACTCCTCTTCCCTAGCAATTTAGTTTTTAAATGGCTATTTAAATGGTAATAAATAAATTTACTATGGTTTTACAAAGGTAAAACCATAATAATGGGAAAATTTCCGTATAATAACATTGAGCTAGAAGTCGCAGAAGTTTTTGTAGATGATAAGCCTTAATTTTATTTAATAGCAACCTTTTATGAACAAAATCTGGAAAAAAATTTTAATTTGAATTGCTTATCAATTTAATTTTCAATTATCTCACTCTAATCGCAATATTAAAATCAACACAAGATTGAAATTTATAAAGTATGACTACCATTTTCAATCACTTAGCAAAACATCTTCTAATAAGTCAATAAGGTCTGAAATCGTTTTAATAAGTATTTTACTAGTCTAAATAATTTCAATAGTAATAAAATAGAAAAATAATTATAACTATCTCACTCTAATCACAACATTAAAACCATCACAAGTTATTTTAAAAAGTACGACTATAGTTTTCAATCATTTAGCAAAACATCTTAAAATTAATCAATAAGGCTTACGATCATTTTAACAAATATTTTGCTACTCTAAATTTCTAAATAATTTTCAATAGTAATAAAATAGAAAAATGAAAAAACTTACTGAAAGGACTTCTTTGATTTACGGCCTTGTACGACTTCTTATTACCAAATGAAACATTCGGACAATCATCTCCTATAACTATCATCTTGGGATAGGTAGGAGGAACAAAATTTTCTGTTAAACACAAAGACTGACTTTGATGGAACATTTTTAATTTCTCTAATACTTTAATTGTAAATGAAATTAAAGTTGCAGGCAGATAATTCCACTCCTACACTGAGTTAGGTTTAAGCTTTCAATATGGCTTGGCTAACACAGGAAGTAATGGTCACTCGTAGAAAGCTTATCTATAATGACCCCCTTACCACCAAGTAAGTCTTCCCTTCCCTTTGACCTTGAAATGTAGATCAGCTGGTTTTCTGTACAATAGGGTATACATAATACCCTTCACATTAGGATAAAACGTATTCGAAGATTCCACCCTAAGAGGGTTGAAACAACAAAGGGGTGGTCTATGGTTTGAATGCTATCTTAATCATTGTTCCTTAAGAAACATGAAACGTGAGAAAAGTTCTTACATACAAAGCGATGTTTTGAGCTTTTGAATAAAAAGTCAAAATATTCAGTGGAATTTTTGTGGTTTGCTGTGAGCCATTTACTTTAACAAGATCTAGCCTGTATAGGCAAAGATCTGTGCAAGCATTCTGCTATCGAAGTCGAATATTATTTGGATGTCCTTTAAGTACTGTTGTTTGAAAAGAGGTATTTTTCACGTCTAGTATAATCAATTAATAAGACAATATATTATATTAAATATATTCATTTATTTAAAAATACGAAGTTAAAAAAAAATATATATATATATAAAGTTGATTGCATTGATTGTTGATTAATTATTTTCTAATGATTAAAATAAATATATAAAATTGATTGTTGATTGATTGGTTTGTAATGATGATATTCTAAAACAACCAATCATTGTATAAAGAAAATTAATATTTGATATATTAACATTTGAATCTTTATCTTATAAGATAATTTGCAATTATTTATGTAAACAAGACTATTTATTTGCAAGTTTTTGCTTTATTTTTACATTAAAAGAAAATTACAAATTTTCACATTGAATTACAATGTAGTTTGAATCCATATGCATAGTTTCTACTGAAAAATAACAAAAATTTTGGAATACCTACAAATTATAGAACTAAATAAAGGCAATTTTCATCTTATCTGTGGTGAAAAAAAATCCTTCTATTAATTTAAAAGAAAATATTAGATTTTTTTTTTTTTAACTCTCAAGTAAGTAACGTTTAATCTTATTCAATAATGTATGCGTATAAATATAGTCATTATTACATTTTTTTATCATCAAAAGGGACTATTATTCTGATGTCTTTATCCAATGGAGGAATTTATTCTATTTATTGGAATTTAATAGAAAATAATTTTTTTAGAATTTATTGGATACGTTTTATTTCACTATATGAATCTACGGAAAATTATCTAAGATAGTACTAAAAATTCTCATTGAAGTTGACTTCTCTGGTCTGAATCTCTTATAAATTAATTTAGTGCTTTAAAATTTAAAGTAAACTTAAATTAAAACTTAATTAAAAATTTAAATTTAAGTAAAAAATTATATTTTTAAAATTTGTTTTTGTTTTTGATTATTTGTTTTTCATTTATTGAAATGAAAATTTCTAAGTTTAGTTAAAAATCAGAGAAAATAAAAAGGTCCCCCCCTTTCTTTTCCAAGGTCACGTGTCCCCTGGACCAAGTTCAAATTCTATGAATGCGGAACCGGACATACCAGTTGTAAATAATTATAATTATATAACATTTAACATTAATAACATTTAAAATAACCACAAATATAAATGTAACAAATTATAAAAGATAGAAAAATTAAGATTTAAAGCTACAAATGGATCACCAAAAAAATCAAATCAGATAATAATTAATATATAAAAGCAAAAATCTGGTATTGTTAGGACTCCACTTTACGATTCCTGCAAAGCAAGAAAGATTAATAAATATGCATAAAGTCCTATTGGAATTCATTTGATTAGTTAAATTTAGTTTAGTTTTAGTTTATCCCTTTTGCAAATAAATTAAAGGTAATAGAACTCTTTGCCGCAATTATATTTTTAAATGGGGCCTCAATGGTCGAATGTCTATCGTTTGGTGCCCTAGGTTTCGGGTTCGAGTTCTGACGGTGCCATGCATGTTTATAGTGGTTCGGAATCCACTTTAAACCGTAGGCCCCGGTCTAATACGATCGTAGAACGTTGCCTTGAGGTTTAGTCAGTCTTCAGCCCTCGTGGTTCTTCGCTAAAGTGAAGTTGCAAGTTACCCTTAGCCATGGACCCTGCGACAGTTTCTATTGGACCTGGTGTAGGCTTTCTGCACCAGGAGGATTAGTTACAGCAATATACTTTTAAATGCGTACTATAAAATTAAAACAATTTAATTATACTAAAAACCATTAAAAATTTGACTGACTAAAAATTCTTCAGCTCTTTCATTGAAATATTAAATAGTAATAAAATTTATTATAAATCATATAGTAATTTAAATTATATTGCTAAGAATTATTTATTGCTGTTGTTAATTATATTGTTGTTTGTCAAGTTGATCCTTAAGCAATATCGTTTAATGAAAATTACAGTAAACAATGTTTAATTTGCATGAAATTGTTAGAAAACAATTTATTATTTTTATTGTAATCACTATAACCACAAATTATATTAAACTTTGGAGCATAAATTTCCATAACAAATGTCATATTTAATTAGGGAATAATGCTAATTAAATTATGAAAACAAAAATAATGGAGCTTTTTTTTTCTCATCGAAGCTGATGGACTTTTTGAACTAAGGCTTTGCTTTATGGTCTGATTGAACAGTTTTCTTTGCTTAAATCCCATTGAAAATTTAACAATAAAAACCATTGTGAAGTTCACTTATATTGGTGGATAAATGAATCATCTTGGCTGCGAAGAAGCCAAAATTCCTGTTTTGATATATGTATTTGGTTTGGTTTGTATTGCGGTCATTTTTTGCACATTTTAGACTAATTAGGCCTGGACCAACAATTTAAGGTGGATTCCGAACCGCTAACAAACATCCATGCCACCATCAATTCATACTGAATACAAGATTTGCTGCATTTTTACCATAATTGAAAATGAAAATTTTTACCTTTGCGGTCAATATTAAATCTATGTCATCCGAAATTATTGACTAATTAACAACAAATAGACAGATAGGCATTGACGAAACTTGTATAGATAGCCTTGTATGAAGTACTTGCATTTGATTTAAACTTTTAGCACGAAATTTAAAAAGGATATGCAACTCCGATTTTGTTTAGTTCGTCGCTCTACGGTGGTTTTTTGCACACTTTAGGCTAATTAGACAGGAACCTACAATTTAACGTGAATTCCAAGCCACTAACAATGCATCCATGCCACTACCAGATTTCGAACCTGAAGCCTGTGGTACCAATGGCCAGAGCACTAGCCAATTGGCCATCAGGCCCCTTTTATGTAAGTATTGAATTTGCTTTCTGACAGATGGCTAATAAATTATTAAAACCCCTCCCCCTTTTTTTTAAATAATAATAATTATGAAGAAAAGATGATTATAGTATAAAATTAAGAGGTAAAAATATTTTTAAATAATTGAAAATTATTACAAAAATTAATGTTAAAGCATTTAAATTAATAAAAAGCAATGATAAAATTTTTAAGTGCAAATACTTAAATAGAATGAACCGCTAATTGATAGGGCTGAGAGTAATGGCACTTCAGAAAGAAGAAGATTATGGACAAAAACAGATTTACATAATATTAAGAATATCTCTAGGCCATTCATTCATTATTTTCTTTTAAATCAGGAGTGTCCAACAGAAATGATCTTAGGGGCCACTTTTGAAATTCACCATAACTCCGCAGGCCGCATATAAAATTATATATCCCCATATTAGATTTAGATCCACTACAGGCATTTTTTGGAGTGAAAAATTTAACTATAATGAGTTTTTATTATTGTGTTTACTTTTATTCTTACATGTAAACATAAATCATATAATAATAAGGATACCAAACGCACATCCTAAAGAAATATATAACACTAAAAAGGAAATATAAAAAATATATAAATATGTATGAAATCATAGAAAAATATTTATTTTACTAGTGCGATATTTATTTCTCCACTCATCATGAGTTCGCAGAATGTAATTTAATTATTCTTCTAACTCATAAATAAAACAGGCAATATCTGTCCTATATTCGCAAAATTATTATTTTAAAATCAAAGTTAATTTTTTCTCATAATTTCGATAGTACATTTTTGAATATGTGGATGCACACATACATACGTTTTTAATACATTGGATTTCACTACTTTGGCCATTATAAAATAAATATATTTTGTAAAAATGTGATAAATCTCACGGCCCCGGAAAATGCTCAGGACGGGCCGCATGCCAACCGCGGGCTTCGGGTTGGCCACCCATGTTCTAAATAAATAACTTAAACTGACAGGGCATTTATTACATCATTATTAATACTAGGGAGAGAATTGTAAGACTTTCAGAAAAGTTTATGAATGAATTGATGGATGCTATGTATGTTGAGATCATTCAGAATAATTGCTGAAGTAAAAAGGGGACTAAAATTGAGATGGCATTTATTATATCATGTTTAAAGCTAGGAAGGGAATGATGAATGAATGGACGAATGCTGTGTATGTCAAGGTCGTACTTATTATCCTGAAGTACAAAGGATAATTGGTAGCCGTTCTTAGAACCGTATTCTCAAGTCTTTGATTGATTTCCATGTTACAATGTGCTGTAAAGCCCCTTACCTGACCGATGCAAACTTAACAATAACCATTGTGGAGTTCACCAAACATTCTCTTTTATAAGTCCTTCCTTTATCGTTCATGCTATTTCCCCACCCCTCCTAAACTCGCCACTGGGGCTTCGGAATTTCAAAACACCTGGAAACGGGGAAGTGGAAGTTTCTGGAATTGAATTAAAATAGCCTGAAGGAATCTGGTTGCAACACTGGCGACTTTTTCAGCATACTGGAATCTAAATTAAACTGGGACATTTTTATTAGTAAAAGGGCGATGTAATTTTTTATTTATTAAAATTATTTATTTATATATTTTATTAAATGAATTTTTAGATGGCTCTTATTAAGTGATAAATATGTTTTATTTATTTATTCATTTTATGACAGTCTGTCTATGAATAGTACAAAAGCATGAAAATAATGTCAGCCATGAAAAATTCACCATCCACAAAATATGCGTAAAACCTAATTGGGGCATTTCTTTATGAATTTTAATTCAATATCGAAACATTTTTTAGTTTATTTAGGCTTTGTATTAGGAGTATTTATGCCGATTTTAGTGAAATTTAGTTTATTCTGGCTATGTGTAAGCGGACACTCATATCACACACACACACACACACACACACCTTGAGAAATATTTATAGAGGTCCATAAAAATAAAAGGAATTGCTAATTCTAATTAATTCCACACTCTGTGTAAATCTAATGCCGTATGTATTTTTCAAATGAAAAATGTTGAATAAGAAATCAGTAACAACAACAACAATAATAATAATTCAGAAACAATTATTCTTACATTTTAAAACTTTTTTAAACTCCATTTTATTTAAAAGCCATTCTCAAGTAAGTAAGTATTTTTAAAATTAATTGGATCTTTGATGTTTTTACAATAGTGATCGATAATTCTTTACCAATTAGAATAAAAATTAGCAATTTGTAAAATCATGTTACTAAAGTTTATTATAAAACATGCTCATCAAAAAGTTAATCTGTATTCTTCTTCTTAATTGGCACAACAGCCCAATGGTGGGCCAAGGCCGTTTGCCTATTAGCAGATTTCCAGACAGGAGATGTTTTTCTTTTTACGGGGTAGGGTTATCAGCCCTACGCCAAACGCTATACTGTCCTATTAGACCGGGGCCTGAATGGCCAGGTTTCCGGTTCGAGTCCCGGCGGCGTGTCATGGATGTTTATAGTGGTTCGGAATCCATTTTAAACTGTAGATCCCGGTCTCCTATGACTGTAGAGCTTTACAATGCGTAACCAGACTTCTCATCTAAATCAATCCCAAACTGAATAGGGGCAACTCAGCTCTGGGCACCGTGATTTGGCTTGGTGTAGTAATAATAATACCTATTAGACCGGGACCTACGGTTTAAAGTGTATTACGAACCACTACAAACATCCATGGCTCCGCTGGGACTCGAACCCGAAACCATTGGTACTAAACGCTAGTCTCTCGTTCATCAGGGCCCAATCTGTATTACTATTTTGAATATTTAAAAAAATTCAATTCGACGATAAATCTGCTATAAAGCAGACCACAGTTTGTGAATTAGTTACTGTTTTTTCTATAAAAAAAAGAGCATCTATAAGAATGAAGAGATAATAAAATTTACTTTTAATATTCTTTTGAACTCGGAAAACCTTTGTAATCTTCACCGATTGTATAATATTTTTTTATAACGAAAATTAAATAATAATAATAATAATATAATAAATATTAGTTAGCAATTTCGAAGAACGGTAATGTTCATTGTTTTACAGGAATTATCATCGTTCATTATCATTTCTAATGAAATTTATATAATTTATTTATCATCTATTCAACACTAAATTAATCTGCATGTTTTTTTCTATTTTATCAAAACAGGATTAAAATAGGGAATATATGGACTGTAAACTTATAACTTATACTCAAGCCATAGGTTGATTAAACAATAAAATTTACTTTAATTTATATTGTTTTACACTCGGAAATCTTTTTACGAAGTTTAAATAATAATAATAGTAATAATAAGATTATAAATATTAACAGTGAACAATTTCGAAGAAAGGTAAGGTTCATTGTTTCGTATGAATTATCATTTTCCATGAAATTTGTATCATTTATTAATCATCTGATGCAACACTTTCACGGAAATTGAAGTTAACCTGTATGTTTTTCCTGTTTTATAAAAACAGGAATAAAATACGGATATATGGATTGTAAATTTATAATTTTTGCTCAAGCCTTTGGTTGATTTCGAAATACAATGTGATTATAATAAAAGTCCCACTTTCAAAATGCTGTAAAAAAAGAACCACTCGTCACAATGAGTTCAACTTTGAACGGAAGATACTTGAAGAAGGGAGAAATGGTATGGCATCAAAAAAAGGTTCCATTGATTTTTCCCATCCAATTTGGTATGTTCTTGCCGTGGTTGATGGGCTTTCCACTAACAGTGTCACAACTGTTGAATGATTTGGAATTCATTTTTCCTGTCAAAAAATCAAAACAATCAAGCACATTGAACACTACAGTTGGTTGAATGTGAAACTCATGCCAAATACGTTTCAATTTCGATACAAAATATCACTGCCAGCTGAATTCACTTTCTTTATGCCGCTTACAGAGCCATCTATTAATACGATTTGGAACTTTTTTTTTGATACCACACCGTTTCCACTTTCTTCAAGTATCTTCAATTCAAATTTGAACTCATTGTGACGAGTGGTTCTTTTTTTACAGCATTTTGAAAGTGGGACTTTTATTATAATTACCCTTTGTTTAATTTATTTAAAATGTTTATGATAGTTGAAAACATATGATAATTATGATGTTTATTATGATAATTGATAATTGACCTTGGTAAGTCAAAGGTCACTTGGTCACAAAGGGAAATAAGGGTTGCCAGTTTTTGTATACAGGTGTGTCTGACGTTTTAAGCGATAACTACGCCATATAGGTAACCTGATTTGCTTACTGCCTGTAAAAAGGTTTGGGGATATCTTCACTGCCAATAAGAACAGAGAATCGAGGACTTTTATAGTTCTATTAGATGAACACTTTAGCCAAATTTGGCAAGTTTTTTCAGCCAAGTTTGATATAAATAAACATTTTGCTAAGCTTGGCATTATATTTTGGTGGTCGACTTCTCGTGTGACATATAATTTACTGTGCTAATTTCTTTGTGCGTGCATTTGAGAACGAAGGTAAATGACATTTTTTTTTCATTATTTGTTATATTCTTAAGAAACATTTAAAAAAATATTTTTATTTATTATATTACTCCGATATATTTACTAAATATTTATTATATAAAAATATTTGGATGTACTAAATTTTAACCCTAATATTTAGTGGTGAAGCTAAAAAAAAAAAAAAAAAAAAAAAAGGTTGAAGTTTATATGATTATTTATGTATTAAATTAAAACACACCATTTTATATAGATGAACAAAGATTGAGATTAACAAAATTTAATTTCTTTTTCTTTTTTTTTTTAAATATTGTAGCTTTTATTTATTAATATATTATTTGGTTAAGATAGACTTGTTTATTATAAAAGTTTATGCAAATAAGTTTAATATTAAATTTATATTTATATATAATATTAAGGTAAAATATATATGTGCATTGAATTTAATACTAGACAATGTTAACTCATTAGCTCTAAAGAATTTTATAATCCTTTTGCATCTGTATTTCATGCAACCTGTAGCATTTAATTAGTTAATATTTATTATTAATATATTATTTTTTAATTAATTAATTAATTATTGTACCAAATATGTGCTTCGTGTCATAAATCAAGGAGGGGGGCGGGCGGGTACAAGGATGTCCCTTCAAGTTTATATTACGAAATTTATAAATACTTGTATTTAATTTTTCATTGAAATTGCCATTAATTGTGTTATATATTTACATTATAATTTCTGTTAATTGTGTTTTAAAAGTAAATTCGTTGATATACTTTATTTGAACATGGCCATTAAGTAAATATTTCCATTAAAGTCTCTCTTAATTGTGTTTTTAAAAATAAAATCATTGATATCCTTTATTTAAAAGTGTTTTAACCATCAAGTAAATATTTCCATTAAAATTTCTGTTAATTATGTTTTTAAAAATAAAATCATTGATATCCTTTATTTAAAAGTGTTTTAACCATCAAGTAAATATTTCCATTAAAATTTCTGTTAATTGTGTTTTTAAAAATAAAATCATTGATATCCTTTATTTAAAAATGTTTTAACCATCAAGTAAATATTTCCATTAAAATTTCTGTTAATTGTGTTTTTAAAAATAAAATTATTGATATCCTTTATTTAAAAATTTTTTAACCATCAAGTAAATATTTCCATTAAAATTTCTCTTAATTGTGTTTTTTAAAAATAAAATTATTGATATCCTTTATTTAAAAATGTTTTAACCATCAAGTAAATATTTCCATTAAAATTTCTCTTAATTGTGTTTTTAAAAATAAAATTATTGATATCCTTTATTTAAAAATGTTTTAACCATCAAGTAAATATTTCCATTAAAATTTCTCTTAATTGTGTTTTTAAAAATAAAATTATTGATATCCTTTATTTAAAAATGTTTTAACCATCAAGTAAATATTTCCATTAAAATTTCTCTTAATTGTGTTTTTAAAAATAAAATTATTGATATCCTTTATTTAAAAATGTTTTAAGCATCAAGTAAATATTTCCATTAAAATTTCTCTTAATTGTGTTTTTAAAAATAAAATCATTGATATCCTTTATTTAAAAATGTTTTAACCATCAAGTAAATATTTCCATTAAAATTTCTCTTAATTGTGTTTTTAAAAATAAAATTATTGATATCCTTTATTTAAAAATGTTTTAACCATCAAGTAAATATTTCCATTAAAATTTCTCTTAATTGTGTTTTTAAAAATAAAATTATTGATATCATTTATTTAAAAATGTTTTAACCATCAAGTAAATATTTCCATTAAAATTTCTCTTAATTGTGTTTTTAAAAATAAAATTATTGATATCCTTTATTTAAAAATGTTTTAACCATCAAGTAAATATTTCCATTAAAATTTCTCTTAATTGTGTTTTTAAAAATAAAATTATTGATATCCTTTATTTAAAAATGTTTTAACCATCAAGTAAATATTTCCATTAAAATTTCTCTTAATTGTGTTTTAAAAACAATTCCTATAATTTTATGATTAAAAGATTTAAAAATTAAAATTCATTAGTATTTTTTTTTTTTTTTTTTTTTTTTAGCAAATATTGCTTAAAGAGTTATACTTTGCCAATTTAGAACGTTCTTATATTCTCTTTAAATATCCTTCACTGACAGCACCTCTTTACATATCTTTTACCAGTTTTTTTTTATTTATATGTTATAACTGCCTCTATTGGTTGCTTGTCTTGCAACAATTCGATCCTTTAATGTATTCGATCCTTTGCAAAGAATTCTGCTTAATTTCTACACAGTTCGTTAGGGAAAAAATGTTCGCAACCACCCTCTGTTGAAGAATCAGGCAAAATTATAAGTCTTGCCATAAAATACAGCAAAATATCATACTTTGAAATTTGCATGCTATCATTAATTTAATAGTCTGTTCTCATTCCAATATCGTGGAATCTTCTTTACAGCACTCAAATGGTAACTTCACTAATCATCAAAATCAATTAAACTATCTTCATTTACAAGCAAAGGAAAATGAACTGCAAGCAAGTTATGGAAAAGTGGAAGATTTTTTTTTTTTTTTTTTTTTTTTTTTTACTAAGATTAATTTTAGAATCCAATATTGAATTTTGCATCTTATGCTGAACTGATGATAGAGTTCTACTGGGGGAGATCTTCCTTTGGGGTATTCCCCTTTCTTTCTTTTTTTCTTACCCCTCCCTCAACCCTAAAAATTCTTTTATTTTTAATTTAATCTTTTTGTTTTTGGGCATCATCAACGGACTCTTAATTGTACCTATAAGCTTTAGCTTTTTTCGATCTCTTGCTTTAATTGTTCTCAAGCAAGAGATGTTTTTCCTAAATTCTTAATTGTTTTTATCTTTATCATTAATATTCTTTAAATTTAAGCAACTTCATTTTATGCAAATTTTCCAATTAACTCAAGATGTGGAGGTATTGTGATTCTTAAAACCACCTAGGAACTCCGTAACAGGTACGCCCGTTGCCCGTACCCCTCCCCCTTTCTTTGTGGTTTTTGGCAAGTTCTCCCCTTTCTTCCTTTACACCAGCGTGGTCGCTTATCACTGATTACCACCCCATACACACAATAGTATTTCATCAAAGTCCAGCGTGGGAACAGATAAACAAATACAGTCGCGTCGTAAATTGTATTCTTTACCGTCCTGTTCGATTAGAATTCTTTGGGAATCCTACACAAGGTTGAAAAACAGGTATAAATGATGATTTTTAAAAATTTAGTTCAGCAAAATATTTTTTTAAAAGTAGATAGAGGGGACTCCATATCAGTAAATAAAAATACTAAGAGTCAATGTGTAATTTAAGCAATTTAGTTCATTTTTAAATTACAATATTAACTTCCAAAATATTAAAAAAGAATAGAAGGAGGAAAATCCCCATTAGTAGATAAAAATACTAAGAATCAATATGTAATTTAAGCAATTTAGTTCATTTTTAAATTACAATATTAACTTCCAAAATATTAAAAAAGATTAGAAGGAGGAAAATCCCCATTAGTAGATAAAAAATACTAAGAATCAATATGTAATTTAAGCAATTTAGTTCATTTTTAAATTACAATAATAACATCCAAAATATTAAAAAATATTAGAAGGAAGAAAATCCCCATTAGTAGATAAAAATAATAAGAATCAATATCTAATTTAAGCAATTTAGTTCATTTTTAAATTACAATATTAACTTCCAAAATATTAAAAAATATTAGAAGGAGGAAAATCCCCATTAGTAGATAAAAATACTAAGAATCAATATGTAATTTAAGCAATTTAGTTCATTTTTAAATTACAATATTAACTTCCAAAATATTAAAAAGATTAGAAGGAGGAAAATCCCCATTAGTAGATAAAAATACTAAGAATCAATATGTAATTTAAGCAATTTAGTTCATTTTTAAATTACAATAATAACATCCAAAATATTAAAAAAATATTAGAAGGAAGAAAATCCCCATTAGTAGATAAAAATAATAAGAATCAATATCTAATTTAAGCAATTTAGTTCATTTTAAATTACAAATAATAACATCCAAAATATTAAAAAATTTAGTTCATTTTTAAATTACAATATTAACTTCCAAAATATTAAAAAATATTAGAAGGAGGAAAATCCCCATTAGTAGATAAAAATACTAAGAATCAATATGTAATTTAAGCAATTTAGTTCATTTTTTTTTTAAATTACAATATTAACTTCCAAAAATATTAAAAAATATTAGAAGGAGGAAAATCCCCATTAGTAGATAAAAATACTAAGAATCAATATGTAATTTAAGCAATTTAGTTCATTTTTAAATTACAATATTAACTTCCAAAATATTAAAAATATTAGAAGGAAGAAAATCCCCATTAGTAGATAAAAATACTAAGAATCAATATGTAATTTAAGCAATTTAGTTCATTTTTAAATTACAATATTAACTTCCAAAATATTAAAAAAGATTAGAAGGAGGAAAATCCCCATTAGTAGATAAAAATACTAAGAATCAATATGTAATTTAAGCAATTTAGTTCATTTTTAAATTACAATATTAACTTCCAAAATATTAAAAAAATATTAGAAGGAGGAAAATCCCCATTAGTAGATAAAAATAATAAGAATCAATATGTAATTTAAGCAATTTAGTTCATTTTTAAATTACTATTTAGTAGATAAAAATACAATATTCCCCATTAGTAGATTTAATATTAACTTCCAAAATATTAAAAAGATTAGAAGGAGGAAAATCCCCATTAGTAGATAAAAATACTAAGAATCAATATGTAATTTAAGCAATTTAGTTCATTTTTAAATTACAATATTAACTTCCAAAATATTAAAAAATATTAGAAGGAGGAAAATCCCCATTAGTAGATAAAAATACTAAGAATCAATATGTAATTTAAGCAATTTAGTTCATTTTTAAATTACAATATTAACTTCCAAAAAATATTAAAAAAGATTAGAAGGAGGAAAATCCCCATTAGTAGATAAAAATACTAAGAATCAATATGTAATTTAAGCAATTTAGTTCATTTTTAAATTACAATATTAACTTCCAAAATATTAAAAAATATTAGAAGGAGGAAAATCCCCATTAGTAGATAAAAATACTAAGAATCAATATGTAATTTAAGGAATTTAGTTCATTTTTAAATTACAATATTAACTTCCAAAATATTAAAAAATATTAGAAGGAGGAAAATCCCCATTAGTAGATAAAAATACCAAGAATCAATATGTAATTTAAGGAATTTAGTTCATTTTTAAATTACAATATTAACTTCCAAAATATTAAAAAATATTAGAAGGAGGAAAATCCCCATTAGTAGATAAAAATACTAAGAATCAATATGTAATTTAAGCAATTTAGTTCATTTTAAATTACAATATTAACTTCCAAAATATTAAAAAAGATTAGAAGGAAGAAAATCCCCATTAGTAGATAAAAATACTAAGAATCAATATGTAATTTAAGGAATTTAGTTCATTTTTAAATTACAATATTAATATGACGTTTTAAGCGATAACTTCGCCAAATAGGTAGCCTGATTTGCTTAGACTTTTAGATTATAATATTAAAAAATAAATAAATAAGAGCAGGAAAACCCCTTAGAGGTCCTAATAATCCTAAATATTAGACCAAATGTGCACATTAGCAAAAATAATTACATTAGCATTATTTCCGTCGTTGCAAGGATCACGAAATTGCAGAGAAATTTATCAAAGGGGAATGCATTCTATTAATTAAATACACAATTAATACATGGTAACAATAATACATGATAATTTTAATATATATGAGATTAAGAATTATAACAAAAATTAAAAATAAATTGTTTTCCCTAGCTGATACAAATTGTTTAAGGACTTGTTAATTTAACTTAAGTTAATTTAAAAAACACAGTTAACAGTTCAATAAAATTTGCATAATTTAGCTAAAAAGCGCAACAAAAAAGTTTTAAATAAAAAAATATTGTTTTTTTTTTAGAAAATTTAAGAAGCTTCTGACGTGAAATACACTTAAAAAACGAAATGAATAAATAAATAACCCCCAACAGTCATTTTTTTTTTTTTTTTTCCTCCAGTGTGCTCTTCAAAAGGCTCAGTAACGAAATGCACTAATTCTTTTGCATCTAAATAAATGCCATTGTTTCTTGTGATTGCTTTAAATATTAAATAAATAATCATGGTTTAATTAAAATAATTAATAATAATCATGGTTTAATTAAAATAATTAAAATAATTTAACAAAACAAATTATATATATATTTGAAGTCACTGATTACGAAATATTCAATCTGAAATTTTAGATTTAGCTTTAATTTGAGAAAACACAAAACGGCAAAAATAAATGTAAAGAAACTTGAAACAGAAACAGTAGGTAGCTTTAAGATTGTCAGATTAACATTTTTATTAAAAATAACTGATGGTTCAGTAGCAACGTGCGCCGCTGGCGAGCGTTAGGGTTAAGGTTCAATTCGTAGGCGGCATTGTTGTTGACATTGTTTTAAACATTGCTTGATGGCATTTGTAATTTTCGACAACTTGCCTCGTAAGTCGGCTACCTGATGGGAGTTGTCATAGTTTTCTCCTACACGATACGTAAATGAGGGGTAGTTCCCCCTAAAAGTCCTCCCGGTTGGCAATGCCCTACTTTTTCAGCGACAGAGTCAAGTCAGACTTCTACCTACGGGGGGCTCCATCACAACAGAGACTACCCCCTTGCACTGCAACCGTGAGTTCATATGGGTTCATTGACTTGGTCTAATTGCTGCTTTCCACCAAGTGGGATTAGAAACAATTATAGGAAACATAGCATTGCCTGAATATTTTTTTTTTTTTTTTTTTTTTTTTGCAATATACTAATTGTGGCCTGAATGGCTGAGTATCCAGTGCTCTGGTGTTTGGGGCCACAGGTTTCGGGTTCGTGTCCCGGCGGTGCCATGGATATTTGTAGTGGTTCGAAATCTACTTTAAGCTGTAGGTCCCGGTCTCATATGACTGTAGCGTTACAAAGTCCAATCAGACTTCTCACATTATTCCCAAACTGTAAAGGGGCAACTCAGCTCTAGGCACAGTGATGTGGTGCAGTGTAGTAATAATAGTAGTTGGAATATACTAATTGTTGTACAAATCTATTTTCTCGATCAGACTCAAATCTTTAAATATTTATATATCTTTATATTTATAAAATCTTTATATCTTATCTATAAAATCTTTATATCTTATAAAATCTTTACTATTTGAATTAAACCCAAATTTTGGGAGAAAGCAAAAGATTTGACAGCCATGTATTACTTCCAAATAGGCTGAAATTTTCCCTATGTGGAGTTAATGCAAAAGTAAGGCAAAATTCGAGGCATAAATGCAGCTTAAATTTATTGCAGTGTTTTATTGCAATAATAATCTTTATGTGTCAGTGCACAATTAAGTCAATCTGTCACAACAAAAAATTAAAATAATGTGGTAAGAATATTTAACAATAATAACAGAACCAATAAACTAGTAATACAATAGTAATTAATTGTTGGTCGGGAAATCTGAGAAAATAAAACTGCAGTTATTACAGAATTATATAGACATTATTTTAAGAAAGTGAATTGATTACTTTCTATAATTAAGTTACTAATTATACTAATTAAAAATAAATTTTCAGGTTTAAATTCGTGGAACTTGTTATAGATTTGATCAGGACGAGTGTTGAAATCATGGAAAATACGACAAGACAATCTCTCATCATTAAAGTAAGTAAATCAGATATTATTTTTTTTAACTTCTTTGTTTTATAATATCATAGTCGGTACTGTAGATGTTTTTACTGTAAAGCAAATGTAGGAGCAAGATTCATATAATGAGAGTAATAGTGTTTTAAATTAAATTGTAATATATATATATATTACAATTTAATTCGATAAAATGCGATATGTATATATATATGACAATTTAAAATATTTATGTATGTATGTGTGTGTATATATATATATATATATATATATATATATATATATATATATATATATACATACATATATATATATATATCATATATACATATATATTAAAATTTAATTTGTTTTAAAAAAACATACTATCATTATGTGATTAATCTCGCCCATACTTTCAAATGCAATTAACAAACCTACAACGAAATGAATCAATTACAAGTTCTTTTAAAATTGCAAAATAACTGATAATAGCGAGAATATATATATATATTCTCACTTGATTGTGAAGTGAATCCGCCTTCCATAAAAAAAAAAAAAAAAAGAAAAAGAAAAGAAACAAATAAAAAAGAAAGTCATTTTCTCATCAAGTTATTTTGCAATTTTGAAAGAACTTGTAATTGATTCATTTCGTTGTAAGTTTGTTAATTGGATTTGAAAGTGTGGGCGAGATTAATCACATAATGATAGTATGTTTTTTTTTTAAATTAAATTTTAAGATATATGCCTATCTTATGTATTAAGTCACACTTCATAGGGAAATGAATCTCCCATCTATATAAAAAAAATGAAAATGAAAGCCATTTTGTCATCAAGGTATTTTGCAATTTCAAAATAACTTGTAATTGATTCATTTTGTTTTAAGTTTGTGAATTGGATTGTTAAGTATTGGAATGTGGGTGCGAGATTAATCACAAAATGATTGTAAGGTTTTTTTTAAAAATTAAATAGTCATGTATGTGTATATTTTTTCACACTTGATTGTGAAATGAATTCCCCTTAAATAAAAAAACGAAAAAGAAAAGAGACAAATAATAAAGAAAGCTATTTTCTCATCAAGTATTTTATAATTTGAAAAGGACTTGTAAATGATTCGTTTCATTTTAAGTTTGTGAATTGGATTGAGAAGTTTTGGAATATGGGTGAGAGATTCATCGCATAACGATGTTAAGATTTTTTTTTTTTTAAGTTAAATTATATGTATGAATATTTTTTCTCATTTAATTGTGAAATGAATCTCTTTTTGATACAAAAAGAAAAAGAAAAGAAACAAATAAAAAGAAAGCCATTTTCTCATGAACGTATTTTACAATTTGAAAAGAACTTGTATTTGATTCGTATCATTCAAGTTTGTGAATTTTACAATACGTTCTTTATACATCAAACTTTTTTTTTTTCAATTCCTGTTATCAGTTAACACTCTCCCTATATATATTTATATATCTTGTTCAAATTTTTAATCGTTAATAAAATACTTTTTATTCATCCACACAAGTTCTATTACATTTTTTTTTTAACTTGTAGTGAAAGACACTTGATGTTAATACAATTTTTTCAAATATTAGTTCATTGATTAAATTTAATTAATTCATTTTAGTTTTAAACTGGAAAACAAATTTCTCTTATATAAGATATTTAGCAGGATATAAATTTAGGAATAAATACCGTCAGTGGCGAAGCGTGTAGATCTCTAGAAAAAAAAATTCTTTTTCAGATTCTTTTTTCATTCTGGGTTCTAGTCTGAATCTGTGAATAAAAATCTGTGAAAATGAAACTGTGAATAAATGAGTGAGAGAGATGGAAAATGTGTATGTGAGAGAGAGAGAGAGAATTTTTCATTGAAAAAATGAATGAAAATTATTTATAAAGGACTTTCTGCAATATAGGGGGGAAAAAGTAGAAATTGACTTAAAAATTTTTTTTATATTACTTGTTTACATATGTGGTTAGCAATTTTCTTCCGCCTCCACATATCCTTTCGTAACGCTGAATGTGCCACAAATGTATCATGTGGGGTGAAAGTAGCCAATGATGGAAGACTTTAAGATAATTTGTTTCGTATTAAAAATAAAATATTCTTAATTTATTGAAATATTTTTTTCAGGTCAGAATTGAAGTCGGCAAATGGAAATTTCAAACTGATGTTCCGAGTTATCTCACAGTTCTTGAATATTCCAAGAAGATAAAGTGAGCTTCCTATTTTTTATTGCAAAATCAATCATTTACTCGTATTAAATTTTCATTGTCATGTTATGTATGTATTAAATCACTTATATTTGTTCATATATAATAGTTTTAGAGAGGTTCTAAAATAGAATTTATAACAAAGTTGTCAGTCTTGTAGGAATCATAGACACTTGGCGAATCTTTGGAACTGTTCTGATATTAAAATTTATTAATTCCTTTCAAACTTTTAAAAAACATGGATAGCATAATTATAATTATATATTATTTTCAATTTTTATCTATCACTGTTCTTTTCTTTCTAAAATTTAATTAGCACTGAGCACTGTCAAATTCCCACATAGTAATATATAAGTCACCACAAATCCATATACGCTGAGGTAGAATATCTTCAATCTAACCATCAATTTTCTTCTATTATAGTTATGTTTACATTCAATTCACATTAAATTACGAAACTCTGAGTTATACTTCTGCTAATCTTTCTCATGACAATCTGTATTGATGTTACCTTCATGAATCGTAAGCTTACAAAATAAAAATAAATTTTATAAACTGATTACTGTTCGATACATTCGATTACTATTTGCCGTTCAATTTTAATCGTAAAGATTTTTAGTTACCGCCAGCAAATTAGACTTGATGGGCAAATTGTATTGGTGTTACCCACATGAATCGTAAGCTTACTAAAAACAAATTTTATAAGCTGATTACTATTTACTCAGATACGATTTCATTTGCATGAAACTTCTGATAATAAGTTGACATTTTTATAGTTATGACTGCTTAAATCAAATTTCCTTGTAGGCTGTTATATGAATAATGCTGATTCATGTTTTATTGAACCACTTCTTCTGGAATTTTCAGGCTCGTGACGAAAAAATCTCTTACCCAAAAGCTTCCAATTTTCTTGGCAAATGGTCGACGTCTGCTTGGACGGCAAGTTTTGAAGCATCTTCACACGAAGTACAAAGACAGCAATGACGTTCTTCATCTCATGATCAGGTATTTATTTATTTTTTATTATTATTATTTCTGTTTTACATCAGGGTTCGAGCGAGACATGATAATTTAGTATTCTATATAAACAAACCTTTATAGGGGTAACTATTCCTGTTGGTACTCCGTAATCGGTACGTCAGTTGCCAGTAAGCTTTTCAATTCATTAATACTGTTTTTTCGATGCTTATTATTACATAATACAGTATCTCTTATTTAGTCAAAACAAGTCTGCATTTATGATAGACGCGGTTAGATAAAATACTTTGTATTAGAAAAAACACATTTTCGAGCAAGTGCAAAAAGAAAGAACAAGTCACAAATATATGTTTGTACATTTTAAAAGATGAATTAATTACGATGGGAATCTGTGTATATTCTGTGATATTTTTTTTTTTTTTTTTGAAAGAAGTGAGAAATTTTCTTGTTTATTATGCCTAATTTCAATTTTATAATTATTCATTTTTTTATGCCAAGCCATATATTAATTTCAAAATTTTCCTTATAGGCTGTAAGCAGAGATTCCCAAGTCAGTCATTACCTGCTGAATTAGGGCTATGAAGATTCATTGTGTAATTATGCATTTGGGATCGTCTTATTGAAATATTGTAAAAACTAACTTGCTGTCTTTATTTTATTAAAATAATTTTTCTTAAATTACTGGTTTTATTTACTTTAAATGATAAGAGCCTTCACGGCGATAAATTCAATGACAGAATTCTCTGTACGATTGCTTAAACAATTTTGATAGATTATAGCTAAGAAAACTTTTTGTGTGACATCCAGGAAAATATTATTAAAGGTCACTAAAAATTCCTTATGCAATTTGAGTAAAGTCAAGTTTTTGTTAAATTGGAAAAGAAAAAAAAATTTAGCATTGCAAAAAATTTAAAATTTCGATTCTTAAAAAAAGATTTATTTTACAAAAAGTAGTTCTCTTCAATAACACTTTTTCAATGTAAGATAAAATTATGGATACATATAATTTAATGTTACTATAAAGCTATGAGGAAAATTATTTTATATAAGTTAAAATAAAAATTGTTAAATTCAATTCTAAAAACTTTATTATTTGATTTTTATAAATAGAAAATAGTTAAAACTGAGGATATGCTAAATCATGCAAACTTTCAGGATACATCTATAGAAAATAAGCAATACAGTAGCAACCATGATACTAAAAAAAATTATTTTATTAATACAAAAAAAAATATCAATATGCTATCTGAAATAATTCCGAGGAATTTGTACGATACTACAGAATATAAGAACAAAGCTATGAATTCAGATGAAAAATTGGAAAATTCTAGAAACCAAAGACAAACTTTTAAATTTTCTGTAAATGAGAAAATAAGTGAAAGAAATTTTCAGTTTTCTAGATTACAGAAATTTAATTGGACTGTCTGTTCGAGGATTGAAAATGAAGTGCGTTGTAAATATTGCTTCCAATTTTCTTTAATTTCATTGGCGCAACAGCCCGATGGTGAGCCAAGACAGTCTGCAGATTTCGAAACAGGAAATGTTTTGTTTTACGGGATAAGGTTGTTAACCCTACATCCAACAATCATATTAGATTGAATTAAAGACTACGAGTTAAAGTGGATTCCGAACCATTTCAAACATCCATGGCGCCGCTGGGACTCTAACCCAAAGCATGTTGCATCGGGCGCTAGTCACTCGGCAACCACGCCCCTAATTTTCTTTAATTCAGTAGGAAAAATTGGATCTCAAATTACTGGATGTTTCATTGAGAAGGGATATGACCATTAAAAGTATGCATTACAATATTCCTTAAGTACCACCAAACAAAAGTATTAAATTAAATCTCTTTCTTCAAACTACCAACAATACAATGAAACTTGTTCCGATCATTACGACAATTATTTTTTGTGACCGTCAAGGTATTACGTTAAAGATACATAGAGATTTTGGAGAATTTTTAATAAAAAATGCCGTGATTGCAAATGAAGGGAATTTTCGTGTTCTATTGAGAGAAAGAATAGTTTTAATTAATTATTTTCAACACGTTGCTAAAAATGCTGCTTAAATTAGTTGGAATATTCAAAACCAAATATTATTTGTATCGCCACTTAATATTGTTATAAACTTAATACAGATATTATTGTAATAAACGTAATACAGATATATTGCAAAAAACTAATAATATACTAGATAGTAAAAGCTATAAATTTCTCCCAACAGTTTTTCCATCTTAGCAAATGAAACATATGATATATCCACAATTAGGCACATTCCTTTATGCGTTTATTATGTAAATGATAAAGAAAATAAAATTATTTTTTACAATAACAAACAATTTTATATCCGTTACAGGAGAAACTTGCGAATACGATTAACAAATGTCTTAAAAATTGCTGTATAAATTATTTTCATAAGAACAAGGTTACATTCCTGCAGCTTTCATGAACGGAAAATTTAATGTAGTACAAGCAATCACTTCAAAATTATTTTCTCGTGCACTGCTTATTCCACAGATTAAATTTGGCAATAAGAAATGTTATAAAAGAGAACAATATTGAAAAGTATTAAACGTAATTTATAAAATATATAATTTTTTGTTCATACTATGAAAAAACAAAGCGAATTCATAAGAAAAATGTAATCCAATAATTGATTAAATGCAACGACAGCTGTCCTGTCAGACGGATAGAAAGACATGGACAAGCCAATGACATAATGCTAGAATTCATCAGTACCTAGTTCACAATCTGTAAGAAATGTGTCGTAGAATGACAGAGATGTGTCGTCTATTTCTGAAATGTTTTAACATGCCATGTGGTAAAGATGTTTGGTATTGTAACGTGTCGGCCTATACTAGACCTATAACGGCTTCAAGAAGAGGGCCACTTTCAGGTTCATGGGAACACTTTAATTTTTATTTACAAGCATTATATATATATATATATATATACTGAACTCTATTTACAAAAAATAAATAAAAATGAAAATTAAGGATATAAATTAGATACACAAGTGATTAAATTAGATACAAGATTCACTTCAAGTTGGGAAATTTTCAGAGTTCTCGAGTCTACGATGAATCTAAATTCCTGGTCTGCGGCAGATCTTAATTATCAAATGGTGTAATACACGAAAAGACAAGGGGCGGACTTTGAAAGCGGGCGAAAAACTCCGACCTATTTCGTCATTTCAGAGAGAAAGATTTAAAAAAAAAAAAACTTCTGGTTGATTCGTCACAGAACTCTCTTCGTTCTTCTAAAAAAATATCCCTTTAAGAAAATCCGTCAAGGGAGGAGGGTTAAGTCCGCTTCCCTCACTTCTCATTAGAGTAGACATTTCTCAGCTCGTGATCTATCACCCATCACAATGGAATAACTTATAGTATATCGTATTCAATCTGTAGTTATTTAGACCTGTGAAGGTCGCACAAACATTCTCTAATTTCCTCATTATACATGATACCGAATACCTGCTATCAGATTTGAGTGACACGTTGTTCTCATTAGTACAAAACACTAATGGCATGTAATATAACTACCCACAATAAAGCTCGTCTGCTGTCAAATGTGAGTGATAGGTTTATTATATATTTTTTAAATAACACGTTCCACTCGCCTGAGAATAAAATGCCAAAACTCTTCCCGTGAGAAGAAAAATGTTCATTAAATGTATTAGATAAATTATTCGGGTACATATTTCCTTTATGCAAATTGTTACAAAAAATGAGGACGAACTTTATGGGGCATCGGTTTTATTGTTGGCATTGCCAATATTAATTCTACTTGTAAAGAATGACAAATTCAATTAAAAAATCATTACTGCTGTTAGTGACGCAACTTAAAAATTCATTTTTAAAATTTAAAAAAAAAAATGGGAAATACCTCCTAGTAAATAATCGACTAGATAGAAGATTTTTTTTTTTTTTTTTTTTTTTTTTTTGAACAACAACAATATTTATATCGTTTTTTTGTTCAGCCAATTGAAAAAAAAAAGAGTTTATTAATTACAAAAATATATTATTAAAATTTTGATCCACTTCTTAAAAGCAGTGATAAACTGACAGAAATAAAGTTGTAAGAATTTATAGAATTGTGCAAATTTCATCATATTGCAATTAGCACCTCCATTTTAGAAAATGAATTAAAATTGTGGTTCCATAATTTTTTTTTTTAATATAATAATATGCAAAAGTGCAATTGAAACTTTGCAACAAAAAAAAAACTTAATACTAATCATCAGCTCTTTTATGTTCAGGAACTGATTTTTAATAACCGAAACTCTACCGGAATATTAGAGAGTTTTTGCATACCGTACGTTAGTTACCGTAGGACGTCCGTTAGCTTTTTCTCCCTAGCGCGCATGCTCAGTTTCCTATGAGCATGCGCGCTAGGGAGAAAAAGCTAACGGACGTCCTACGGTAACTAACGTACGGTATGCAAAAACTCTCTATTATTTCTGGAAAGTCAATAGCCAATTTAGCATAATGACTTATCATTCAGACTCATGTAGCTTGTATTTTCGGATCATCTTATTCCTCTTGTCAATTCGTATCTCACATGGCGTGTACGAGTGTATCTCGTTGTAGTTGTATCTATTAGTTCAGGGGTGGCCAATCCCAAATGATCTTGTGGGCCACTTTAGAAATGCGCCATAACTCCGCGGGCAGCATATGAAATTATATATCCCGTATTAGATTTAGACCCACTATAGACATTTCTTTGGAGTGAAAAATTGAAACATAATGAGGTATTATTTTTGTGTTTACTATCATTCTTACATGTAAACATAAACAATATAATAATAATGACACTAAACGCGCATCGTAAAAAAATATATAACACTAAAAATGAAATATAAAAAATTTATAATTAAAAACGAATTTAAAAAATGAAATCATTAAAAAATATTTATTTTACCAGTGCGATATTTGTTTCTCCACTCTTTCACTTAGCTTTTGCAAATCGTTCGCAACTCAGGTATTTGCACATCGTAATGGATGTTGCAGATTAGCGGTCGTTTTACTCAGCGTGTTTTGTGTTTGATCAACTTTTTTTTTTTGTTCTAATGCAGCTGGCAAACACTTAGACAGCTTGGTCTTGGATGCCTTAAGGCAAGCGCTGCACAGACGTTACTCACTTTGCATTACCCAGGGGGTATGTGTAACTTGAAGATAAGCCACGAACGTGGAGTAACAATGCCCCCGCAACGCTCTACAATCCTATTAAGACCGGGACCTACGGTTTAAAGTAGGTTCCAAACCACTACAAACATCCATGGCACCGCCGGGACTCGAACCCGAAACCTGTGATACCGAGCGCCAGAGAGCTAGCCACTCGGAAATTCAGGCCTTTGATCAACTTCATTTTAGAAAAAAAAAAAAAAAACGATTCGCAAGTGTAAGTTGAACCAAAAGCGCTAACAACATCAAATAAGAACCTGGTTTGTTCTGTCAACAATCAACTGTGCGTATCAAGGAATGGTGACGGCGTCACTGAGGTAACTTAGCAGCTGAGGTGGCTGTTATATTAGATGTTCTAAGATGGCATATAATCGCAAGAATATTATTTCAAAATCAAAGTTAATTTTTTCTCATAATTTTGACAGTTAATTTTTGAATATACTTATGCACACGGAATGCATTTTTTTTAAATACATTTTCACTCCTTTGTCCTTTATAAAATAAATATATTTTGTAAATAATAAATTATTGAAATATTTAAATTTATTATCAATTAATTTTTAAAGATAAAATATTAAATAAATTTATAAAGATAAAATATCTAAACTGAATTATTTTTATTAATTATTTAATGTTTCATTTTACTAGTTGTAGATCCTTAGCTGCAGATCCTTCAAACATTATCAATATCTTAGGCTTTTTATGAGAGATTCGTGGCGCCATCTAGTGACCAAATCCACATCCATCATCTTTATCTAAGAATTCAGAAGAGAACTTTTTCAGTTCAATAATTGTCTTAATATTTCAGGAGTCTAAAGCTGACCACTAAACGCACCAGCTTAAATCAGTGCTTTCTTTTATTTTTATTTTTAATTTTTTAAATTTCGTAATAAAATTTTTACAATCGATGCAAACTCACTTTGAGCAAATGCTTAATTCATTAATGTAGATGTAGAGCTGTTCTGAATGCATTTTACCCCACAGGTATTCTGTAACTGGTACATCCATTTCTGTTTCCGTTTGCTTTCTTTGGGAACTGTAAACAAAATTTTAAAGTTTGATTTAAATATAAAAATATTTTTAAAAAAAAAAAAAAAAACCATGATATTCACCAGCTAATGTCAAATATGTTTCTCAGCTCAAGACTATGTGATATTGTATGAAAGATTGTTGTATGGAGTTATATGGTCCGTGAATAATGGAAATATATGGGTGCAATTGATGAGGCTTGGATATTTATCTGATTTTTTATAGAAAAAAAGATTGATTTTATTATTGAAAAAGAGGAGAACAAAACTCCTAAAATAGTCAATGCCCACGGTTTTTATGTAGATCAAAACAAATCCACTGAGATCTTGTTTTTAATCCTATCATGAACTAAATTTTTAAAATGATGAGCATTTTCAAGAAAAATGTTCTCAAATTCGTAATGAAGATATTCAAGACCTCCCCTTTTACAAGACCGGGGTTAAAAAAAGTTCAAAGAAAGCAAGGAAAGTTTTGTTAAAAGTTTTGTGGTTGCTACAATCTTTTATAATGGAAAACTTTAAATAAGGAAAAAAAAAAATGTCGAAATTAGCTGGGATTATTATCAGAAATGTGTTTTAACATTTATTTTAAAAGAAGACATTCCAACATTTTGCCCAAACAATCTTCAGTGTTGAGTTCAATCAAGATATGGCTAAAAATTGCATTTCTAAGTCAACTGCTCTATATTTTTAAAAGATAAGAATGAAAATCGAAATTGTGGTTATTCCATTTAAACGCATTTCATCCCAAGTGTCTCGACGAGTCTCCTTTGGATTAGTGTGTATTTGAACTTATAAAATAAACTTTTATTAGCGGCACCTAAAAATACTGGTTGAATTCTGGAAAATTTGGGTGGAAAAAGGGAACAAAATCAACATTGATCATTTGGTTTCGTTTGCCGCTCTACGGTAATTTTTTGCACACTTAAGGTTTATTAGACAGGGACATACAGTTTAAAGTGGATTCCTAACCATTAACAAACATCCATGCTACAGCCAGGACTCGAAATTAAAGCCTATAGTACTAAAGGCCAGAGAGCTAGCCAAATGGCCATCAAGCCGCACATCGATATTTTAAGAAAGAATCTTGATCTTAAAAATCAAGTTGTAACAGAGTGCGAGAAAAATACTATCGGACTGAACATATTAGACAATAAAACTATTTTATATATATATAAAATATATATTTCAAATATATATTATAATATTTATATAAATATATTATTATTATATATATATATATCAAATATATATATAAATATATATTTCAAAATCTTTACAAAAGTGTGACACCGAAAGCAAGCCAATGGAAAAAGGAAAACACCCTCTGTATTTTCTCATAACTAGTATTCATACTGAAGCATCATAAAACTCCCAAGCACAAATAAGTTTACGAAAAAATCACTGAGAAAGATAAGCCACTGAGGTGGTCATCAATGGTCTGTCGTCACTGACATGAATGAAATCAAAGTTCAGCAGACTAAAACTAATTTCAGAGTGGAAACTGGCCCTATTCCAGTACAACAAGACCGAACCAATTTTGTAATGGAATCTAGCTAATGAAACACATTCTTCTGGAGGTATTGCAAATCCTAATCAAAAAATCCTCTCCTGCCATACGGTCTGATGTTCAAGATGTTCAAGTGATGTTCGCTCTGGTCTTTGGTACCTCAAGTTTAAGGTTCGAATCGTAGCATGGATATTTGCTAGTGGTTCGGAATCCACTTTAAGTTATAGGTACCGGTATGTTTAACCCTCGAGTGCACGAAATGAACGTAGAGCCACAAAACCAACCTACCTTTCCATTCTCACTTCACTGTTTTTTCACGTAAAAGGTAGAATAATTTCATTTAACCTTCATAAAAAAGAGGGGTCAGTTGGTCGAGTAGCTAGTGCTCTACTGTTCTGTATCACAGACTTCACGCTCGATTCTGAGCTGTGCAATGGATGCTTGTAGTAGTTCGGAATCAATTTTAAATATTAGGTCGTGATTTAATTAGCCCTCGGATACAAAAAAAGAAAATGGCAAATCACTTCATAAACAAAAACCAGTTTTTTATCTCCATAATTAACGCTGTTCCACTATTAGACCTATTTATCCTTACTTAACACCCAGACGTCAGCTAATAGATATTAACGCCCACAATGTCGCTTTGAGGCGAACAAGGAGTACTTGGAAATTAATTCAACTAAAGAACTATGGCAATAAATAACTATAAAACGACTGAAAATTACAGCTCCAACCCCTTCTCTTAGATTTTGACGCAAACACAGCTTCTTACTTAAAATAAAAGCTTATTTTTTTAAAATAAACTTCCTGACTTACATGCAAAATTAATTTATTGTTGTAAAAGATGAATTAACTTTTTTATAGCATTTATTTAATTAAATTTTTTTTAAACAAATCTTTCTTTAAAGCTGATATATATATGATGATAATATGAGTTGTAAAATAACTTTTTTATTAATTGTGTTTTAAATAAAGACATCCGTTGTAATTATCGATTTTAAACAAACAAACAAAAAGAAAATAAATAAATAAATGCATAGCAAGAAAGAGAAAAATAATAGAAATAAATAGAAATAATATTTTTTTATTTATAATTTTTTTTAAACTATTTGACTTCATTGATTCCAATTTTTTTTCTTTCTAAGAATTCCTTTCAAATACAAAATTTAAATTTACCTTTTGCTCTTACTTCTAAATTTTGATGCAGATGACTTGATTTTATTCTTAAAGTTAAAAAATATATATATATTAATTGTATCAGGGTTAATATTTTCCTTCTGTTAAAAGCTTGATTCATGTCAAACACAAAGTTTTCTCCTTATCATTGTCATTGAATTAAATTAAAATGCAGATATAACAAAAGTTTATCATTTCAAAAAATATGCCGCTGTTTTACAGCTTTTTCATTGAAAATAGAAAAAAATTACTAGTTGGCTATTCTGATATGATGAAAAAGAAAGAAATTAATGAGGAAATAGCCATGTTAGGATTTTTATGAAGATGAATTTTTTTTTCCAATAATAATGTTTTATTCTGTCATCATTAATTGAATACTAGACGGAAGTAATTTTTCAACATTTTCCTTCCCGAATATTTGATGTTATAACTCACTACTTCGGTTTCCTTATAGTTTTCGTGATTACTTCACTTGAAATCAATCTAGTTTAGGATCACAACCAGCGTCACCTATTTTATCATCGAACATACTGAGACTCTACGATAAAAATCCTGTATTTATTCATTTATTTGATAAATATTTTAAATATGTATAAGGAAATGCAGATATAGAGTATTTATTGATGTTACATAACTTTTCTCGGAAAAACAAAGATCTACGCAGGAATTGTAGCGTTCATTTCAAAGTATTTTTTGCCGATGTCCTCTAGATGGCGCTGTCTTTTGTTTGGGTAATACCGAAACCGACGCCGACAGAATATTTCGCCGAGTCTAGTTCTTGTCTGTTTGGTAGAGGACGTTGGAAATCGCTGTATTTCTCATTGCGATTATTTATATAAAACTAATAACTTATTAGTTAACAAAATGGCTTCCCGATGTTATCTACCCCTTGGATCTTCTAGACAAGTATTAAACTTTTTTAAAAACCGCACTATTCTTAAAAATAATTCCAGGAAATTCAGTGATAACCTCCGTGAACCTTCTCAACCCCTGGGCAATAAACAACCTAAATGGATGTCCGCAGAGGAAGCAGTTAGCATAGTCAAATCTGGTAAATTAATTTACTCTACTAATTTTAAAGTGTCAACAAAATACTCCCTATGCATTGCAATCATTATTTTAGTATATAAAGAACTTGATGCATGTTACGCCATATTGTGTACGTTGACACCTTTTGAGAAAGATTTTAATGTTACCATTTTTTAAATAAATTATGAAAAAAACAAACCTTTTCGTTTCGGCCATACTTATTAGCAGTACTATCAAGTGCTGGCCATACTTCTTAACTTAGCGAACTTTCATTTTCGTGTTCATAATGAGTAAAATATATCATTTGGGTATTAAGGGGTTAAGTCAAATAACAAGACACAATGAATTATTTTACTTTAACATACTTTTATTAGCATATCATTTTCAAAAAAATGTTCTTTTCTAAAAGAATTTGCTGAACAAGTTACCTTATATTTTAACTTTGCTGAGAATTCTGCCTATACTTAAATTAATATTTTAATTAATACTTATATTAATATTTTTGAAAGTAAGCTACTCTGTTTAATAGATCCTATTCTAGACATTCTAATGCTGTTAAAAATTGTCAATTTTTATGTACAATTTGTCACGTTTTTAATCAAGAGAAGCAATATTAATATATTGTCCAAATGGACTTAATTTAACCTACTGGAAATTTTTTTTAAAAACAGATAATTTTTTGGAAGTTAAAAAAATAAAAGAAATCTTTTTTTTAATTTGATATAATAAAATAAATTTGCGAAATCCTATTGCTAATACAGTAAAAACTATAGCTCTAATAATCTATTCATATATTTATAGTTTTTATTTTTTATTTTAATTTATGATTATAGAAGGAAAATGGCATAATGTTTTACTAGTGATAATTTTCTTAAATTTTTATTTCTAAGTTTCAAAGAAGCTTTAATCAACTATTAAATCTTTTTATTCTTAGCTTTAACAAAATGTTCTCTATTTGTTAAATACATATTTTCATAGTGAAAAATATAACTTTAACTTGCTTAATTCTGCAAATGTATCTAAAATGATCTTGACAATAGATTTTCAATTACAGATGATTCTTCCTAATAGACTCAAATTATTTGTATTTTAATAAACAATATCCAATTTTTTTTGTTCATTAATTAATTATTGCTATATATTGTGAAATTATTTTTAACTGATTTAATTATGAAATTAATACAATTAAAAAATTGCTCTACATTTAAGGAAAATTGGGCTTTCAATTTATAAAATAGTTCTTATACATTTTAAGCAAACGAGAGATATACTCATTAATCTTTAATGCTGTTTCTTACATTTATAACTTGCATTAATTTATTTCATTAATTGAAACTTATTTCTAGAATAATTATTAGTGTTAAATCATTTTGTAAAATATCTATAAAAAAAAAAGGAAATTTTTCTTTTCTTGAGTTTAATAATTATATAATATATAGAGAGTGTGTAAATATTATGTATTATAATTAAAAACAATTCTTTACAATAAAATGTATTATAATTGATATAAATTTTTTAATATTGTATTGTTAGCTATGAAATTTTTTCTTAAAATTTTAATTGATTTTAATGTACTTAATTTTAAAAGGGGAAAAAAATGCTTTGTTGGTATAAAATCTTGTTTATGAAATTTAAGTTTTTAATTCTTGGTATTTAACTTGAGTTCAGCACTAGCACATTTGTTGAGCATATTTGCTTCTTACAATCTTTTATTTTATATTTAATTCTTTGGGGTTACACCTCCTGTTTGCTAATACTGCTACTGTAGATTGCTTTATAACCTCCCTAGGTTAATTTTTGAGTGGAAACGAATTAGCTTGTCAACTATCAAATTACTATGCTTATGATAGCAAATTACTTAATATGCTAGTGAACTTGCCAAGACATTTTTTAATTTTTCTCTTTATGCAATTAACATTCAATTTATGTCAAAGTACACAGATGGTCAATAAAACTTTTCAAATTTAAATACAGGACATTGTATATTTCAATTATTCTGATAAAATTAAACTAATTGCATCTACAATCATCAAATATGGCTAACAAATTTAATGACAGAATAAACAATGCATATTAAGTACAAATCATATCAATAAAATAATAATTTAATGTATTTAATGTTTCAATTATGTGTTAATGGCATTTAATGTTAGTACTTGTGAATGATTGTTAGTTAGATGTTACATTCATATATCTCTGGACCATTTAATGCAGTCTTATATTTAAATGTTTACCAAACAGACACTGCATATAAATAAAATTAAATCTTGTAATTAAACAACGTTATAAAACAATTATTTTACACTCAAGGACTTCTTTCATTCATATTATTTAGATGCTTAGCATACCAACTTAATTTAAATTATTAGAAATGGCATGTATGTAACGTTGTTTATCATAATAAATTCTTTAAAAGTAAAATTATAAAAACAATCATAGAAAAAGACTTTTTTTATAGACTATTGGAAGTTAGAAAAGGGCAACTCATTAACTGTTCTCAGTTATATTATCTATATATATATAACAATGCATTATTTGTATGTGACTAAATCATCAGTATTAAACTGAAATTAATGCTAAATTGTTGCAATTGGGAAATTTTAAGTCAAATTTTTAGAATATAGGAGATCAAATTTAACTTTAAAGTAAATTTTTTCTTTAAAATGATGAAAATGATTATAAAACAGGTAATATATATTTCTATTGATTTGTAAATAAAACAAAAATCTATACTGGCACTTCTGTTAGGGGAAATAAAAAATAAAAAGATTTATGTATTTTTAATATTTAGAAGGAAATGGAAAGAAATGCTATTAAATTTGTGTTAACACTATTCATGTGTTAAAATACTTTTCATTTTGTTTTTAGTAAAACAAGCAAATTTAATAATTATGAAATATTTTTGAAATTTGTTGTATGACTTTCATGCAGCTTACATTTTGCATTAAATTATGTTAACTTTTCATATTTATATTATTTTTGTATGAAATTGTTATCTGTTAATGAATGGGCTTTTTAAAAGTAAAATCACTATTTTTACAATAAGAATTAACTGCTAATCAACAAAACAGTGAAAGTACATTAGATAAGATTGATCAATTATTTGTAGAACAGAGAATAATCATATTTAACTAGAACTTGATAAACTGAACTATTAATTTGAAATTTCTTATAAATATCAAAAATTTTCTTTGAATTATATTTTTATAATATTTAAAAAAAAAAAATTCTCATGGTCAATGCTGGTAATTTCTCTAAACTATTTTCCTAAGTTTATAAAAATCTTCTTCTCTTTGTTAAAATAAAATATTTATGGAAAATTTTGTTTTGGCCTTTTATGTATTCTTATTTGTTTTATGCATTTTTTATTAACATTTTTATAATTGAAAAACGAATGTTTCATGGGAATTTTACATTATATATAACATTAATTTAAATAAAAAATACAATGCACACTGATATATTTTTTTCTTCCTGCTACTGAATCTGATTTTCTAATTCTATTGTTTCTTGTTCTGTAGTTCATTTTCTCTGAGTATTAAATATTTTTTATTATGGTATTCATTAAAATCCTATTTGAAACTAAGAGAGAATTTATAAAATATTATTTTAATTTAAAATATTTGTTTTATAAAATATTTTAGTTACATTTATATATTTTTTAATGTCTTTTTTTTTTTTTTTTTTTTTCTCTCTTGTGAAAAACGAAATAGTTTCAGGTCATTAGTTAACTTGTAAATTTATTTCCCCTTTGATTCATATTCTTCATGAATGAATGAAAAACTGAAATATATATATATATAAATAATTTAGAAATGATTGTTTTGATACAGCTTGATCCAAAATTTTATCATTACCGGAGGTGGGTGACAGGAAAGGCAAAAGTAAATCAAGCTTTCGACTTCAATTTGTTTTTTTTTTTTTTTCCTTCTGTTTTATCGATACGGCGTCAGATTGACAATTTAAAACTTGTATCTGGGTGGAAAAGGAGTATTTCGAAATATTACGTTCTCTTACTAGATGATAATAAATGTGTTGTTAACCTCAAATTTCATATTGTTTTTCTTTCCATTAACGACATTTGATGACGACAAATGATTTTAACAGATGAAAGCCAAATAAAAAACATTGTTATATACATATTAAAGGAATGAATGATTTATCTTTAAAACTTTTCTTCGTTTATTCATATTGTGTATTATGATCGCAAGTGAATCTTTAGAAAAAAAAAGATTCAGCTGACGTCATACATTTCACACACACCCTTGAATCGTTTAAACACTGCAGATATAGGGTTTTTTTTTTCCTCTCGTTTTTCTTAAGAATACATTGTTATCTTACCCATGAAATTAAGGGTGTTGTTTTGGAGAACTGAGTTTTTCGTTTACTGATCAATGTTTCGTTTCCTTCAACACCTTCAGCGTTTCGTATTGGTTTATTTTATTTTTAAAATTCCTTCATGAGCTCTTTTTAATAAATTTCTTTCACTTGCTTTTTTTTATCATTTGGAATCCTATAAGTTTTAAGAAAGAAAAAAAAATTTTAATTTCTTTCACATGTGTTTTTTGTAATATCTGGTTTTTTTTTATAAAATCGTTTAGAATTCTGTAGTTTATTATTATTATTTTTTTTAAATTTTAATTTGTTTTCTTTTTCCAGTTCTGAACAGTAACTGCTGAACATAAAATGATATTCAGGCCATAAATTTTTATTCTTTAAAATTAGTGTTATGAGTTTTGTTCTTACATTAAATTCTAAATTTTATGCATAACCTTTATAACGACCCAGCTGATTAAATTTTTTTATATTAAATTAATAAAGAAAAATATTCGTATAAGAACAAATTAAGTTTGCTAAAAACTTCAACTGCTTGTTAAACAACTTTTGTTTTTAATTATATTATTTTCTATTTCTTACGCAATCGTAATAAGGCTTGCCAATTTTTTGAAAATCAAAATTTGACTTTCCTTTTCCGTTTTCTGCCAAATATTTTTCTTATATTCGTCATATGTTAGATGTAATGGAGCTTATAACAAAGAAACCGTAAATGTAGTTAAAATTATGTACACGTAATCTTGTTAGTTATAATGAATGCAGTGACATGTCAAAAGCGCGATGCGTTAAAGAAAATCCTTTTGTTTTAATAATTTGTTATATCAGTCGTAAATATATTTACTGGAACAAGATAATTTTTTTTTTTTTTTTTTTAGTGTGTGGGTGTGCTACTTGAAATTGTATTAACATATTTTCTGTTCAGCATTGTTGCCGTGTGCTAGATTTAATAGGTTTTGTTAAGTTTTTTTTAAAAATGATTTTGTTATTTCAAAAAAAGTATCTCATTAGTATTCTTTAAAGATAAAATTATTGTTATTGTTTTTACATCTATTATATGTAAAAAAATTTTTTTAATATAATTATTTATATCGCCGTACGCTAATTTATTTTAAGAAAATTATTTTATTAATAAAAATAAGGATTTTTTTGTTCATTGGTGGAAGAAAACTTTTTTTTACCGTGTTCAAAATAAGTGATAATATAATTTTGGATAGTATTCAGGAAAAGAATGAAATCATCTTTAAAAATATTTCGTATTTTTTTATAGCAAATTCTATATATATTTTTTTTTTTAGTTTTATAATTTTGCATATCAGTAATATTCTGCAGTTTGTGTTTTACAAATTTTTTTAATAACTTTTGTGAAATAAATTGTACTTTTCTTTCGCTGAATCAACTTCAGTATTTTGTTTAAATGAAAATACTGCTATTATAATTAAAAAACATTATTGCTGAATTTAATATATAATATTAAATAACTTCACCTAAAATTTATATTTTATATTTTGGGTCTATTCAAGATAAGCCATATGGTTACTTTGAGGTATATATGAAGGAATTTATAAATAGAATAAACCTGCATCATTAAGGGGCCCTTCTGGGTAACTCCTGACAAACTTGGAAAGTTTTGGGGGTAATAACCCCGGATATTTATTATTTGTTGTTTTCTTGTTTTCGGTTTTGTAGGTATGTTTTACTTTCCATTCGGGGGGGTATTTGGATACTTTTACAATATTTATTTAATGATTATTTGTTTCCGTATATGCCCTTTTGTAATAAGTCACAATTTCTACAAATTTTGTTTACTACTACTTTTGCTATTAAAAATAAAAATAAAATACCAGAACTTTGGTTCTGAGATCGGCCTTTTCTTGTGTGTGGGGGGGCTATTATTTTTGCTTTTCAGTTTTCATCATACGGATCCCACACGTTCAGCATATCACAATTTTTATATCATTCTACAATAGTTTTATGCCATCGACAACGGGTCCCTAATTGTACCGAATTTTAAATTAAATTCTTTTAATTTTTATTTTTATTTTTTTTTTATCTTTTATTTATTTTTAGTATTTTTTTAATTTTAGAGTTCCATATATTAAATTTTTGAAACTTTACTTTGTATCTTATACTAACATTAAGTAGCCAATTAAGTGATTAAGGGGTCTATCCCCATTGGTACTCCGTAATCGGTACGCCAGTTGCCAGTACTGCTTGTGTTGTAAATCCTGTTAAATGCAAGTCGCTATTCTTGCCATTTCAGGGATTCTGTGCGTCATAAAATTAGTAGCCTAAATTATGAAAGTCATCATTTAGTCTTTTATTAATATGAATGCAAATGCTTATTCGTGTAATACAATGAACAATGTGCATCTATAAATTATACCTAACTGTGATGTTCGCGTATAGTAAAGTCTGCGCTGACTTCATGCTAAGTGCCTTGTACGATTGGCAAAGGAGTGAATTGATTATTTATCTAACAGAAGCAATAATTGTTATAGGTTCCCTTTTTATAGAACCCTATCATTTTAGCAATTTAAAATTTTAATAATGCAAAATTAAAATCTTTTTTGTAATTATAATTTTTCCAAAAATAACTTTTTTCTTTGTTTGAATCAGCCTGACTTGGCTATTTACCAATTTTCTGCGCAATTGATGGTCGAATTATAGGTAGGATTATGCATGAGGTGGTTCCATCTGTTGGAGTTGGCAGTTTGGCATTGACACAACTTTTTTTTTTACGTCACTGCCGCTATAAAAGAAAAGTGTTAGTATTTCTATTAACAACAAGTGCCCGTCCTGTTTTGGCTTATACTGCTAAATCTAATATCAGAAATCTAGAAACGTTTTCAAAACATCCCATTGTGGCATATTACCAAAACAAATGGTATATGAAAATTCAAAATACTATTCTTATTCCTTCTCTTAAAATTGTCTTTTAATTTCTGTCAATTAAATTTTTCAATAACATCGATGATCACAATTCAGCTATCCAGGATATTCATAAATATACTCTAACCACCATTTTTAAAAGGCCGCGTAAAATACTAATGTAATAATAATGTGTAAATAATGTAATGCACTTTTTTTCTCTTTGTTTATTATAATATTGCATTGCTATTTCATTATATATCAGATTTTATAGTTTTTACTCTGAATTTACAAATTCCGGGCCAGTTTCTTGCCTTGTTAGCTTGATTGTATAGCTGTTTTGATTTAAGATGAGGCCTTTTGGGGGGTTAATGAGTTCTGTCAAACTCAATTAACTGGACTTCTCTTAACAATGAAAACAAATTACTGAAACTATAATTAATTATTTAAATTTATCCAAGAGAAAGTGAAAGAATTTCCAAAGTTTTCGGCGCTAGTTAGCGGTAAATTTGTGTCTATGGGGCTGAGTTTTATTTGTTAATAAGGGAAAGCTAAAAAAATGAATTTATTTTTTAATAAAATTTATGAATGAAACGGGCATTCTTATTTTCCTGGGTTTTTTTATAAACATTTTTGCCTTTTCATTACCTCGATTTTGTACGATTTAATAAGATTATATATATATATCGATTCTAAAAAAATAATTTTGTTCTTAGTGAAATATATTTGTTACGTAAAACAAAACAGATTCTTTGTTTTCAATTAACATTCACAAAAAATTTTATCGTATTTTCCTTTCAATCTTTAAACACATTGACGTTTTGTTTGAATTCGTTCTAAATTCAAGAATGGTACCCAGTTCATAAACAGCGTTATCTTAAGTGGAGTGAATTAAATGTTCGAAATATTTCTTATCATTCAGATAAACAAAAATGGGTTGTGGTTTTTCCGGGTTGAATATTTAATGCAATATACGTGTTCCATTGTTATTCTAGATAAACTTCGTTCTAAAAGTCTGTTAGAGTTCTAGTCGACTATTGCTGGAATTCTTATTGGATCAACTTTTAAAAGAAAAAAGTTTTGTGGTTGATATTTATTTTTTATATATAATGAAGATAATATAATAATAAAGAATTTGTGTAGGACATTACATTGATTGAATTTTTTTAGTAATAACTAAGTGGGAGTTTATTAATTATAGAAGGAATGAAAGTTTTTCCACATTTATATGTTCATCCAAATGTATTTATTTACCCATCTTACTACTTTGTTAATGATCATCGCTATTTTATTGAGAGTAATTATAAAATGTAGCAAATATTTCGTCAATTCCATAAGATATGTAATAAATTCTTGCAACTAATTTATGATAGTTGAGGTTTTGATAATGAACAGAAATGAAAATGTACGTACCTTAGATAAATAAAAGATGGATCGAGGTCTTGCATTGAGGCTTAATTTTATGTGACAAAAATTCTTCTCTAGGTTTGCATCAATTAAACAAATAATATTAAAAATATTTTTAAAATTTTGAAATGTTTATTTTTTATTAAATTAGAGCTGGAGTATATTCCATATTTTTAGCTACTATCGAACTTTATTCTTTCATATACAAAAAATGGTTTATCGTATACCTTTTTAAAAAATGGTATATGCTAGAGCGGGTCGTGCTCTATTCATCTCTTTTAAATGCACCTGCAACTTTATTCATAAAATGTTTAGTCAGTTGTAATCTAGGATTGTTGAAGTGTTTGTTACATTATCATAAATGTCGAGGCGTTTGTGACTTAAAGAACAAAAGGTTAATTTTGTTTCTGAGTTAACTGAAAAAATATATACATATGTAATTATTGTATAAACATTCATAGCGGTTGTTTGTGCAAGCAGTACCAGAGTTCAGTGTGTGTAAAACGAGAAGTAGTGTGGTGAGATCATCCTTGAGTGTGATGGCAGTCAAAATAAATGTGAAAATATTAGTCCACATCTTGCTTTTATTTAAGTTAAATTCATGTGAAAGAGCTAACGAACAGTGATTTTTTTTTCCCCCAAAGTTTTACCAAGCCATGTTGTTAATAAGCAATTCTGCTTCAAAGATTGATTAATTGATTTTATACAATGTTTTCATATAACTTCCGATTTCCGTATTAAAAATCATATTTTATACAATATTCAAAAATAATGTTTTAAAAATGTGAAAATGTTTTAGAATGTTATGTGTAAAATATGCGTATATTAACCAATTTATAAAAAATAATTGTGTAGAAATAAAAATTATCTAATCATGTTCGCTTCATTTAAAAATATTTTATTCCTTTTTTTTATCGCCATTCTTCGTTTTGGTATGAGGAAGCTAAAAATTGTATGGCACATTGCCTGAAGTTAAGGAAATGACATCTATAAATAACAGGGCTCGAGATATTCTATTATCGGATTTTTAGCCTGCAGAAAATTATTATAGGCAAGGCTCGATTTTTTTGGCGACCTTTGGTCGTGTAATCGGTTAAAAAATAGGTTACATCACTTTCGAAACCAAAGTTCGGTTCTCGCTGCATTCTTTCTTTTACCCTTGTGTACTTTGTTTTCGGCCTTGGAACAGGCCTTTGCCCTTTTATTATTTAATTCCTGTATTGAAAGTGCGATAATTCTTTCCCTCCAACTTCTAATTGTTTTCGTTAGTTTGTTTTTTCTTATTATTAAATCGATCTCAAATGATAATCAAAGTTTAAAAGTTTTAGATTTGATTGTAAGATTTTTTTTTTTTTTTGTAAATATATTCTTATTTAGAATCATTTATTCTGAATTTGATGATTATCATTTAACAAATAATAATAAAATAAAATAAAAATGTTTTCATAAAATGTTTGGATATAACTTCTGATTTCCTTATTAAAAATCATATTTTACACATAACATTCAAAAATGCCTTTAAAATCATTTAATTTATCATTAACTAGATGAGAAGAATATATTGCAATTCTTATTGGCAGTTACTTTTTTTTAAAATGAATATAATTATTTAAGTAAATTGGCATTAAAATTATACAAAAAGAAGCAAAAGTTTTTATGCAACTTAATTTTGTTACTGTTCAAACTTATTAGCAACATATTAATTTAAAAGCTCTCCATTGATGAATGTATTTAATTGAATATATTCATCAATAAATGACTAGGTCTGAGAACAATTTGGAGACAGTATAATTTGTAATAAAAAATTTTTGAGGTTTACTTGAAATTTGTATTGAAAATATTAGAATAAATTAAAAATAGTTTATTGAAATTTAATTTGATATTTGTTTTCCTTAAAAATAAAGGTACTGGAAAGATGAAAATCAAACAAAAAATTATGCTGAAATCCAAGATATTTATTTGCTGGTGTAGTTAATTATGCTATTCAGTACTAAGGAATATTTCAAACATTCTTGTCTACAGTCTAAATTATTAGCATTTTATTTACAAACAAATTGATTTCTTATTTTTGAAAGTATACAAAATATGATTTGTTTTACTTAAGAAAATATTTTTCATTAGCATATAAAAATATAAAATATCATAGTTGTATGGGATTTGTAACTTTATGTATGTTTCTCTTTAGGTGACACTGTGTTTGTTCAAGGAGCAGCTGCCACTCCAAGAGTTTTGGTTCCAGCCTTAGCTGAACATGGAAAAAAATCAAATTTGAAAAATGTTACTGTTTGCCATATTCATACAGAAGGAGCAGCTGAATATAATAAACCAGAATTTCAAGGTATTTTTTTCTTAAAATTTTTTTTTATTGTTTCTATATTTTTAAAATTTTGGTTTTTGTAGAAATTTTCAGTTATTTAGATTCAGATTACAAAAGTATTTTATTTAAGTGTTCATTTTCCATTTTATATGTACTAAAATAATTTCTTTGGACTGAAAAGTCTTAACTTTTCTTTCAGTGTCATTTATATTATGTATATTGGATGAGAAATTGTGTTCAATTATAAATATAGAATAAGGAATAAAATTAAAATCAGTTTAATTAAAGCACATATGATAAATTAGGTAATATTATACATAATATACTCCATTAATATGCATGATATCATAATAGAAATTGATGGTTCAGACAGCAGTTCGATTTGGAAACTATATGTTCATTACTTCATTTGGTCTAATCAAAATTGAAAGGTTTTCCTATTCGCCAGGTGATTTTTTTTTCTCACTCTGTTTTATGTCCTGTTTTCTCCTCATTGTCTATTGAATATATTTTGCAACAAAACTCTGAACTTCTTGACTGTTTCAGTTTATAATGTAACTAGAAAATGGTTGTGGTTCTGAAGTTCGTGTGCTATCATGCTAATGAGAGAATGCTCTCAATCTTGGGGGAATATCTAACACTTTAACTCTTTATACTATGTATAAAGAAAAAAAAATTGTCTGAGATTGCTTTTGGCAGGAGAAAAGTCTTGGGTTGCTCATGTATTAATTTAAGAATAATTGTACATTTATTAACCTTCTTAATTAACAATCTAATATATATGCATCATGATATATAAGGAAAAATGTTGTAACATAATTATAGTTTGTTTCATTAAAAGCTTTTTTTTAAAAATCAAGTCCAGAAGTTTTTATCTTTGAAATAATTTTTATGTACTAAAAAAATTTTTGTTAGAATTTAAAAATATCTGTATTTAAATTTTATGTTAGGTCAGATTCAAAGCAGTTCGTTTCTAAATAGATTTAGCAATCCAAATCTGATACTTTCAAATTAATGAGAAACTTGCTGAAAAAACACTAAATTTAATAAACCTATTATGAACAAAAATTATAGTAAACAATAGTTTAAATAGAAAACCATATTTGATCAAAAATGTATATTAATGTGATATTATAATCATTTTTTGTAGTTCTTATTATTTTATTTAAGGCTTTCAGAGTTTTTGTATGTATCTTTTAACAGATAATACAGCTTAAGTAACTGCATAGTTAAAATTAATAGTTTCTATATAATAATTTTAATTTTATTTTTGCAGGTATCTTCCGTAGCAATTCCTTTTTTGTTGGAGCCAATTCCAGAGAAGCCATCAATGCTGGGCGGGCTGATTTTGTTCCCGTTTTCTTGAGTGAAATTCCATTGCTATTCCACAAGAAAATTGTTCCTGTAGATGTTGCTCTGGTACAAATCACTCCAGCTGATGTCCATGGATACTGCAGTTTAGGCACTAGTGTTGACTGCACCAGAGCTGCTCTACAGCATGCAAAATATGTTATTGGTAAGTTTTCTGTAATGTTCTATTAATGTGAAATTCATAGTAAAAGAAAATAGATTCTTAAATATCTTTTCAGATATTTTTATAAGAGTACTATCAACCCTACTTAAAATCTAATTAAATAATATCTTAAACTAATAGAAAAGAGAGAATTCATTAAATTTTATCAAATGTTTTGTTACACACTTAATATCAAAGTTATATTTAAACAGAAATATCATTTCATATTATGCGCATAAAGCAAAATGGATTTATTCTGAATAAATTTGATAATTTAAAAATGTTATACATCAGTACAATTTTTTAATTAATTTAAGAAAAAAAAATGCTGCAAAAAATTAAAGCATCAGCAATTGCAAAAAATTACCTTTAGAAATGATATAGCACTTAATTGACTTTCATCCTCATTGTCACGATAAAATTATATTGAATTTTTTTTCTTTTAATGGATTCAATAATTAAAGTAATTTCTTTTAAACCTTGTATCTTTCTAGATCCATATATATATATATTCTTTGAGACTGGTTCTAATTGATTAAAGGGTAAACATGTTTTAAAATGCATTATTACAAGAGGGTTGATTGTTCTTCCTTTATTATTATTTTTTAATGCTGAGTACTTTGATCTAAGTGTCATTTGTTATTATTTATCATAGCAATAATAAAATAATAGGCAGCAATGCAATTACTGAACTTTGTGCAGTATGTGTTATTGTCCATTAAAAAAATAGTTTAAGATTAGCTTAAGGAATTTTACAACTTGATTATTATAATTTTTTTTAATTACTTATATTTCTTAGAGAAATAACAGAAACACATATGTTTTAATATATATATAAATATAAAATGTTGAATATTTTTATTATAATCTATAGTATTTTAATTTCTGATATTAAATATTATAGCATTCAATTTGGTATAATAATTTAATTATTTCAAGTAGTTTTAATTTTATACCACGTACATAAAGTCTGTTACTTTTTTATTAATAATTATTTCTGATTTTAATTTTACTATGTAATAAAATTAGATGTCCATATTTTTGTACTTCATTTTTTTCTTTTTTGCTCATCATGATTGATGCTTTGATTCATTGTTTAATATACTCTATTTTGCATTTAAATAATAAAAGGAAAATTCTGTTTTAAAAAAATGATAAATTGCACACAAAGAGAAAACTAAATTTAATAAATCTATTCATACAAAATCCATTTCAGTATGAGAAATTAAATACCTTTTTAGTCATACAGGAGACAATATTATTCAATACATATGATGAATCATAATTTAATATCTTCTATCTGACATTTAAATAATAAAAGGCAATTGCTATGTTGTTTTATTGAGAAATAAAAACTGTAAAATACATTAAAAAAGGATGGATAAATTAAATATACAAAAAAATAATTAAACCTATGCTCATAGAAATCCATTTCAATATGAAAAAATAAATTCCTATTCTAATAATAAAGTAGATAATATTATTCAGTATATTATAAAAAAATGTTTTATCCTTTTTAATTATTATTCAACATATTAATGCTAAAGGATACCAAAATATTAGACATTAATTTTAGTTCAAATATATGGTGCCATAAATATAAAATCTGAATAATTTTTAAATTAAAAAAAATGTATAAATTTTGAGGACTTATTTTTCAATTACAAATTAATATTGCTATTTATGAAATTGTGGAATGAACATATGTATGTGGAATTAAATTTTTTATTGATTTTCGAAGGTTTTGTGCTGTTATGTATTTTTAAAAATACTAATTTATTATATATTTTTCTAAAAAGTGCACTTCAAGATTATTTTTCTTTTCCTGTCTTATTTTACAATATATAGTACAAGCCATAATTTAAATATATTGCATTACAATTTAAATAATAAATAGTAACTTTATGTTTGAAAAGAAAAGAAAATGGTATTTTTTTTTTTTTTAAGAAGCATATAAGTAATTGAAATTTCTTTCTTAGGACAAGTTAATCCTCGGCTTCCACGAACCTTTGGAGATGCCACCATTCATGTATCACATTTCAATGCATTGGTAGAAGGCGAGAGAGATCTGCCAGAGCATAAACCTGATATTTTGACTGATGTTGAATTGAGTATTGGAAAACAAATTGCAGATAATCTTGTAGATAATGGAGCCACTTTACAGATGGGTAAGAAACAATTATAAATTAATTGCATATTATTTTATTTGTCTAATGCAAAGTGTTATGAAATTAATTATTTACAAAAGCAGATTTACATACAATGTAATTTACCTTCCAAATCATTTATTGTTAAATTTTAAGAATTATATCCAAGATACTTGATAATTTTAAAGTTGTTTTAATATTTAGATTTCATAAATTTATTTAATTGTATATTTAAAAGATTTATTTTCATAGAATGCTATTTTAAAATATTTATAATAAATAGGAAATGTGTTCAATATCTTCATTCAAATTTGTCATATAATTGAAAGTTGTATAAAAATCTGAGTAAATTGCTTCCAATTTATTTTTCATGTAAAAAATAAATGGAGGTTAAAATTTCATTAATCAACTGGCATAATACTCAATTCTGCAAATTATATAAGCTAACCATAAATTTTAAAACTTTTTTTCTCCTATTATTTATCTCCTAGTGTAGTAAAGTGAGAGATGTGCTTAAAAAAAAGGACATACTTACAATTCCATGTTTTCCAACATTGCGCTGATGAAAGCTATGGGTGATATTATTCTTCCTCTTAATAATCTAATGGTTTATAATTTTTAGCCTATGTCAGCAAAAATGTGGGTGTAGTTCTTTTTCTTATGCAATTTTTTTTTAGGGAAGGTCCATTATATTTCTCTACTCATTAATCCAAGATTTACTATAGAAAAATTCAAGTGTGAATATAAAAACTTTTAAACTCGTATTACACCCAAGTTTATTGAATTTTCTCAGCATAATGTGAATTATATTTTCATAATTAGAATTTTTCTGGTTTCTAAACTACTTCAAAAAAAAAAAAAAAGATAATAATTAATGCAATCCAACCACCCTTTCCTTTGAGTTCATTACAGTTTTAAAGTGGCATTTTCTTGTGTCAAAATCTTAAAATTGCCTTTCTTCCACTTTGCATTTTCAAATGACAAAAATTTTTGGCATAGGTCCGAAAACAAGGTTTGATTTTTGAGATTGTTTTCACATATTACTTGATGAGGCTCAATTTTATGTTCAGGGATGGAAATGATATTTTTTTTTGGAGCTACACAATTTACATACTGAACATTTTTAATTTTGCTTTTAAGATTTTTGTGCAATGATTTTGAAGTCCTAGTAACATAACTAACATCTTCAAGTCATTACAAACCGCCCCCTTGTGATTGCATACTGTGTTCTTTTGTAACACAAAATGTAAATTATCAGAGCTTTATTTGAGATATCAGAATGTTCTATAAGCAGTGTAGCATATACACTGGTGTCCAAAGGTTAAGCATAATTGATAATTATGTGAATAAAGAAGGAACTGTAAATCAGAATGGTGGGAAACATGATATGCGAGTGTAAAATGGTTATAAAATAAGAAAGCAAATCAAAAGAACGATAATTAATTTTATTATCAAAAGTAGCAGTTTAAAAGAAAAAAATAGGATAGCAAGGGTTCACACTTTAAAGAAAAAAATGAAAGAAAACATTAAATAAAATACTGATGCTGCAGTTTAATAAGGCGTGTGGTCACCTCTGACAGCCAGGCACGCTGCACAGCGATTTACCATACTTGCTATGAGATGATGAATGAGTTGTGGGCTCAAACGGTTCCAAGCTTCTTGGAGAGCTCTCTTCAGTTCTGTAACGGAGCTTGGTGGGTGCGAAAGGGCTGCAATTTGTCTCCCGAGCATATCCCATACATGCTCGATAGGATTAAATCGGGAGTTCGCAGGCCATGACATGCGCTGGATGTTTTCCGTTTCAAGGAAGTCATCAACCAGCACCGATCGGTGACATGGCGCATTATCACCCATGAATATGAAGTCGGGACCGACAGCACCTCGAAACAAGCGAACATAGGCTCAAGAGCTTCGTCTCTTATCTTTGACCAGTCAAAGAAATGGAGGTCTGTGAGGCCGTCTTTCATGATGCCTGCCCATACCATTACTCCCCTTGATGGAAAATGTCTTTCCGTTATGTTTCTTGGTTCAAAACGTGTTCCACGTTCTCTCCATATCGTTACCCGACGAGAATCACTACTCAGACTAAACCGGGACTCGTCACTGAACATCACATTGGCCCACTCTCCCACACACCAATGTTGATGTTTCCAACTCCAGTTCAAACGAGCGCGTTTATGCGCAGACGTGAGGGGAATGCAAACTGCTGGTCTTCTGGCATACAGGCCAGCATGATTGAGTCTCCTGTAAACAGTTTGTCTCGAAATTCGTATTCCTGTGGCGACTGTGAGCGCCGAACCCAGGGCTCTGGCAGTACTGCCCCTCTGACGTCACGCACTTATTACCAGATATCGGTCTTGGCTAGGGGTTGTGACTCTTGGTCGACCTGATACTGGTTGTCGGGTAACATCTCCCGTTCTTTGAAACTTCTGCCACAGTCTTGAGATCACAGACTGATCCACATTCAACATTCGAGACACTTCGGTTTGTGATCGTCCGGATTCCAGCATTCCAACGATTCTTCCTTTCGCAAACAGGTCCAATTGGCGTCTTTGTGCCATCATTCACCTTGTTTGATGGTTAACAACTTTCCTTCTCACAGCAGTTGCACGAAACTTGTCTGAACATCCTATGCTGCGTGAATCGGTTTCTCTGTGTTCCGACATGCGCAGAGGTGTTTCGCGCAGGACTTAGTCGACTGAAAAGTTTTGCATAAACCCAATGTTTCTTCTTCACCCAATTAATATCCGCAAGAAATTTGGAATAATTTTACGAATATTTACTCCATGTTTTTCGCATTTTACGATTTATGTTTAACTTTTGGACACCAGTGTATATGCTAGCATTGTGTAACAGAACTTCTTACAAGTTATTCTTAGAGAAACCGATAAAGAGACTCAATTCATCTTCATTGTATTTGATCCTAAATTATTCTACTTAAGTATGTTACAACAAAATATTAGCTGCCTTCTTGCTCAAAATAATAATTTGTCGTAATCTTTGTTTCAATTAATCTATTCCTGGAGCCAATAGATTATTTTTCTGTTAACTGGGAACCAAGAAGTTTAGTGTTCCCTTATTAAACATACATCTCTGAAGAAAAACTTTTGTTGGTCTCCAAACATTACTAAAAAGTAGTGAAATATATCTTTTTCTCACAAACTTTGTATGTTTCTTGATATTAAACTTACTCGAAATATAGGCAAAGCTATCAGAACTGTTAATACAACCATGACTCTTCATTGTAAAAAAAGCAGAATACTATTAAGAAAGATTCCTTAAACCAGCTTAGCAACTCTAATAGTGTTGTCATCTAGGAAATATCTGTTTTTTTATTGCATTATTTATAATTACGTAGTGTGAAATGCATTGGTAGGAGTAACATTACTTGGTAAGGGTCTATGATTTATGCAAGGTGTTTGGAAATCTTGATATGGTTTTTTAAATTTCTGATGTCTAGGTATATAGGATGAAAATGCTTTTTGAATGAAAGTAGTATGAAAGCACTTCTCATTTCATACCAACAGTTAAGTAAAATAGTAAAAATAATAATTTACAATTTAAAACATTACCCATCTTGGACAAGGCTCCAGGACTCCACAATCTCTGCATAATTTATACCTGGAAATCAATGCTGTATTTCTTACTCCCAATACTACCTGTCTCATATAAGCCATAACTTAAACTGTGGTAGCTATGTTTAAACAATATTAAACCAGTAAAATAATGACTAAGGCCATCAAATCAACTGATAGGGAAGATGGTTCTTGGAACTGATAGGGTGATATGTTCTTGGAAACAGTTATTAACACAAATGATTTTTGACTTTATAAATTTTTAAGAGGCATTGGTAACTATCACAGATAAAATAGTTATGCTAATGAATGAACTAAACTTGGACGTCAACAATGAAGTTGATTGAATTTCATTCAGTACCTCTACAAATGAATACTTAAGTGAACAGCAATAAAATACACAGTGTAAGAGGATGAGAAGCTGTAAACACGGCAAGGCTTTAACAATTAAAAATATGAATGTATTCAATTCAATGTATTTCAACTGTATATCCAATTGTTATTTTATTATTCACTGAAAATTATAACATTATTGAATTACAAAGCTTATTTCAATAATGAATGGAATGTTTATGAAATATGTTTATTTTTAAAAAAAATGCAAGATTTTCAATTCATTACAAATGTGTATATGTCTGGCTTTGATATTAAATATAAGATTATATATATGTATATACACACACACGCATAGCAATTTAGATTTTCAGGAAACAAATTTTAACTTGTGAAGAGAAGATAAGGTTGGTGTTCATATCATCAAATATTGATAGCAATTTTGGATGATTTTTGATATTAAACAGTATAATTTTTTTATGATAAATAATCAGTAGCATTAAGTAGGAAAAGTTATTTCAATTTTAAATAATAAGGCATACTACATTTTTCGGAAATCATTACCTTGTTTAAGTGGCTGTGGTAACATTTCTTACTATATAATAAATTGCTTATTACATTTGTTTATATTATTAAATTGTTTAATTGATCCAAATTTCTTGATAGCAGTTATATAGCCACAGAAAGTATATTGTCTCTTTTTGTAGAAACAATATGTTTTTATTCTTTTGTGTAACCCCACACACATTCAATTTACTGATTGTAAAATAAGTGAAATTTTTTCTAATGAAAAAGCATTCTTTTAGCAAGTTAATTGCGAACATTATTATGAAACTCATTTTATTGATGGAACATGAAAGAGATAGCATCTCTAAAACATCTGATTCCCATCTTGTTTATTATAATATATCAGAACTCTTGGGATATATTATAATAAATAAGTGGGTCCAATAACAAACTTGGGTTTGTCATAATAATCTTGAATGAAAATATAAATTAAATTATGATAACAGTTGTTTATAATGTAATGCTATGTTTTGATTTTGCTACTTATAAATCACTTAGGATTTATTTCATCACTCAAAGGGGTGGGGTGGGGGCATGTTTTGTTATTAAATTTTCATTTATTTCATACTTTATAAATGCTGATGTAAAAAACAGCTGATTTTGCCTAAGCTGCTATAATGCAGAGTGATTTTACGTTAAAATACATTAAGTTCTTTTCTTTTATTGTATTGCATGTATCACCCTTTTGAGTAATTTTATTTTTTCATGAATGAAGGTATTGGTTCAATCCCTGATGCTGTGTTAGCCAGTTTAGAGAACCATAAAGATCTTGGGATCCACTCTGAGATGTTTAGTGATGGTGTTGTAGATCTTGTTAACAAAGGATGCATCAACAATAAGTACAAGGCTGTATACAAGGGGAAGATTGTAGGAAGTTTTACCATTGGAACTCGAAAATTGTTTGATTTCATGGATAACAATCCTTTTGTTGGTATGACATTTTTCTTTTTTTTAGATACAGTATGAGTGGAAGAAAAATGTTTTTCTGATTGAAAATGTTGCAAAAATTATCTTAATAACCTAAAACATATTTTTTATTAGACATTGATGATGCGTAAATTATTCATTTTTTCCATAATATGGGTATTAGCTTTGTGTTTCTTACATTAATACAATAAAATACTTAGAATTTGGTTATGTATCATTAAATTGAAGCTTATATATTAGACTTTATTGTTAATATGAAATGTTATTACGAATCAAACCGTACAAAATTTATTGATTTTTAATGTTTAAATATTGAATTATATGTTATATTAAAATAGATTCATTATTTTGTAGCTATGTTGAATGTTGATTATGTGAACCATTCAGATAATATTGCTATTAATCCAAAAATGACTGCCATTAATTCTTGCATTGAAGTTGATTTAACTGGACAAGTTTGCTCTGATTCTATTGGAACTAGGATTTATTCTGGTAAAAATATTTTATCTATTTGTTTAATCATTTTTATTAAACTCATTTGTTTAGTTTTTAATAAAAATTTGAATTGTTCTAGATATTTTTAAAAAACAGTCGATATATATTGCACTTGATTAAAAAAAATTACATGAATGTTTCATACTACTCACTCACTACTTAAGTTTAACAAACAAACCTTGAAATTGTTTAATCCGGGTACATTAATAATAAAATTAGAAAAACTATTTATCCATATTGTGAGAAATTGATACATTGCTGTTAAGCACCATACATATTTATTTAGCATGAAGCTTAATTTCGGAACTATTTCATATTATTGGATAATTTTAAATTTAAAAATAGTTTATTTTTGTGAAGAAAATTGTTTTCTCTATATATGTTTTTAATCCATGAAGCTATAAACAATTTTATTATACAATATAAATATGCAAGTTAAAAATACAATCCTATAATATTATCTTTATAAATTGCTCCATTATTCATTGTATATAATTTTTTTTTTAAATGATAATTTTTTAAAGATGTTATTTAACTTTATTAGAAAGTACAAAAGAAAAGAGTTTATTTATTGTATATTCAAATATATATAGTTAAAATTTAAAATTAGACAGTAAAATGAGAGAAAAATACTATACATTTATGAAATATGCTTCTTATTAATCCCAAAGCCTAACATGCTGATAAGAGTTTGATATTAAATAGTTTGTAATATGTTTCTGTATATAGGTCCATAACTTCCATAAAAATGTAAAGAATGATCAGCTGGATAAAATGCAATTTTTTTTTTTTTTTTTTTTTTTTATGAAGAATTGATTTTAAATTAAATTGTTTATAAAATATATTAAATTATAGTAAATATATTTTTTATTTTACTTACTGAATGAGCTTTATTATTTAAGGTGTGGGTGGCCAGATTGATTTCTTGCGTGGAGCTGCCATGGGCAAAGATGGATTGGGCAAGCCTATTCTGGCTATGCCTTCCTGCACCTCCAAGGGAGAATCCAAGATTGTTCCTTTCATTAAACAAGGTCAGTGTGAAGAAAATTTGTACCTAGATGCTTATTTTTATCCATTGTTAAAGTATTTGTATTATTTATTTTCTGTATAATTTGTACATGGCCTTGATTATTCTTGATCCATAAAGTTTATTTAAATTTGCATTATGCTGTTGATTTCTTCCTCGCCCTCCTTTAATGAGATATTAAGCTAATGTTTTTAAAATTGCCATCAGTGTAGTCAAACAACAAGTAAATTAAACTTTATTTTGAAAAATTCAATATATTGTGTTTCATAATCAATTATTTATATGTGATGAGTATTTTGGAAAGTTTTTCTAATAACAAAAGGCATAGTGTAATTATTTTTATTATATATTTACACTTTAACTAAATGTAATAAAAGGAGTAAGTTGTTTTAAATGGAAATTAGTTTGTATTTTACCATTCATTTAAGTTTCATTAAAATGTCTCATTAATATTTAACTAATAAGCAGTTTTTCTATAATAATTGTACTTTACTCGGTAATACCCTCAGCAATAATAGTAAAAGTTTTCTGTGCTAACTTTACAATGTTCAGATCTGTGAATTTAAATAGTGAATAAATTTTTAAAAATTATTAATTGATGTATTTTAGTGAATTTAAATAAATATGATTATGTTGCATATCTTGATACATTTTCATGACATCACTAGTAAACCTTTTTTTTTTTTTTCCCTACATCAAACTAAGGATACCTGCAGTAAGAACTCTAGTAGCCCAATAAAATTTAGCCTTGGTAAAGTTGTCAGGATTAAAAGTCATAAAATCAAGTGCAGTGCATGTTGTCAGATGTAAAAAGTCCATGGCTTCACCAGACGAGAACAAAGGACAGACATCATTAATAGCTATACCAACGCGATACAAATGTTTATTAAGAAAATCATGTCTTGTTGAGAGTCAGAAATTTGCTGTAAAAAGGATGGCTGCCACATTTGAGCCCTGAAAAGTACTATATTTTGGCTTAAAAACAGGTATAATAATGCTGTTACTCATTTAGCACTACCCAAGGGGCATGTGTAGCTTGAAGTATGGTACGGACATGAGTAACATAACACCCCTCCCCCTCAGGAAACCTAATGAATGCACATTCTGGTGTATAGACTATATATATATATATATATATCCAGTTATTATCATAGGGGCCTATTGGCCGAGTGGCTGGCGTTCTGCAGCTCGGTACCACAGGTTTTGGGTTCAAGTCCCGGCGATACCATGTATGTTTGTAATGGTTCGGAATCCACTTTAAACTGTAGGTCCCAGTCTGTTTAACCTAAAATGAGCACAAGATGACCGTAGCATGACAAACCAAACCGAACCAGTTATTAACATAAGAACACTTGATTCAACTGTCTTGTGAAGTTAATTGTGCCTCTCCAGTTGAAAAGTCAATATTCTAATTAATAGGCTATCTTTCATCTAAAATTTAATATTAATTTTTTTTTTTTAAATTTCAGGTGGAGGAGTTGTCACATCTCGTTCCCATATCCACTACCTAGTAACTGAGCATGGCATTGCATCTCTCTTTGGAATGAACATCCGTCAGCGAGCATATCATCTTATTCAGGTGGCACATCCCAAGCACCGTGAAGCTCTTGAAAAGGCTGCCTTTGAAAGGCTCAAATGCATGCCATCCCCTTGAACATACTTCTACTAGGAAAAAGCATGCATTTATGTAGTGCAAACACAGTATTGAAACACATAATTATACGCAACCAACAAAAAACAATAGTTTATATGCCTCTTAATTTCATTAACCAGTGTACATTTTCTTATATGCTAAAAACCTTTTTTTCATATTATCAGAAGTACAAATGTTTTAAATTAAAAAAGAAACTAATTATTTTAACACAGATTTTAATAAAGACAGATCTAATAAAATTTCTGCTAATCAATTTTAAATGTGTGGCATTAAGTACACATAAGAATTATCAGTTTTAAATTTATATATGTTTTACTTATGAATTTAAAAATTGATTATTGTTACAATACTTATTTTTATTGTTTAGTTCTTCCCATGTGATATATGAACCATGCATTTGATAGTTAAAGCTTCCAGTGAATATAAACAATAGGTTTTAATTGCACATATCTAGTCTTGATATAAAAAAAATAGAATTTAATGTGTGATATGGTAAATAAGTTTTTATAAAATGAATTGATAATTGCACTGTGTTGTACTTTCTGCTGGTGCCATTAAAATTTGACAGAAATAAGAATATATCATCTAAAGTTGTGTATTGTATGACAATAAATCTTTTTTTTACAGAATTGACTTTATTTTTCTGTTCATAATCTAGAAGCATTATTCACAATTAAAAATCTTATTTGACTACTAATCTGATAATTATGTTTCTCCTTGATCAAAAATATATTTGAATAAAACTGTCTAACAATTTACACATATAAGTCAAAATAAAAAACTAAAATGTTAGTATTGAAGACTAAAGCGATGCTCTGTTTTATGTCTTAGCTTTTCATTTGATCATGAATAATTTATCAACTGTAAGTAACATAAATAGTTATTTGCAATAATTATAAGGGCGTTTATTTAGTGTATTCAAAAGAATTATAATGGTATCAGGCTGGATTAGATTAAATACTAACATAAAATTTTGTATTGGGACAAATATAAATTTAGTTTATAAGTACTTACTAAGAATGTACCTTTTTTTTTCGAGTGATTAGTTTTAATCATGATTTTTTTATTATGTAGAATAAAGGAGATAAATACATAATGAATGGTTAAATAAATCTTTATTTACACAAATTACTATGCATTGAATCACACAATAAGCAACATTGTTCTGTACAGGTTTTGTTTCTTTTATTCAAAGGACAAAAGGGTGTATTAATAGTTGCTAGAAAGGATTTGCGTCGAAGGAACTGTTTATTATTTTTTAAATAGGATGCCAGTGAAGGAAGTCATAATTTTCATCTCTTTTAAACATAGACAAATTTCTTAGCAATACAATTATTCTATTATATAAATGATTAAATTTTTGTAGAGAAAATATGTTCTGCTATTACAAGGGCATTAAAAAATTCGAAAGACCACAAATTTAATTAAATTGAATACTTGAAATATTGATATGAAAGAAACTGGCAATTAATTGTTCTGTATTTGAGTTTCCATTAAATTTTTTTTTAACTGTTAAAATTAAAATCTTAAGTTCCTATTAAATTTTCTTATAAAATCTAACCAATGTCTTATATAATTAGATCATTTAGAAGGTTCTAAATTATAATTGCAGATCTTTTAATAAATATACAGGAATTTGTCAATTTACGATTATTAGATAGAAAAAAAATTTTTTAAATATAATGTAACAGAAGTTATTGCTTATAAAAAAAATTTAATAGATTTATGCAATTAGGTGTGTAATGCATTTGAAAATTAATTTTTTTGTGAATTGTTTTAATTTCTGCCATTAAAAATTCTAGAAACAAATATTATGAAGGTAAGGCTTTTCAAATTTTTTATTTCCTAATTATGAATTTTAACCATCACTTCATAATTCTATGTTACTCATGTAAGGTAAAGTTATTTTCTTAATACTTTGATTTATTTTTTGCAAGTAAAAAAATAGTAATAATACATTTTTCTTTTGCAGTGTTTGAAAATACATTTTAAGAAATACTAAAATGCATTAATTCAAGTTATCTATGCCCATATTATTCCAGGTATCTATCTTAGATTTTCTAAATTTTAAATTCACTTTGATTCATGATTGCATTATGTACAGCATTTCTCTCATCCAAAATAAATGCATCAAATAGTCCCATGAGGTCATTAAATCATTAAAATTAATTTGTTTCATATATAAATTAATATTTTCATTTAATTAAATGGATATAAAATAAAAATAAATAATTATTCAGTAAAGAATTATCAAATGTTACCTCACTGTATTCCTTAGATTTTAAATTTTAATGACGTGTAGTAACATTTATGTATAGAATGTTGCAATTTTCTCCAAATATAATATATCCAAGCAATTTTAAAATTATCTGATACTTCTTTTATTTTATTTTTTTTTAAAGGTGAAATAAGTATGTGAATTTTTTTAATATACAATGCAATTCAGTAATTGGTTTGCTAAGGCTACTAAAATGATGTGCCATTATTTATTTACTGTTATGCAGTTTTTATATTCAAATAATTTGAATTTATAAAATCTTTTCATTTAAAAAGAACAACATAATATTGTACAGATTAAAAATTACAATTCATAAAATATCTTGATTCTATATTTTGTAATAAAACACTTCACACGAAATCTATTTATGCAAATCATGAATACTGAAAAATACATTCACAAGGTATTTATTTGTTTACACTACCTATGTCTTAATTATGAATCACATGAGCAAAATAATTGTTTCAGAGACACTTGTTAATGTTTACAAAATGAAATAAAATCAATTCTGGAAAAATTTTCAAATATTGAAGAAAACAAAAATATAAAGTCTACTTAAATAATGGAGTTAACTTAATAGTGGAAGCTACTTAAATAGTGGAAGCCAAAAAGAAACATCATTAATGCATAAATAGTAAAGAAGCTCAGTTTAAATTAAATACTTATTTGTGTTGTTGATTCAAGAGTAAGATTTAATACTTTCGTATTAGAGTTATCCTCATGGCAAAAGGACTGCCATCTGTTTGGCAACATACATTGGCAATAGCAATGATGCACCCAAAATTTTATGACTATTGGGAACATAGGTGACGTAGATTAAATTAAATTTTTATCAAATTTAAGTTATTAATTAATTAATGCTTTATTAAATTTTTAGAGCATTGACGATGTAGAAATATTCGAGTGATTTGAAGTAACATAATAAGATTCATTATTTATATTTTAAGGGTAAAATTAAATATATATATAAAGATTTTAAATGTAGATAATTGAATGAGATAAAAATATAAAAAAAGTGTAATTAAATTTAAGTTCATAATTAAATTAATTCTGTGTATTAATAGAGAAATTCTATATCATTCATAAGCAATTTTGTAAATACTGTACAAGAAATTAATAAAATAGTCAAATTTATTAGCATAGTATTAAAATTTGCATTGTGAACTTTTAATTTTTTGATGAATTAAAATTTGTTAACTCTTCAAAAATTATTTTACATGAATTCTATATAGGAAAAAAATGCATATAAGTCTCTGCAATTTTAATCTTTTAAGTTTCAGCCATTTATTTGAGAAAAACATAGTAATTAACAAATATTTTTGTATCTTTTTCACAAAAGATAGTCATATGATCATAAACTTTTTATCCAAACTATGTCAATGTTTTTTACTAATTTTTTAAAAATTCTGCTGTGGTTGTTAACTGTGTCTCTTGAGTTAGGCGTATATTCTCTGGAATCTTTTTTTTTTTTTTTAAGGGTTTTGATTACTTCATTTTTGTAAAAAAGGTTAAATATTTTATCAGAAAACATTTTCAGCTCCAGAATTTCCAATTTTAAAGAAGGAATAGAAAAGATATACAAGTACAAGAACCTATATTTAAAAATAAAATGAAATTTTAAAAGCATAAAAAAAAGTAGTTAAAAATGTAGTTAAGTTAGTGTATAATAGACATCTGGTGATACTCTTATATTATTTGTAATTGATGTTCAAGTAGATTTTGTCATTTAAGAATTCAATATCTTTGCATAAAACCTTATTAATAATTGTTATTCAAAGTTACATACTGATTATTATAGACTATGAACAAGGAAATATTATACCGACTGACCTTAGAAAAAATTCATAGTTGTAAAATTCCAAATACAATAAAATAAATTAATATTCTCCTTATACTATCAATTTTTGCATGAGGATTTATTATAATTTAATAATTGCTTCATTTACTGATATATTTAACTTATTTTGTTGAAATTATCTGCAAGTAAATAGTGTTATAAATAAATCTGAAAAAGTGGGATTCTACTTCATTAACGTATACTGATTGCATGAATCACTAACTTAATACCATTTACAATGCAAATTGGTATTCACAATGCATGCTTTTCATCTTGGCACTGGTATGCATGCATGGTTCATGCAAACCATTTAGGCAACTGTCGTATATATATACATACATACATACATATACACGTATGTATTTAATGGTTATGCATAAAATTCTATATATGATAATTCTGTCACTCAGCAATTTTGTTTTAATATGAAATTAGTATTATTCAGTTATTTCAAGTTACTTAAAACTTTTCTTTCTCTTTATAATTCAATGGTAAGTTAATTGTGTTAGATTAAAAAATACTATTTATATATAAAAGAGATCAAGAGCGATATTTCTATTCATGCATTGTACTATAAGTTGGCCATAGAATAATATGAAAAAAAAAATTTTTTAATTTTCAAATATATCACTAATCTTCTCAAAATTAAAATTAATAAGGAACGATATTGTTCAGTGTATAATACTTATTTTTTAACATTATAATTTCACTTAAGAAATGCTCCGATGTTTTTCTGTGTTATTATTAAATGTGCTAATAAACTCGTTAAATTTCATCAAGTTTTAAATATTTTGTGATAATTTTTAAATGATAATTTTTTGATGATTTTCTTATCATAAACCTTTTTAATAATTGATCGTTTTATTTCTGTAAAAATGTTTGAAGATAAAAAAAAATGATGAAATGATGATGGGGCTTAAAGATGTGGAACCCTTTTACATACTGACTTTGAGGAGTACGTTGAGAAAAGTTAATTCACACTCTTGAAGATGTTTTTCAAGTATTGGTGGCGTCCCTTTATCCATCCAGTAAACTTTAGTACTTTAAAAGGGTGCAGATATATATACCCAGAGAGGTCTATGAAACATAAACAAATGTTTCTACAAGTTATTGTTACCTTCAAATAAACCACTCTGCTGGTCTTTCCATATAATATTTCCTCATTTTTTTAACCTATTGCCAACCACATAAAACTAATTTTGTTTGAGGTCAAGGATTAAAATTCATTGATTTGGGGGAACATTAGTTGAGTGTTGTGAGGAGGAACAAAGAAAGCATGTGACCTCTTTGAGCGAATCACAGAAGCAATTGGAATAGATAGAAAGACACATTCAGAGAATTGGGACACAAGAGATTGAAGAAGTTTGAGTGTATGTGTATCACAGGGAGTTGACAGGTCCACCGACCTTCATGGGGGAGTGGCCTTTCTGGTTTGCTCCATGTCTGGGGATGCAGGAGAATTGATGTGTAGGAAGCCTCTGCGAGATCAGGTCCTCTGGTTGGGATCATCAAAAGGAACTGTGTCTTTTCTTTCGTCGTCGTCTTCATCGTCCTCATCATCCCGCCGTTGCGCCACCTATGAAAGATTTGATTAGACACATGAGAAAGATACCTTTGATAATCCCACTCCTTACGACAGGGACTACTACACCACACCATCACTGTGTATAGAGCTGACAATTTACAATTTTATTTTTCCCAATGCAGGTGGCAAACAGACATGGACGTCTTGGATGCCTTAAGGCAGCGCTGCACAGACGTTACTCACTTTGCATTACCCAGGGGGCGCGTGTAACTTGAAGATAAGCCACGGACGCAGAGTAACAATGCCCCCCGCAACGGTCCTATTGGGACCGGGACCTACGGTTTAAAGTGGATTCCGACCCACTACACACATCCATGGCACCGCCGAGACTCGAACCCGAAACCTGTGGTACCGAGCGCCAGAGCGCTAGTCACTCGGCTATTCAGGTCCCTACAATTTGGGAATGATGTGAGTGAGAAGAAGTCTGATTGGGCTCTGTGACACTCTACGATCATTTGAGACCGCGACCTGCGGCGTAATGGGGATTCCGAACCACTACAAACATCCATGGCACCGCCTGGATTAGAACCCGAAACCTGTGGCATCGACCGTCAGAGTGCTAGCCACACGGCCATCAGGCCCCTTACGACAGAGACTATTGTTACTCGCGTCCGTAGCATATCTTCAAGCTACTTGTGCCCCCTGAATAGTGCTAAATGAGTAATAGCTTTCGTCGATGTAGCCCACACGACATGCCTTCTCCAAGACTAGTTTGTATTGGGCTGTTCGCAGGGAAATGGTCGATACGAACCAGTCATCGACGTAATTAGAAAAAATTCCTTACTACCGACAAATTTTATGAATATATGTATTTCATAATGATGGGCTTTCTCTTGTATTCATTTGGAATGTTAACTATGTAAGGGGTCTGATGGACGAGTGACTAGTGCTCTGGCACTCGGTAACGCAAGTTTCGGGTTCGAGTTCTGACGATGCCTTGGCTGCTTGTAATGGTTCGAAGTCCACTTTAAACGATAGGTACTGGTATAATATGACTTAAGAAGGATTTTATTAGACAAATTTTTTTTAAATTGCATCGAGGACTGGGTGTATTAACCATAACCCTATGAGCAACCCAAAGTGGGTTGCACCAACGAACGCTGTTACTACTTTAACACTACCCAGGGGGCAAGTGTAGCTTGAAGATATGCTACGGACACCATCCCCACAAAGCGCTACAATAATATTAGACCCGAACCTACGGGTTAAAGTGGATTTCGAACCACTACAAACATCCCTGTCACCGCCGGGATGTTTGTAGTGTAGCGCTTCATGTTTTAACCGGGATGTTTGTAGCGCTTCAATAGTATTTTTTTCGCCAAAAAGCAATGCTTTATTAACACACGAAATTCCTTTTTATCCATTTTTTCAAACTAACAAAAGTTGCTTGACTAAAAATGCTATAACTCCCATACTAATAGTGCAACAGCTGTCAAATTTATACACGTGTCTTTTGAAGGTTAGGGCTAACTAAAAATCATCTGAATTTTACACTAGTAGCGCCATCTATGTGTCAGGCTACGAACTTCTCAGCCCACCTGTTATGTATTTCATAATAGCGCGCTTTCTCTACTTGTATTTGTTTGGAATGTTAACTATTTAGGGGCTCTGACGGCCGAGTGACTAGCGCTCTGGCACTCGGTGCTACAGGTTTTGAGGTCAAGTCCCGGCGGTCCTATGGATGTTTGTAGTGGTTCGAAATCCAGTTTAAACCACAGGTCCCGGTCTAATACAAGAGCGTAGGGCTAACAACCCTGTCCCGCAAAAAAAAAAAAAAAAAAAAAAAAAAAAAAAAAACCATCTCTTGTATCGAAATCTACCAGTAGAAAGACAGCCTTGTCCCACTATGGGACTGTAGCGTTAATAATGATGGCTGAGTGACTAGTGCTCTGCCAGTCTGTGTCGCAGGTTTCGGGTTCGAATCCCGGCGATGTCATCGATGCTTATAATGGTTCGGAACCCACTTTAAACCGTAGGTTTCGTCTTATATTAATGTTGAGAATAGGGCTGACAACCCTACTCAGTAAAAACAGAAAACATTTCCTGTCTCGGAATATGCCAATAGGCAGATGGCCTTGGCCCACCATGGAATTAGTGCAGGGAAGTTAGTTAACTATTTAACTTGTAATATATATTTCAACGGGGTCTGAATGGCCGAGTGTCTAGCGCTTGGTGCCACAGATTTCGAGATGCGATGTAAATATTTTTTTATATACTTGTGTTATATATTGAATTTGTGGTGCTGTCTCAGCAAATTTTTAAAAATATGGCAGCCAAACATAGCGTTTCATTTTGAGAAATAATTCAGTTTGTATTCATGAACAACACTAAATCAAGACCGCACGCATATCCAGCCCTAAGTTTGCTAAAAGTCTCCTGTTTATCGATTGAGTTATCTATGTTATACTAGATCAGCAGTTCTCAAATTGGGGTCCGAGAAATGATTATTTGCTTACAGATTTGGGCTATTTGCAAGTTCTTTTCCTTTTTCTTAGTGAGGTTTCCTTTTTAAATAATGGTATCTATACATTGGATCTCCTGCTATTTTAATTAATAAGCCCATTTAATCTAGATTTTAATATTAATTAATTTAAATTCTGTAGTGTTGTCAATTTAAGAGCTAAACTGATATTAAGATATTTTGCTATTTTAAAAATAGTTTTTATAAATGAAGCTTAACACAGAACCACAATAATGTTTACACATAAAATCATTTATTTTATTTGCACTCTAAATGGTAAATATATTAATGGTACGATAATATCTTTTCAGATTTTTCTTACCTTGATTTGACAATTTCCCAGAAGTTAAATAAAAAATTAAATTAAAATTTCAAATGTTCTTATTAACACATTATCGATTGATCAATTAATATAATATTTAATTAATAGTAGCCTATGCGTTAATTATAGTTAATTTAAATTAAAAAAGATCGGGGAGTCATTAAAAAATGCTAAAGAGAACGTTATGTAAGTAATCGTAAAAAAGCTTGAAAACTATAGCACTAGATAATTCATTCAGATATCTTTATACCAATATCTGGTCATAAATTTCGGTATATGTAGAAGTTAAGGTAATCAGAGTTTACTTTTTCTTATTTCTCTGTAATTTACTGGATTTAAAAAAGTTAATTTTCGCCCCTGAATTCGTTAATGTTGCAGAATACAAAAGCGAAATGAGTTTTGAGATTCGGGACAAAATCATGATCGTTAATTTATTGAGAAATGGATTATGGATGGAATGGATTGAAAAAATTTTTTACCTTCATGATGGTATCGGAATCAGCGAGCGCTTGTTTTGCGAGGTACCTCTCCCGCTTGATCTTGAGCTCCAATGCTTCAGGGATATCCGGAACCACCATGTCAATGAGGCGGCACACAGCAAATACAATGTGCTGGAAAAAAAAACTTTTCAACAATTTCCAATAGAACACAGTACTATAATATCAAATCGTTAGTGACTAAAGGAGACAAGATCTTGAGTGTTTATTTACCTCAAAGAGGATGACGAATCCAAAACGCAATGCTAAAAGTCTCCAGTAGAAGTTCGTCAGGTCACCTTCATTATCCCGGAAATCAGAATATCTAAATATGATTAATTAAAATATTTGCAGTTTAAGAAACTGTAAATTACATAATATATACAGATAACACATGCATATATATTACAGAAATAGTAGAGGGTCAAATCTAACATTCTCTAAATGGAATAAGGGAAAATAACAACAAGGATGTAGCGTTATCAAGAACTCAGATAAGTCTTAGAATAATAAAACTGAGTCTCAATGTTTATGATAACATATACTGGTGGAAAATAAAAATCCCAGCACCAAAAAAAAAAAAATAATAATAATTTAGAAGAAAGAAATTTAGGCAAAGGATTTGTCTAGGTAACATATTTATTTGATTAAAGTTTCTTGTTAAAGTATTTGCGAGAAAAGCTATTTTAAATGTGAAATGGTGGTACATTTATAACAGCTGTAGTCTCCAGGACTTTGAGGGCAACGGGCGTACCTATTTCGGAGTTCCTAGGTGGCTTTAAGAGCCACAATACCTCCACATCTTAATTTAATTAAAACATTAGCACAAAATGGGGTTGCTTAAAATTACTGAATAAAAATGAAAAAAGTAAACAAAGGGATAAAATTTAAGAAAAACACCTCCTGCTTGCAAACAATTAAAGCAGGAGATCGAAAAAACCAAAGCTTTAGGTACAATTAAGAGTCCGTTGACGATGCCCAAAAATAAAAGGTTAAAGTTAAACAAAGTTTAAATGAATAAAATAAAATAAAGAATTTAAGATAAAAGTAAAAATAGAATAAAAGGTGCCACATACAAGCTGTGTTAACAGTTTGTTTACAATTGGTGGTTGACTATTTTGCCGATAGATGACGCCATGAGTCAAGTTTAACAATTTCTCCCAGGACTTAGAATGCAAGCTTAAAAACGCACATGTATTGAGTCGTACAGGTGCTGCACTTCATTTTGTGAGATGGAGTTTCTTGCCTGTTACACTTGGTCTGTCAAATCAGTAATGGTCCGTGCGGGTTGTGGATGATGCTGGATTTGTCATTCAATAATGTCCCATATTTGGTGATCTTGCACGCCAAGGCAACATATCACCACTCTGTAGAATATGTTGGCTAATAGCAGTGGAGGAGGACGAAAGTTGTCCTGTTGAATAACACTCCAAATAGCGATAAAAAATGGTAGCACAACCTGTTCAATGACCAATCTGACGTACACATTTTCTTACTAGACGCATTAGATTAAAGAAAGAAAAAATTGAAGTTAGTTTTTAAAGTAATCATTATTTGTTTTTGGATATGTTTCATGGCACTTATGTCGATTCTATGTGAATTAAGATGAATATAATAATGTTATACTTTATTCAATATCTCTTTCAATTTCTAAAACATTTTAAACCGCATGATTATTATATATTCTCTATAATATTTTGCTTATTTTATATGAAGTAACTATACAATAAGATTAGTTTTGTATCTGTGAATCCATGAGGCGCTAAAAAATTTTAAAGCACTTATTACATTACATACACATTTATTACATCACAAAATATTACCACATTTTTAGTCATAGAATGTATCTTCGTGACGCTACTGTAGAATACATGTAAAACAATAAGATAACGAGTTTTGCAGTCCCGTCTCTTGCCATAAATGACGTCACTGCAAAAATCGGACCTCATTGTCCATGTCTGTTGCCCAATGTAGGAGACTATATTTCCGAACGAAACTCTGCAATTGGCCATGACAGAATCCGTGCAAACTCGCCGAATTCATTGCAGAGTTGAAAGCTGTTAAGAGGTTTTATAAAATAAAAGCGATAAGTCTTACCTGCAGGCTTGTGTGAGGGTGTTGTTGGGGGCCCAGGCCAGGGTGAAGTTGACGTATCCCTTGAGGTTCCAATTATACTCGTACTCGTACAAGAGCTTCGGGAGAAACTCGGAAGTGAATGCAATCAGGAATGCCTGCAGAAAAAGTCACATATATTTAAATGCATCACTAGTTCACAAAGTGGATGATGTCGTCCTTCAGGGCATGTCCTCAGGTACATTTAGAGGGCTTTTGATAAAAAGCCCTCTAAAGTGTTTGAATGGAAACAAAATATATAAAAACTCTTCATACATGTTTCGTCTGTTGTGTAACAAAATGTAACATTATTTTCCAAAATGTAGAAAAAACAAGTTATAATCGACAAGTCTTAACAAGAATGAACTGGCAACAATTGACGATGGATTCAGCTTACATCACCAAGAATATGTGACTATAATGATGTGTTAACCATTGGCAGACGTATGCCGTTTCTAACTTAATATTGACAACTCGCTTGACCTTTCTAGCAAGGGCTGAAAAGCTCATTAATGATTACAGCCTGACTCCCAATTTTTGTTATCCCTTTAGTAAAGGACCTACGCCTGATCGTAAACGTAGAAAATACAAGTTATAACTGACAAGTCTTAACAAGAATGAACTGCGAACATTTGTCGGTGAATTCAGCTTACACCACCAAGAATATGCGAGTATAATGAGATACGCCCGCCAATGATTAACACACCTCTTCTAACTTAATATTGAAAACTCGTATGACATTTCTAGCAAGGCTGAAAAGAACATTAATGATTACAACCTGATTCCCAATTCTTGCTATCCCTTCAGTAATGAACCTTTTCCTGATCGTAAAATCTCTACTTTTTGCCTAACAATGGGCTCTTCTGAAAAGTAATGTGATGCTATCTCAGAACTCATTTCTTGGAGCTAATCGCTGTAAACTATCCAGGAGATGAATGGTTTCATATTTATACAGATGGTTCTGCGTCGGGAAGTGCTACTGGGCCTGGTCTTTACTGCGAGGGAATTTTTCGAGAAATCTTTTCCTGTGGGTTTAAATGCCACAAATTTCGAGGCTATAAAAAGAGCCCTTTTAAATTTGCCTAAATCACTTAAGAAAGTTGCCTTTTTTTTTATAGATTCCCAGCCTGCTATTTTGGCTGTTGCTTCACACTACCATAATACTTAGTGATTCCAACCAAGTGGAACTTAATATGCTTTTTAATCAAGCAATTTCTACTGGCTGGAAAATTGTTCTTCAGTGGATTCCTACCACTGCAACATTCCAGGAAATGAAAAACTGACATCCTTGAAAAAAATGGATGCAATTTGCAACAGCCCCATTTTACTCTGTCCTACCAGTAAATCTGTGGGGCAATAAAAAATAGATTGTAAATGTCCCTCCGAAATTATCGTATTGAAGTTGTGATAGGTAAGGTCTGGAGTTCATTATTGCACTCCCTCCTTCCCATGGATCTTTCTCGTTCGGTTTTTCTTTTGATTTTTGACTGGACATGACTTTTTACAACGCCAACTTTGCCGTATCGGCATGGCCTGTGTGTTTCAGGTACTTTTATGGATTTTACACATTTAACAACCTGCCCCGCACTCTTTGATAAATTGTTCTTCAGACAATTTTAACAAGGCTGATTTTAATTGGGCTGCCAGAGGGCCATGGCCGATATGGCTTCACCCCGAAGTAGGAAAAAAATGATGTGTTAAAAATGCAATATATAAACACGCGTAATTTCCTTTAATGTGCAAATTCTAGTAATTTAAAACATATAACTTTAGTATTTTACTACATGTTTCTGTTTAGTTCGCTTACATAAAGTAGATTTCAAAAGGAGGGGTGAGTAATATTTTTCTGACAGGACAAATAAATTTGGAAGCACTGAAATACACAATCGTTGCAATTTGACAACTAATACTAATTAAGTACATTGAAATGCATGAAGTAAAGAAAAATGTCCTAAATGCAGTAAAATTACGTTTTGAGAAGTAAGTCTGACTCACGTTGCTGATGACAGCCAGGTGTGCTAAGAGCTCCAGGATGCTGAACCAGATGCCGATGTTCTGGGCCCTCTCTGCGACCACCCTCCTCGTCTCACAGACGAACTTCTGCGCGTCCAGGCGGATCTCCACCCAGTTGTTGAGCAGGGCGAACAAGGGGGCCAGGGGGAAGGCAGCCACGAAGATTGTGATGAAACCGAACTGGAGTACTGTGGAAAAAAATTGAATTTTCACTTAAAGTAATTCTTAAAGATAAAGTATTGTCATTTAAATAATACTTGGACACATTTGAATAGATTCAGATTATATCGTCTCAGAATTCAAATATCATCTCACTTCAAAGCTTTATACACTATGTGGAAGAAAGTGACGGGACACGACACTATAACGACATAAACCCCTATTTATTAAAATTAATAGGAGGTAGGGGCTCCTTTGGCTGCGATCACAGCTGCAATCCTTCTGGGCATGCTTTCCACTAAATTAGCCATAGTGGCAAGAGGAATTTCCTTCCAAATGTTTAACAGGAAGTTCCATAGTTCAGGCTTGCTTTTGGGGAGTGGGATGCAGGCCGTCAACCGACGGTCCAATTCGTCCCAGAGATGTTCAATTGGGTTAAGATCAGAGCTCTGCGCCGGCCACACCATGCGTTTAACGTTGTTGTTCATATACCAATCAAGAGTCTCCTTGCAACATGGCATGTTGCGTTGCCGTCTTGATACCAGCAATCATCCATACCGTACGTTGCCCACAAGGTAGGAAGGACATGATTGTCAAGAATATCACAGTATCTATCGGCATTCATCGCACCATCAACCTTCACCAGTGGGCCAGCCCCATACCAGGAGAAAGAGACCCATACAATCAATCCTCCTCCACCAAACTTTACAGATGGGACGACACACTCGGGCAAAAGGCGTTCTCCTGGTAAACGCCATATCCAAACACGTCCATCGGAACGGAAAAGGGTAAATCGTGACTCGTCACTCCAAAGGACGCGTTTCCAGTCATCCAGAGTCCAAGTACGGTGGTCTTTGGCCCATCGAAGGCGCGCTTTCTTGTTGGTCTTCGTAATCAAAGGCTTATGGGCCGCCGAACGTCCAATGTAACCTAACTTACGGGCCTCGATACGAAGAGTCTTGGTCGAAAAGGCCACACCAGTGGCTTGTCTAAGCTCATTAGCGATATTAGCCATGGATGTTTGACGGTTGCTTCGAATCTCCCTGCCGAGCACCCGCCGGTCCCTGCTGGTGAGAACTGTAGGTCGTCCATTTCGGGGTTTGTTCTGACAAGTCTTGTAGCGACACACAACACGTGCTACAGTTGATTTTGAGCAGTTACGGAGACGGGATATCTCCCTAATTGACACCTTGGCAAGATGCAATCCAACCAACACACCTTTCTCGAACTCAGACAACTCTTCCCGTGGCGGCATCTTGACAAAAAGCAACTCTAGTCGACTCCACAGAGTATTTATAGGATATGGCTGACACGTGATACCTATTATTGCGCATGTGTGAGCTGTATTATCGACTTTTCTACTTTTCGAGGGGTGTCCCGTCACTTTCTTCCAGATAATATATTCAACCGAGATGAACTACACTAAGACATAATTTCGTTTCAAGGCTTCGGAGATAATCTCGGTTGAATAGATTAAGAGATCTTTAATTTTCTTAGAATTAAAGATAATCTCGTTTGATTAGATTCGAGAATCATTTCGTCTTAAGAGTCAGTAACTCCCTTTACCATCGCCACTAATTGCTATTTATTAATCAATAAAAATTGACAAAATCAATGAAAACAATGTTAAAATGAAAACAATTAATTTGTGAAATGGAATTTGGAATTTAATTTAAACACCACGCCTACCACATATAGAGGGACATTTACGTCTGATATATTGTGATACTATATATACTGGGTGAGTTGCTCCAAAATCGTAAGTATCTATCTACACTCAAGAGCCAAAACATTATGACCACCTGTCAATAACGAGTTGGCCCACCTTTGGCGCGTAACACAGCTTCAACCCGCCTTGGCATGGATTAATACCACCACTTAATACCAGTTAAATACCACTTCCACATGATCACGTGCCATCCAGGCGAGTTCATTGCAAAATGTAGGGGTGGTCATAGTGATTTGGCTCTTGAGTGTATTAAAGTAAGTAAGTATCGTATCTATTCAATATATAACATATTGTGTGCAATGGTGTCCTCTATACTGACTACAGTCGCACAGCTGAAGAATTCTCATGGTGATCACACAGTAAAGTGATCTTTGAGTTTATGTTTGGACACATGTAAATAAATTCAGAGATCATATCGTCTCAGAATTCAAATATCATCTCGCTTCAAAGCTTTATAGATAACCTCGTTAGAATATATTAAGACATAATTTCGTTGCAATGCTTCAGGAATAATCTCGGTTGAATAGATTAACAGAGCTTCTTTGATTTAAGGGTAATCTCATTGGAATAGATTCAAAGGCCATTTCGTCTTTAAAGTTAATAACGCCCTTTATCATCACCACTAATTGCTATTTATTAATAAATAAAAATCAATGAAGTAAAATGAAAACAATAATTTGTAGAATGGAATTGAAAATTTAATTTAACTAACAAACCCATCACATATAGGGGAAAAGTTAGGTCTGATATTATCGTGGCATATACTTGGCGAGTTACTCGACAAATCGTAAGCAAGTTGTGTAACCATACATAGTTGTGACTTATTAAGTTGTGAAATACTCTTATCCTACTTATTTAAGTTGTAATTCCTCGAAGTCCTAAAAGGAAAAATTATTCTTCAGCGCGAAGGAGTATAAGAAACAATTAAATTTCAGTTTCATCATAAAAAATAACGCGATAAACATATTTTTGTTGAACATAATAGTGAATATCAATTAAATTAGCCGTTTTCAAAATTTTTATATTTACTTTTTAACACAAAAATATCTGAATGTTTTTATTAATCTTTGAATTATAAGATTTTGAAATAAATAATTATCGGAAGCAGATCTATCACAAAAAATAATACAGATAATAATAAGAAAACTTGGATAATTTAGACCTGTACTATGGCGATTACGTTTTTATACCATGGTGGCTATATTTTAACTTTTTGTTAAACCCTTTTGGTTAAATAAATGAATTATAAATTTGAAGAAGAAAACATCTTACCCATTTCGAGGTATTCTTGGAACAATCCCTCGTTTTCTATGAGCTGATAGTCCTCTTCCCAGCGAATCAGTCTGACGGCAGAATTCAGTTTGGTACGCTTTCGGTGAAACCAGGCCTTTAACTTCCTGGCAATGAAAATTAGACACAAAAAGTTCAGTTCTGATATTACAATTGGTAAACATCATGAACATAGTATTGCAATTTGATAATAAAGAATGCTTCTTCGACAACAAATAAGAATTTCCTTATAAAAGCTAGGTTTTGCTGTTCATTTTAATCTGAAAGTTCTTGTGGATGGCAAAAACGTTCTGCCTCTTTACCCATTGGGGACTGTTGGCATTAATTTCACGTTGGGACTGTTCGCATTAATTACATGAAACAAGAGCTCTAGTATGTAAAAAAATATGGGGAGATTGAAAGAGATTTTGTTCTATTTATGTCTGATGCATATGATTTTGTTAATTAAATAAAAAAAAATTCCATGTTAGTAATTTTATAGAAATATAAATGTTCAACAATGCATTAATATTGGCAATACATGTAAAGAGTTGTATAAAAATATAATTGCCTGCAAAACATTATTTTAAGTGTAAAGAGAATTCAACAGAAATAATGAAATTTATGGTGGAATGAAATTATGAACTTCTGTACTTACGGAACAAGTATTTCCTGAGCATTATTAATGATCTGTTTACCGATCATAATGATGGCCAGTTGTTGAGCTAGTTCCATCAGGCAACCGCTGTTACCGCACTAAGAAGGAAAAACATATTATTGAACATATATAAAAATAAAGAGAATAAAAGATTTGAAACGAAGCATTCATCAAGTCTAAAGTTGTATAAGTTTATATATATATATGAAAATTAACAATATAAATTTGATCACAAGTGAACTATTAAATCACAAGTACAGTTCACTTCAAGATTGGAGATTTTCAGAGTTTTCTTGTCTACGTCTAATCTCAAAACACGTGGTCTGCGATAGACCATTAGTTTCCCTCACTTCTCATTGGAGTAGACATTTTCTCAGTTCAGGATGCAGCAATTCATGGTGTACTCTATTCCATCTGTAATGGTTTTGACCTGTGAAAGTCGCACAGACAATCTCTAATTTCATGAGTCTCATCCATGACACTGAATATCTGCTATCAGATTTGAGTGATAGGTTGTTCTCATTAGTACAAAACACTAATTATACAAATTAAAATAAAATTAATAAAATACAAAATAATACTGACTTCTTCATTCCTGAGGCCGAGCATTTTTCTATAGTGACCAGGATAACCTACAAATCTGAAAGTAAGTATCACTTTAGTTAATATTATCTAACCATCATCGAAAATTATTTATTCCATTTTCTATTTCAAACATCAATAGAGTTTTTAAATGGATAATTGAATTTAAAATTTATTTTACCAAACTAAATAGAACAGCGATCTTTTAAATAATATTGAATGGTGTATTTACAAGTAGATGATGCAAGCATTAGACATAACATGCAACAATCAGACTGTCTGCTTAAAGACATGCAACAATTAACAATCAGACTGTCTGCTTACAGACATGCAACAATTAGCAATCAGACTGTCTGCTTACAGACATGCAACAATTAACAATCAGACTGTCTGCTTACAGACATGCAACAATTAACAATCTGTCTGCTTACAGACATGCAACAATTAACAATCAGACTGTCTGCTTACAGACATGCAACAATTAACAATCAGACTGTCTGCTTACAGACATGCAACAATTAACAATCAGACTGTCTGCTTAAAGACATGCAACAATTAACAATCAGACTGTCTGCTTACAGACATGCAACAATTAACAATGCTTACAGACAGACTGTCTGCTTACAGACATGCAACAATTAACAATCAGACTGTCTGCTTACAGACAGAGCATGCAACAATCAGACTGTCTGCTTACAGACATGCAACAATTAACAATCAGACTGTCTGCTTACAGACATGCAACAATTAGCAATCAGACTGTCTGCTTACAGACATGCAACAATTAAGCAATCAGACTGTCTGCTTACAGACATGCAACAATTAGCAATCAGACTGTCTGCTTACAGACATGCAACAATTAGCAATCAGACTGTCTGCTTACAGACATGCAACAATTAACAATCAGACTGTCTGCTTACAGACATGCAACAATTAACAATCAGACTGTCTGCTTACAGACATGCAACAATTAACAATCAGACTGTCTGCTTACAGACATGCAATCAATTAACAATCAGACTGTCTGCTTACAGACATGCAACAATTAGCAATCAGACTATCTGCTTACAGACATGCAACAATTAACAATCAGACTGTCTGCTTACAGACATGCAACAATTAACAATCAGACTGTCTGCTTACAGACACAGACATGCAACAATTAACAATCAGACTGTCTGCTTACAGACATGCAACAATTAACAATCAGACTGTCTGCTTACAGACATGCAACAATTAACAATCAGACTGTCTGCTTACAGACATGCAACAATTAGCAATCAGACTGTCTGCTTACAGACATGCAACAGATTAGACATGCAACAATTAGCAATCAATCAGACTGTCTGCTTACAGACATGCAACAATTAACAATCAGACTGTCTGCTTACAGACATGCAACAATTAACAATCAGACTGTCTGCTTACAGACATGCAACAATTAACAATCAGACTGTCTGCTTACAGACATGCAACAATTAACAATCAGACTGTCTGCTTACAGACATGCAACAATTAACAATCAGACTGTCTGCTTACAGACATGCAACAATTAACAATCAGACTGTCTGCTTACAGACATGCAACAATTAACAATCAGACTGTCTGCTTACAGACATGCAACAATTAACAATCAGACTGTCTGCTTACAGACATGCAACAATTAGCAATCAGACTGTCTGCTTACAGACATGCAACAATTAGCAATCAGACTGTCTGCTTACAGACATGCAACAATTAGCAATCAGACTGTCTGCTTACAGACATGCAACAATTAGCAATCAGACTGTCTGCTTACAGACATGCAACAATTAACAATCAGACTGTCTGCTTACAGACATGCAACAATTAACAATCAGACTGTCTGCTTACAGACATGCAACAATTAACAATCAGACTGTCTGCTTACAGACATGCAACAATTAACAATCAGACTGTCTGCTTACAGACATGCAACAATTAACAATCAGACTGTCTGCTTACAGACATGCAACAATTAACAATCAGACTGTCTGCTTACAGACATGCAACAATTAACAATCAGACTGTCTGCTTACAGACATGCAACAATTAACAATCAATCAGACATGCAACAATTAGCAATCAGACTGTCTGCTTACAGACATGCAACAATTAGCAATTAGACTGTCTGCTTACAGACATGCAACAATTAGCAATTAGACTGTCTGCTTACAGACATGCAACAATTAGCAATTAGACTGTCTGCTTAAAGGCACGCAACAATTAACTATTATATTATCTGCTGTTTTATCCCCTTACATGAAAGCCAATCCTATTAAAAAGTAATGATTGAGAAATAATGCTGAAAGGTTCAATCTATAGAATCGAATGCGGTTCATACGACAAAATTTTTTTTTAAAAATACAGAGAATCGTATTATCGTCTCCCTGTTAGTGATCGTGATCTTCAGTTTACAAAACTCAAACTACCTCGATAATAATTAAAATTAAAATTAGTTTGCCTTTATGCCATTAAGTTTTACTTAAAAAATAATATTTGTGTTAGAAGTGTATAACTTCATATTTTAAAAAGATTTTAGCTTGAATTTTTGCGACTTAGAAAATTAGTTTTTTATGCTAGCAATCGCTACTTATAAATGTTTACGCTTAAGCATAGTTTAAAGCAAAATCAGCAATAGCATTACACAATAGTTATTGTACACTGTATGTTAGACATATGATTCTCAAACAACTGAATATGTTATTATGTAGCTTGATATGTAATATGTATATAATAGTAACAATGGATACTAAGACGATGTAGTATGCAAGATGTAGCAAATACTCACCTTCCTTTAAAGAAAGCTATGTAGAAAATGGAAGAATAGAAATTGATGAACTGGAAGATGAATACTTTGAATGTCAGGTTGTTGTCAAAATCTGTCTGAGTGCGATGCATTTCTGCAAGAAAACGGAATATTTCAAAAACATGATTCAATGCTCGAGAGTATACAAGTATTCAATTTCATACTATAAGTTTTTACAAAAAAATTTTACGCTTTCTTTTTTGGTTGAATATTTTGGATAATAATATCCGTAATAAGAATAATAAATGTATTAACTGTTAATAAGTATGTCTATAAATATTGTTATGTTTATATAATTATGAAATAATTATAAATTAAATAGTACCATAAAATAGCATGTGAATTTCTTCAAGTTTATTTGATTTCTGTGGATGTTTAAAGTACTGTAACCATGGTTCCACCTACGCACTGCAAAAGCGCTCCTTGTGGTGTTCAGTAGAAATTATCGGTAGGCATCGAGACTCTCACCCGAGAGGAAGTACTAGTGTGCCCAAAAAGTAAGACCAATTATTTTTTTTTTCAAAAACTCTTTATTTATTCTTCCAAATTTATTTCATCGCCTTCAAAGTAATCCCCTCCGGACACAATGCACTTATGCCAACTTTTTTTCCAAACATTAGTGCATGCTAAAAAGTCATCGGCAGGAAGGGCATTCAAAGCGCGCGGCATTTCACGTTGAATCTCTTCAATTGACAGAAAACGGAGTCCCCGGAGTAGTCTTTTGAGTTTTGCTAGTATCCAGAAGTCGCACGGTGTGAATACGGTGGTTGTGGAACGATATGAGTTGCATTTTTGGCGAAAAAGTCACGAAGAATCAATACAGTGTGAGCTGACGCATTCAGTGTTTTCGATACCAATCGAGATTTGACGCATTTGAGGCCCAAAATGGAATTGACTGACAATTTTGAAATTCCAACATCATCAGCAAGGTCTCTAATTGTAAATCGCTGGTTTGCAAGCACCAAATCTTTAATTTTTTGGACGTGCGCTTCGTCGGTAGAGGTTGGTGGTTGACCAGAGGGCTCTTCGTCTTCAACGTTTCCTCTGCCTTCTTTGAACTGTTTATACCACTTGTAAACATTTCTTTCCGATATAGGAATGCCTACCGAATGCTTCCTCAACATTCTATTCTTTTCCACAAACAAAATTGAATGCAAGTTCTTTGCTCAATTAAATCAGACATTTCAAAAATCGCCGGAATCAGTTTTAATGTCTCACAAAGTCAAGCGTAACTCAAGCACTAATGAATATTTTGATGTGACATTTCACACAGATGTCAAGGACAGTGCAGCAACCTAAAAAAAGAAGGAAAAAAAAAAAAGAAAATTTCATAAATCCCGCGAATTTTAATTTGAAAATTGGTCTTACTTTTTGGATGTAGTGGTATTTAGAAAATGAATTGGTAACTCCTCAACGATAATCATTCAGTGATCTTGATGACAAAGTCAAGCATTCTTTTTTCTATTGCTTAGTGGTTGAATTACTTAATTGTTTATTACTCTGCGATTGCATTACTTACTTTTTATTGCTTAGCGTTTCTTATCTTAGACACATCTATATTATATATTACTATATCATGTTTTTATTTTTATCTTGCCAGTTGTCACTTAACATTTTATTTTTTAATTTTCTTTGGTCAATTAAAAATAATAATTTAAGAAATCCTTCATTTTACTTAAAAAGATGCTGAAAGAATAAGAAGAGAACAAAAATTATATGCACAGAAAGATAGCATTTTTATAAAGCAACCAAATTCACAACTGTATTTGTTTACTCGTGGAATATGGCATTTCTTTAATTGTATTTTATTCTGTGTGTATAAAAAAAATGAGTTCTGCATTTTAGACATAAACAACTTAGTTATCAACGAATATTACGTAAATTTTAGATGCAGTCTAAATTTTTTAAATTAATACGTTATGATAATAACAAGAATTTTATATTTGAAATAGTTTTCACATTTGTCACCATATATCTACAAGTAATTACAAAATATCATCTCAAAGACTACTATCTACATATTTCAAATTGTATAATTAATAGACATATTTGTATTTTTATTACATTACAGTATTTTTCGACATGATACCTAAACGAGTTCATAACTATCAAACAATAAAAAAGTTTAATTGTTTTTTTTTATCTATAAACGACAGAAAACGAATCTCGTTTGTGATTCAAAGCGAATATTGCACGTTAAATGAAAACAAAGCTAATATTGCACATTAAAGGAAAATAAAGCTAATATTGCGCGTTAAATGACAATAAAATTTAGAAAAATCTGACCGTATTATGTTGCACCTTTCAAAACCAAAGACAAAAAATACTGCATGATAGAATAATTTTTAACAGCATGAAGTACTGTGGGCCCACCTTAATACTACAGTCAAACATGCCGAAGTCGAAGCTTACCCCACTGCGTGAGCTTCAAGGCGAGCTTCTCGTAGACCCTCCCCAAGGCCATGATGAGCAGCAAGTTGACCACCGCTCCACTAGAGCTGGCGATGAGGGAGGCCGCCCCCTTGAAAGTGTCCGTCCGAAACAGAAAGATGCTCACCAGCACCCTGTACAGGATAACTGCCACAATGAAGATCATCACAAGGGCCATCTGCACGGAAAAGATTCCTGTATTAAATTATTCATCAAATTCTGGCTGAGATGTTAGAATGGTATCATTTTTAACGTTGTTGTAATGAAATCAGTTTTGTTCGTGTTGCTGAAATGGTATCATTTCTGGCTTAGATGTTAGAATGGCATCATTTCTAATGTTGTTGAAATGAAATTAGTTCTAGTATTGTTGTTGAAATGAAATCAGTTCTAGTGTTGTTGTTGAAATGAAATCAGTTCTAGTATTGTTGTTGAAATAAAATCAGTTCTGTTCGTGTTATTGAAATGGTATAATTTCTTGTGTTGTTGAAATGGTATAATTTTTGGTAATGTTGTAGTAATATCATTTTTGGTAGTGTTGTAGTAATATCCTTTCTGGTTATATTGTAGTAATGTCATTTCTGGTTGTAATGTAGTAATATAATTTTTGGTAGTGTTGCGCTAATATCATTTCTGGTTGTAATGTAGTAATATCATTTCTGGTTGTATTGTAGTAATATCACTTCTGGTTGTATTGTAGTAATATCATTTCTGGTTATATTGTAGTAATATCATTTCTGGTTATATTGTAGTAATATCATTTCTGGTTATATTGTAGTAATATCATTTCTGGTTATATTGTAGTAATATCACATCCGGCTGTATTGTAGGAGTATCATGTTTCTCGTCGCGTTTGAAGAATATCATTCTAAGTTGTATTAAAATAATAAACGATACTAAATGAGTGATACCATTCTCAATGGCATCCTTTATTTAATTACTTAATTAATGATACATTCCTACTATGGAAAAGAACAGAGGGATGAGTAGTTACCATGACGAGCACGGCCCCCGACCCGACGGCTATCCTCTTCATTCTGACGGAATTCGGGAAGGAAGGTTCCTTGATGCCGGTGATTGGGTTCCTCTCCACGCACGGAGCCTTGGCGGCGAACTCGGGGCGAGGTCTTTCCTGCACATCAACAACATCTCTCAACAGTTTCTGATTACATACATCTCGTGAAGCGTATTTTAAATATTTATAAAAGAAATATCATAATAGAAACACTCCAGAAAATATGGCAGTTAAAATTACATACTTTTCAATGCAATTTTAACTGCCACATTTTCTGGAGTATAAAATGCTTTATGAGAAATAGAATGTGTCTTATATACTGAAAGTCAATATTTAACTACTTCCACTACTGTAAATTTTTAGCTTCCAGTAACAGCTTCCCAGTTACATAGAATTTAGTGGATGCGTATGCATTTAAAATAGAGCCTACTTATTATTAGATTCCTTCTATTAGCTCACACTCGCCCTATATATATCTTTTTCAAATTTTCAATAGTTAATAAAATACTTTTTATTTATCCACTCAAGTTCAGATCCATTTTTTTTTGAACTTGTAGTGGATGACATTCGATGTTAATATAGTTTTTTCGAATATTAATTCAGTAATTAAATTTAATTAATTAATTTTATTTTTTTTTATTTTTTTTACATTTATGTTGCGTGTATCAAATAATAGATGGCGCCAGATGTAAAAGCAAAATTTCAACTTTATTTGTAAAGGACTTTTCTGCAATATAATAAAAAATAAATATGAATTGACCTTAAAAAAAAAATTTTTTTTTATATTACTTGTTTTATAATGTAAAACGACTTAATATATAATGTAATTTGTTATCTTTACATCTATATAATTCTTCTGCACGTGCGTTTGTCACTGAACTCCTCCTAAACGGCTGGACCGATTTTGATGAAATTTTGTGAGTGCGTTGGAGTGGGTCGCTGGATGGTTTAGATTCACAATGGGACATGGCAGGTGGCGCTACAATCAATAAAATTCTTCTGTGCGCGTGTTTGTCATTGAACTCCTCCTAAATGATTTGACCGACTTTGATGAAATATTTTGTGTGGGTTTGACAAAGCAGGGAGAATGTTTTTATACTATCCTCTTTGTTGTAAATCGAAACCAGATGGTGCTGCAGTATATAAACTTCTACAAAGTTCAACCAATCTCTAAGAAAATTGCAATCATATGTATTCGAGTATGGAAAATACATGTTCGCGCTATCCACTTTAGTGTTATTTGCACCAGATGCTGCAGCAGCATTGCATCTTATATACCGTTCAAACGATATCCATGAAAATTAGTATGCATATATATTGGGACATGGGGCCTGATGGCCAAATGGCTAGCGCTCTGGCGTTCGGTACCACAGGTATCGGGTTCAAATCCCGGCTTTGCCCATGGGTGTTTGTAGTGGTTCGGAATCCAGTTTAAGCCGTAGGTCCCGGTCCTAATAGGATCGTAGAGCGCTGCGGGGGCATTGTTACTCCGCGTCCGGGGCTTACCATCAAGTTACACGCGCCCCCTGGGTAATGCAAAGTGAGTAAAGTCTGTGCAGCGCTTGCCTTAAGGCATTCAAGACGTCCATATCTAAGTGTTTGCCAGCTGCATTAGAAAGAAAAATACATTGGGACATGGAGAATATATTCGCGATATGTAATTTTTTTTTGTCAGGGCAACGTTTTGCTAGTAATAGCGGCCGGGAATCTGCTAGTAATAGCTATATTTTTCTAAAAAAGAAAAAGAAACTGTATTCAAAACTGTGTTCCAATATAAATAACTGGGAAATACTATTGATAGTAGCTTTTATCATTTATTGTTTAAATCGTATATTTATATTTTTTAAAACACAAAATATACTGTCTGTCTCTTAAATTATTAATTAGATAACACAATAAAGTTTAAATACCTTGTTTGATAATTTAAGAAATAAGTGCATGCTGTTTGAGTTTTTTTATGTGACAATAAATTCGGCTTGCTTACTATAAATTCCTAGTCCTTACCAGTGATAAATTTCTATACTTTTTAAGAAACGTTCTTGAATATTACAGATTAAATATTCCTCAAAAGTTGACTAACTTAATATGAACAATAATAAAGAATTTTGTTCTACGAATTTGTATATATTGCTGTGGGCTTAATTTTTCATGAGATAATTTCAAACATTTTGATGAACTAATGTAATTTTAATTTTGTACAATTCTGACTAAAATACGTTATTTATTGAGAAGGTTAACATGAACGTAAATTCAAATCATTAAATCAAAATGTGATGGATTGTGATTTTATTTATTTATTTTAGCATTTTATTACCTCTTCCTCCTCAAAATCCATACAGTCCCAATGATGAGCCAAGCTTGCACTCTTTCTTTTCCAATACTCAAGGAAAGAAACAGCTGAAACAAAAGTAAAGAAATAAACTCGTATGTTTAAACACGTTACAAAAGTAAAAATTAATCAAATGTAATTATAAAATTTTTGTAATAACTATTGTTTTATTATAGCGTAAGTGGTGTGTACTACTGTGTACAAAAAGTAAGACTAATTTTCAATTTAAAATTCCCGTGGCTTATGGCATTTCAAATTTTTTTTTTTCTTTTTTAGGTTGTTGGCACTGTCCTTGACATTTGTGTGAAATTTCACGGCAAAATATTCATTAGTGTTTGAGTTGCGCTTGGCTTTGTGAGATGCTGAAACTGATTCCGGCGATTTTGGAAATGTCTGAATTAATTGAGCAAAGAACTTGCATTCAATTTTGTTTGCGGAATCGTACAGAATGTTGCTGAAGACATTCGGTGATGTATTACATTTAGATTTTTCCTGTATAGGTGAGCATTCCTATACAGGAAATAAATGTTTAGAAATGCTATAAACAGTTCAAAGAAGGCAGAGAACGCGTTGAAGACGAAGAGCCCTCTGGTCGACCATCCACCTCAACCGACGAAGGTCACGTTCAAAATTTTAATGATTTGGTGCTTGCAAATCGTCGATTTACAATTAGAAACCTTGCTGGTGATGTTGGAATTTCAAAAGGATGGGCCAATTCCATTTTGGGCCTCAAAAGCGTCAAATCTCGATTGGTACCGAAAACACTGAATGCGTCAGCTCCCTCTGCATTGATTCTTCGTGACCTTTTTGCCGAAAAGAAACCCTTATCGTTCCACACCGTGCGACTTCTGGTTATTCCCTAAACTCCAAAAACCGCTCCTGGGACACCGTTTTGAGTCAATTGAAGAGATGCAATGTGAATCGCCGCGTGCATCGATGGCCATCCCTGCCGATGACTTTTTAGCATGCATTGACGATTGGAAAAAACGTTGGCATAAGTGCATTTTGTCCGGAGGGGATTACTTTGAAAGCGATGAAATTAATTTGAAAGAATAAATATTTGGTCTTTCTTTTTTAGCACAATAGTAACACTTAAAATAGCAGCATGTGTAAAAAAAAAAAAAAAAAAAAAAAAAATCAATCGTTTGTATCTCGTCAATACGTTACTACTTACAGGAGACAATCTAATGTTTCATAGTAGCAATTTTTACTTGAAATTGGTAAATATTGCCCTATTTACCTAATCTAATCAAATATCAATTTATCCTGCCTTTTTATCAGTAGTATTTTGTTACTAGCTGACTTTCCACCTTCACAGACCTTCATTCATCTTTTATTCATACTGAATACAAGGTTGGCTGCATTTTTACCATAGTTGAAAATGTAAACTTTTACCTTTGTGGTAAATATTAAATCTATGTCATCCAGAATTATTGACTAATTAACAGCAAATAGGCAGATAGACCTTAATGAAACTTGTATAAATAGACTTGTATGAAGTACTTGAATAGACTTGCGTTTGATTTAAACTTTTAGTGTAAAATTTTAAAAGAATATGCAACTCAGATTTGGTTTGGTTTGTCACTCTATGGTGTTTTTTTCACATTTCAGGCTAATTAGACCGGGACCTTCAGTTTAACGTGGATTACGAACCACTCACAAACATCCATGCCAACGCCAGGATTCGAAATTGAAGCTTGTGGTACAAAAAGGTCAGAGAGCTAGCCAATTGGCCATTAGACAGCTACATGCAACTCCAAAGCAAAGAAGTTTTAAAATTATAACATAATTTAATTTCCAAATAAATAAATCTTAAAGATAAAAAAATGGGATTTGATAAAATTCAGAAACTATTCACTATTTCAATAAGATAAATTGGCCTTCAAAAGTTTAGATGCAACCTATTGTGCAACCTTAACTATTAAAATAATTGTAAAAACAAAGACAATAAATATAATTTAATAAAAGATTTTAAATGGCATTATAAAATAAATTAAATTATCCAGACACATTTTTTTGAAAGAATCTGGCATTCATATAGAAATCAATGGTAGCTATGAATATCATACTTATATATATAAATGATTGGTAATATCCCAATGTAATTTTTGACAGGTCTCCGTTATGGAGGAATACGTCTTTCAAATGAAATATGCTAGCTCATTACATGCAGACGTGGACAGAAAAAATTTATGGTGTACATTTGTTTATTTTAATTACGTGATGTAGTTTTTCTGATTACCAGTTCGAATAAGTTTTTCATTAAAAATTAAATAATTTAGTAAGCAGAAGTATTTAATGTATCGAAACGGCTGCAAAAACAAAGAAAAGATATTTACAAAAAAAAAAAAGAATAATGGTTTTTCCTTGTTAATCGATCTAAAAAGTGCTTTCTACATTAAAAATTTGCTGCTATAAATATGTGATTGGCACAGCAAACTTTTTAATTATGCCAACAAAAAAAGCAATTTGCCTATGCATCTAGTCTAAGATTCTTTAACCAGTTGTATTTTTGTAAAAATAAGATAAATACAATTTACATAGGAGATTTTAAATAACATTAATAAAATCAATTAAAAATTATCCACATACATTTTTTTTTTTTGGAAAGTATCTGACATTTATATAGAAATCAGTGGTAACTGTGAATATCACACTTATGTATAGAAATAGTTGCTAATATCCCAATGCAACTTTTGCCAGGTCTCCTTTATGGAGGAATACATCTTTGAAACCAAATATGCTAACTAATTCACGGGTGGCCACCCCAAATGATCTTGCTGTCCACTTTGGAAATGCATCCTAACTCCGTGGGCCGCATATAAAAGTATATATCCCTATATTAGATTTAGACCCACTATAGACATTTTTATATTCATATTACAACCTGTTATACTAGATGTCCCAAGATGTGCGCGCATCCTGAATTTGCAGAATATAATTTAATTATTCTGCGAACTCATAAATAAAAAAGAAAATATCTGTTCTATATTCGCAAGAATATTATTTTAAAATCAAAATGAAATTTTCTCATAATTTCGACTGTTAATTTTTGAATATATGGATGCACACATAATGTATTTTTTTAATACATTTGTTTTCACTACTTTGGCCATTCGAAAATAAATATATTTTGTAAAAGTGCGATAAATATCACAGGTCGGAAAAATATTCAAGGCGGGCCGCGGGATGACCATCCCTGTACTTTTCTGTCCTGACATGGACAGTGAAGACTCATGCACTGTCTCCGTGTTTATGTAAGGGGCAATGTGAATAAGTCACCGAGAGTTTCTTACCCCAGAAGGACACGAAGACGGCGTAGAAGACTGTCCCCGGATGGTCGAAAAGGTAGGAGAGCTTGCTGAAGAGGCAGATGTCACTCAGGTACCAGTAGGCGCATCCGTAACTTTCCTCGCATCGTGGACACATCAAGAAGGTCTTCTCGCTTTGGCACACCTCATTACTGCGGGAAATAATTTGAATTAAATCATCAATTTAAGTTAATTGAGTTAAATTTGCTGTTTGTTCTTTTGGGTGTGTGGGATATTTACTTATGTTTTTATTCTATTTTTTTCATTAAGCAACATTCTATACATGTTTTGAATACATGTCTATATACATTTTATACATGTTTTTATCAATCATGTCTAAATTTTTTCTAATTTGTGTATGCAATTCATGGTCTATCTTGGCCTTATGGTCGAGTGACTAGTTCTCTGGAGCTCGGTGCCACAGGTTTCGGGTTCCAGAAGATGAACAGACAGAAGTCTACAATTTAAAATGTATTTCTAACCACTACTATATCCATGGCACCATCGGGATTCAAACCAGAAACAGAGCGCACCGAGCGCAAGACACTCGGCCATTCATACGCCATGTGATGGGTACAGCCAAATTTTTAAATATGCGAACAAACGAAGCAACTTGACAATGTATGCAGTCTAAGATTCGTTAACTTGGTTGTATTTTTGTTTGTATCTTGGTTGTATATTATCTGATAAATGTATAAACCAATGTTTCTCAAAAGTTTTCCTGTTTTATGCCTCCTTTCCGAATTTGAATTTTTCTAAAGCCTTTTATGGAAATTTTTTACAACTGAGCTAATATATATAATATTTTTTATTTGATTGGTTAAATAAAATCACATACTTAAAATCATAGAAATATAATATTTAACTAATTGTAATTAAAAATCTAATAAGCCAATTTATTACATATTTTTCAAAATTTTAGGATTAAACTAGAACTAGATCGAACTGTTCGCATTTCCCTCTACAATATTTAGCATTTTCTCACGATATTTAGTTTTTATCACAAAACATTGCAATCATTGTTTATCATAAATAAGAAATCATCCTCGTCAGGCGCAACAGTTCCATGTTGGGCCAAGGCCATCTGCCTTCTGGCAGATATCTAGACAGGAGATGTTTTCTTTATACGGGGCAGGATTGTCAGCACTACGCCCAAAACTCTACAGCCATATTAGACCGGGACCTATGCTTTAAAGTGGATTCTGAACCACTAGAAACATCCATGGTACAGCCGTTATTCGAATCCGAAACCTGTGGCGCCAGAGCGTTAATCACTCGGACATCGGGGCCCCAAATAAAAAATCAAAATAATTAATATTCTCTAAATTTCTATCGCAGAAAACTTAAATATTATATAATTTCAGTTTTATTTTAACATAATTATCGGTTTTACTTTTGTAATATATTTAGCCATATGCTTCTACTTTTCAAAAAAGTCACAATACAAAGTTCAAGAACCATTGATACAGACCATTCCAATGTATTGCAAAAATTGTAGTCATAAATGTAATAAAACATCATTCTTTAAAACACTGGCACGCTAATGTACAGCAAATACAAACTTACGACGGAGCGTCGTTGTGCATAGTCAACACTCCATAGAGGAACACGGCCAATCCAACAACTGCTGCAGGAAATAGCCATCCTGTGTAAAAACCTAGGTGAAAGAACAAATTTAAAAAATTAATCTGTAGTAGATATGATGTATTAAATGTATTAAGCCTTAAAAAATAAAGAATTTTTATTCCAAAATAACTATATTAATGATGAAAATATCAATATTAAAAAACTTAAATGTTGTTGTAGTGTTGCTATTACGGGGTAGGGTTGTCAGATCTACGTCCTATAGTCATATTAAACCAAGACCTACAGTTTAAAGTGGATTTCGAACTACTACAATCTTCCATGGAACAGGCGGGATTCAAACCCGAAACATGTCGCACAGAGAGCCAGAGAGCTAGTCACTCGGCCATCAGGCCACAAACATGTGATTGATATACTACTACTACAACACCACATCACTATATCTAGAGCTGAGTTGCCCCTATACAGTTTGGGAATGATGTGGATGAGAAGAAGTCTGATTGGGCTCTGTGACGCTCTATGACCGGGACCTATGGTTAAAGTAAATTCCGAACCACAACAAACATCCATGGCCCCGCCTGCACTCGAACCTGAACCTAGCTGTGCTACATCAGCTCTATGAGTCCGTGAACACCCAGGAAGTCGAAGAAAAGAACAGGGATTGCCCCAGCCTTCCCCTTGGTCCAGAAGGTGTTCGTCCTGAAGGCCCTGTTATATATACCTGGTCCAGAAGTTCACACAGTCCAGAAGGTGCTCGAGAAAGGCACTGTCCAACCAGCACAGGTAGGAAAAACCTTGACTTTATTGTTGCATCTAATATGACCAGAAGCAAAACGAGAGAAGGCTGTCTGTTGCCTTTAAAAGCAATACCAGCGCCAGGCTTCTTTCTGAAGTACCAGTTGGAAGAGTGGGTGGGATAGCCCACAGTTTGTTGGCTGCGATTTTCCTTAAAGTGAAGATCTCACTAAAAGTCAAGGCATGGTGATCGGTCATCAGCTCAAGAGTGGCAGACTTTGCAAGAGAATCTTCCTCATTTACCCTCAGACCGACATGAGAAGGGACCCAATAAAAATGTATGCAGTGTGATGGTGAAAGCACTGAGATTTCCTTTAGGATAGATGCGCCAGTCCTATCCCCAACAGTCATCCAGTTAGAAAGGTGGAGCGACTATCAGTTAGACTCCAAATGTCCCTGAATTCAAGATTCTGCTGATTTTTAAAAAATTAGACCGCCTTCCAAGTCATTTAACAGTTGTGACACTGTTAGTGGAAGGTCTATCTACCACGGCAAGGTCATAACAAATTGGATGGGAAAAATCAGTGGAACTTTTTTTTGATGCCATACAACATTTTGAAAGTGGGACTTTAATTATAATCACCTTGTACATTGAAAAATTTTAAAGAGCATTAGTTTTTATCTCCAATAATTCATTTTTTTCAAATAATTCAACTCTCAGTATTTGTAAGATACTAAATTCTTTAAATGAAATTATTCATTACAGCATTTAGAATAAGAGCACTGCCAGACTCACCCAGCCATGCGAAATAGATGCCTATTTTCTCGCCAAAGTACTCCCGTATGTGATCTAAGGGCTGGTACTTGTACCATTTCCCCCACCGAGCCCAGTAGTTGTACAGGACCTGGCGCTTGTTCAAGTTCTCTGGAGCCACCGGTCGAGAGGGAAGTTGGTAAGGTCCCTGAAACAGAAAATAATTGGCAAATCATTACTCTAAAGATCTGGTCTTTGTACAATAGGACACAAAAACTAAAATATTAAATAAAAGTATTTCCTCAATACATTTTGAAATACACTGCAAACTATCTAATAAGACCTACACTCGCTAACATTATGTATTTATTTTGGTAAATTATGAAAAAAATAATAGTTAAGTATACCAAAGTAAAGTTCAGAAGTAAAAAAAATTTAACACATCATACAATTTCTCTGCAATTGGTGCTTTTATATATTTACACAATTAGGAAAATGGTATTATTTGGTTTTGAACATCGTTTCATGGAATTCATTAATCATTTATTTAAGGCTAAGGAAAATTTATAATATTTATAAGCAGACTGTAAAGCATTCTTGACAAATGTGTGAAAATCTAAAAATCCACTTATGTAAAGATATAAAGATAATTACAAAACTTATTAAGGGTGTCCCATTTTTTCTCTTTTTTTTCCAACTATTCGTGTATTCCACTGTTGTAACCGCTACTGTCTGAAATTCAGGTAGTAACTACCAATTAATAGAGTTCTTGCTATGTCAAGTATTCTATTTTCTAATATTCCTCTCAGCAGTACTATTGATTCTTGGCGAATAGCACATACATTTTTTTAATGCTTAATGTTTTCCTGATTTCTTATCGCATCGTTTACATAATGGTTCAAATAACTTTATTGCAATCATTATCACATTTTCTTATTAGACTTTGCAGAATTGCAGAACTTTTCTAGTTTTGCTCTTTTTTCCTCAAAATTTAGTAATTTTTGTCTCAAATCTATGTAACTGATTATTCTGCCTTCGCAACAGTTTCGTAATTTTCTGTTGCGTATTGGAAGACTTTCTACAACGTATTTCATCAAGACAAATCCTATGACCTTATAAAATATTCATTAGATCCAACAGCAATTCTGCTCATCTGCGCTCTTTAGCACTTTCGAAACGAGTTTCTATAGCTTCCCAAATTTCATTAGCTATCTTTAATCCTTTATAAATAATGGCTTTTCCGCTGATACAATTATTCCGAAAAGAAGAAAAGTTAGATTACAGATTGCTAAGAACAATTATTCCGAAAGTATCTTTGTTTTTCTAGCACTAAGTTTCGTGGATACGTACACTTATTTTTATCTTTTTCGTTTTTCACAGGTTCCTTACATAAAATTGCAACCTCGAATAAATCTTTTGCATTCAATAGAGCTTCCTTTTTCATGCTGTATGTTGTGTAGTTGTTTTCATTTAATTGTACAACAATTTCTTTTCTATTGAAGCAGTTTATCTTAGAGATCAGGATATTAGACCTAGTCATTGTTTATTAGAAGAAGCTGTTTATTAAATTGATAACCAACCAATTAACCTATACTAACTAATTAATCTACCACGCTCTGGTACCAAATTGATAATAATTATTTAAGGCAAAAAATATTTATAAAGGATCTGTTAAAAATTCTGAATAAAATATAAAATAACGCCATTGAATTGCAGACATCATTTAAATGTATCAGGTACGTACTACCAAAGCAGTAGCAATTTTGAACTTCAGTTGTTTTTCAGTGCTCGATGAAAAATATCCAATATATGGACTAAATTGTTGACTACTCTATAGTAGGAACATCAAATGAACACACATCCCATGAATATTGTACATCTATGGGTTAAACCCTGAACGCAAGCTCTCAAAATGATGGTAACAAATATTCAGCCCACAGTTTGAGATTATTCCTGGTTTGGATATAGAATTTACCAATTTGGTTCGGTTTACTATCAAATTTTTAATTAGGCTCTTTTAATTCAGAACATCAACTATTTAGCCACTAGCTCATGTAAAAGATTAAATCTGTAAAAAAAACCAAAAAAACTAATGTTATCATGTCAAGTCCGAAGTAACATATAGTTTTCCGTTTAAAATAGTAGGAACATGAGATTTTTTAATAAATATATTTGTATAGAAGTAGCTGCTGTGTCTCAATAAGATACTTACATCATGTAGAGGGAATGCGGCCGTATAGGCCCCTTCCTCCGTGAGCCTGTCGATGCCTATCTGTGCCCTTCTCCTCTTCCCATAGGCCGAAGTCTGCAGGATAGCATTCACGATCCGGATTCTCTGTGTCCGGCTGAAGTACTCTTCTTGATTGTCGCTTCCCAGAAACCTACGGAGATTAGACGAATGTATTCCAGGTAATAAAAGTCATCTACCTATTTTTAAGGTGAATCTTTGCTCACAATTGCTTAGTAAAAAATAAATAGTCAGTAATGGATAGATAGGAGTGTGATGGCCGAATGACTAGCGCTCGGTGCTGAAGGTTTCTGTTACGAGTATCGGCTTTGCCATGGATATTTGTAGTGGTTCGGATTCCACTTTAAATCGTAGGTTCCGGTCTCATATGACTGTAAGAGTGACAAGGAACTCAGTCAGACTTCTCACCCACATCATTTCCAAGCCATATTGGGGCAACTCAAATCTAGGCGAAGTGAAGTGGTGTACTAGTTAGTAGTATCATAGATGTTTGCATTTGTTCGAATTCCCCTTTAAACCGTAGGTCTCGGTCTACTATGATTCTAGAGTGTTGGGTGTATAGCTGGCAATACCAGATCATAAAAAGAAAACATATCCTGTTTCGGAATCTGATAGTAGGCAGACGGCCTTAGCCCACCATGGGGTTGTTGCGCCACTGAAGAATTGAAATAATAACTGTGTATTATGTGTGACCTACTGATTTGAAGTGGTCCGAACCACTGCAGACATACATGACACCGCAGGGGCTCGAACTTGAAACCTGTGGTACCGAGGGCCAGAGCGTTAGCTACTCGGCCATCAGGCCCCATGCAGCCCTGGGCGAATGTAGCTTACAAAAATGAGTAAACTCGTTGGAAACTGTGTATGAGGCCCTCACATTGACGATGGAACTACACGGTAAGAGTACTTAGTTACTTCGCATACAAATGACCTCTAAAAGTCCTCCTGGATGGAAATGACATTCATTAATCACCCGCCGATGGGTTGTTAGTAGCATACAGAAATAAAAACTGGCAACTGGCGTTCCGATTACGGTGTACAATGGGGATAGACGTCTTAACCTCCTCAACTTAATTCATAGATATATTTACAATCATAGTTGGTTGCTTTAAGGTTAGTAATGTTTATAAAAAATAAAGTTTCTAGAAATTAAAAATGGTACTCTAAAAAATTAAAAAATACTAAAAATAAATAAAAGTAAGATAAAAAAAAATAAAAACTTAAAAGTTAAAATTTGGGACCAGTTGTCGATGCCACAAACTATTGAATATGATATCTAAAATTCCGATTGCCGAACGTGTGGGATCCGTAACGATGATCTGAAAAATGAGTCATCACAATGAGCTCAAATTTGAGCTGAAGATACTTGAAGGGAGAAACGGTATGGCATCAAAAAAAGTTCCAAAGTGTATTAATAGATGGTGGTGTAAGCGGCATAAAGAAAGTGAACTCGGCTGCCAGTGATATTTTGAATTGAAATTACAACGTATTTGGCATAAGTTGCACATTTAACCAACTGCAGTGTTCAATGTGCTTGATTGTTTCCGTTTTTTTACAGAAAAAAATGACTTCCCCATCATTCAACAGTTGTGGCATTGTCAGTGGACAGCCCATCCATTACGTCAAGGCCATACCAAATTGGATGGAAAAAATAGGTGGAACTTTTCTTCGATGCCATGCCGTTTCCCTCTTCTTCAAGTATCTTCAGCTCAAATTTGAACTCAATTGTGACGAGTGGTTCTTTTTTACTGCATTTTAAAACTGAGACTTTAATTATAATCGACCTGTAAAATACCTTAAGGCCAGCAAAGAAAATTGTACATTTTAAGCACAAGAGTCAACTTGCCTTGTGCTTTTTCTTGGTAGCTCGGAAATCAAAATTTAAAAAAAAATTATTGATTTTTTAAATATATCAGAAAGAAATATTTTTTTTAACAATAAATAAAAAATCAAATGGATTACTTATAAGATTCGTATAATTTTCAGATAAGAAATAATTATTTTAAATAAAAAAATTATATACATTAAGCCTTAAAACTAAATAACCGGTACAGAATAATAATAATAATAATAAAATAAATGAAACACATTCGTTGCATTAAAAATACCCATTTTTTTAAACGTAAAATGTTTTCGCATTATTCCTATAGATGGCAACACATATTTATTATAGGTTATAGTTTGGATTTCAAAATTCAAAAAATTTAATTTACCAAAGCTTATTGTTTATTTAAATATACCAGTAAAAATGTTCTCCTAACAACAAAAAAATCAAAAGAATTATTCATAAGATTCGTATAATTTTTTTATGAGAAATAATTATTTTAAATAAAAAAAATTATATACATTAAGTCATAAAGCGAAATAACCAGTACAAAAGAATTAAAAAAAGAAAAAGAAATGAAACGCGGTGCATTAAAAATACCTATTTTTCACTTAAACTGTTTTCATATTATTCCTATAGATGGCAGCACGTATTTATTATAGGTTATCATAATAGGGATTTCAAAATTAAAAAAAAATTATTTGCCGAAATTTATTAATTATTTAAATACATGAGAAAAAATATTCTTCTAACAATAAAAAACAATCGAAAGGATTACTCATAAGATTCGTTTAATTTTTTGATGTGAAATAATTACTTTAAATAAAAAAAATTAGGTACATTAAGCCATAAAGCGAAATAACCGGTACAAAAAAAAAAAAATATATATATATATATATAAAATGAAACATATTCATTACATTAAAAATACCCATTGTTTTCTTAAACATAAACGGTTTTCATATTATTCCAATAAATGCAGCACATATTTATTATAGGTTATTATAGGTTGGATTTCAAAATTTAAAAAAAAATTATTTACCAAAATTTATAGATTATTAAAATATATCAGTAAAAAATATTTTTCTAACAATAAAAATACCAAAAGGATTACTCAGAAAATTCTTATAATTATTTTGATGAGAAATAATTATTTTAAACAAAAAATTATATTTATTAAGTCATAAAGCGAAATTAACCACTAGAAAAGAATAAAAAAAAAAAAAAAAAAAAAATGAAACGCATTCATGGCATTAAAAATACATATTTCTCACTTAAAGAAACTGTTTCTATATTATTCCAATAGATGGCAGCACATATTTATTGTACGTATCGAATGATACGCACCAAATTATGAAGGGAAAAAAAAAGTATTAAAAAAAAGACAAGCTTACTTGTCTAGTTTGGATTTCTTGAATGCACATGTATAATAGTCTAGAGGTTTGTTTGGTATATCCTCATGCATCAGGTTTGGAATGTGCATGGCCTTGAGAATATGCTCCGACCAATTATGGCTGGGATTCGGATGGGCCTGGAAATGATATTCAATTTACTATATTAACAAATATGATGTAAATCTGCAAAATATATCTAGTGCAGGTACTTTATTACATTTCTGTTATGTTGTAGAAATAAATCTGTGCTAAATAATTCCTCAAATACAAATACGAACTATATTTCAGAGCATTTCAGCTAGGAATATTTACACATCAAAAAAATTTACTACCACATAATTGGTTAAAATTTAAAATTACATTTTTTAAACAAGAAAAATAAATAAAAAAAATTTCGTAGGACTCACAGTGAATCTATGTGTTGATTTTAAACATCTAGATTCTTAGAGATTCTATAGACTATAACAATAAAAAAAAAATGCCTATGGTTTCCCCATCCGTGTCAAAGAATTGTATGCAAGAATGGTGAATACATCGACAGATAGTACAGTTTGGAATAATTAATGTTAAATACTTAACAAAGACATAATTGCTATTATTACTAATTATCAAATGCAATATTCCTGCAAAGTTTTAGGGCTGATTTTTGTATACAAATTCTAGAAAATATAGCTTATCATAATTAGTATTATTATTCTTAACTTGCTTTATTTAAAAGCAACTTGAGATTGCCAGTTTCAAGTTTTCATGCAAAAAAACAAAAACAAAATTATTTACAATTAATCATTTGCTTTCTTTGAGTTAAAATCTTGAACAGTCATTGATTTTTTTTTCTGTATCAGCATTATCTGGTGACTCGAACCTTCACCACCACAAGGAAAAAATTTTATTTTTATTTTTATCGAATGACTTCATTATTTCTGCATTACTGACTTTATAATTTTTTTCATTATGTTTCTATGTACGTGTTTCGTTTGGTTCTTGTGTATTTTTTTAATATACGTATTTTGTGTTTGAGGAAAAGTATATTCTTATATAGGCACTCCTGCATTGAAAAAAGACTCAAGACATCAAGTGACCTAATCAAGGTGACTCGTCAAGATATCAAGTCAACAAGTGACCCAATCAAGGCGATTCGCAAGACAACTAGTGACCCAATCAAGGTGACTCGCCAAATCAAGTGATTCAATCAAGGTCAGTCGTCAATTGTTAAGTCATCAAGTGATCCAATCAAGGTGAGTCGTCAATTATTAAGTCATCAAGTGACCAGATCAGGGTGACTCGTCAAGACAATTAGTGACCCAATTAAGGTGATTCGTCAAGACAACTAGTGACCCAATCAAGATGACTCGTCAAATCAAGTGATCCAATCAAGGTGAGTCGTCAAGTTATTAAATCATCAAGTGACCCAATCAGAGGGACTTGACAAGACAGCAAGTGGTCCAATCAAGGTGTATTCGTCAAGATATCAAGTGGCTCAACCAAGGTGACGTGTCAAGACATCGAGTTATCAAGTGACTGAAGATCTCAACAATTTGAAAAATAATTTTTTTTTTATTCTATTAGCATTACTTCCTTATTTCTGCATTACTGATTTTATGATGTATTTTTTCATTGTGTTTTTTCTATGTGCATGTTTTGTTTGCTTTGTGTGTATTTTTTTTTTTTTTTTAATTTACGCATTTTGTATTTGATGAAAGGTATTTTCTTATATAGGCACCCTTTCATTGAAAAAACAAAGCCTTTCTCATATATAAATGAAGGACATTTAATTCAACGAAGTAGAAAGTTATATGTTATATTAGTAAAAAAAAACAAAGCATATAAAGTTAAAGAAAATTGCATGGATACTATTAGCTAACTTATTACATTATGAATCAGCAAGTGGAATTTTTAATTTTTTTCTCTGTCATACAGATGACTTCAGTAATTTAAAGTATTACTATTACAATTACTAATTTAAAGTATTACTATTAAAAGTATATATATATATTAGTAAAAAAATACAAAATATATAGAAAGTTACAGAAAATTGCATGGTTATTATTAGTTAATTTATTACATATGAATCAGCAAGTGACATTTTTAATTTTTTCTTTGTGCTTTAGACGACTTAAGCAGTTTAAAGTATTACGCTACTTGTTTCCACACTAAAGGATTGTATATATATATGTATATTACATTAGTAAAAAAATACAAATATAAAGTTAAAGAAAATTGCATGGTTATATTAGCTAACTTATTGCATATGGATCGGGCAAAGATATGAAAATTTAAATTTTTTCATTGTTCTTTAGATGACTTAAGTCATTTAAAATATTAAATTACTTGATACCACAGTAAAGCATTGTATATATTATATACAAAAATATATATTATATATTAAATACAAAACATATAAAATTAAAGAAAATTGCATGACTACTATTAGCTAACTAATTGCGTATGAAGCAGCAAGTGAAATTTTTAATTTTTTTTCTTTGTACTATAGATGACTTAAATATTGCGTTACTTGTTACCGCAAAAAAAAAAAAAAGTATTGCGTTATTTGTTCACCACAAAAAGAAAAGAAATGAAAGTATTGCGTTACTTGTTACCACAAAAAGAAAAGAAATGAAAGTATTGCGTTACTTGTTACCACAAAAAGAAAAGAAATGAAAGTATTACGTTACTTGTTACCACAAAAAAGAAAAGAAATGAAAGTATTACGTTACTTGTTACTACAAAAAGAAAAGAAATGAAAGTATTGCGTTACTTGTTACCACAAAAAGAAAAGAAAACGTTACTTGTTACCACAAAAAGAAAAGAAATGAGAGTATTACGTTACTTGTTACCACAAAAAGAAAAGAAAACGTTACTTGTTACCACAGTAAAACATTGTACGTATACATGGTGATGTCCTTACCTGCAGCGGAGCTCGCATGCACAGTTGTTCAGCGTAGAGGACTAGCACAGGCCAAGGGGCAGACAGCTTGATGAAGTGGATGACACTGGTCTCGCTCTCCACGGCTTCCTGTCAGAAAAGAAAGATATTAAATTCTAAATACAAAAATCTGTGAAATCATTTATAGCTAGAGATTGCAATACCGGTATACCGAGATACCGAATACCGGTATTTTGAGCCATTTGTACAATTTTCTAATACCGGTATTCACAAGTTTAAATACCGTTTTTTCGGTATTTACTAAAAATTTAGAATTCTTATCTGTGAAATTCTTATTCTATAAGAAGTTCTTATTCTTATTCTATTCTATTCTCCACAAACCTATCCACATTCAGAAGAATTCGGTACAGTTATCGAAGATTATGATGATACTAATGTCGATAGTGAAAAGGAATTGTCTCTTGAACAAAAATTAGAATTAGCGATAACTAAAAAAAAATTCAAAAAACAAAAATACAATACAGAAATCATCTATATCCAAAACAATCCGACGAGAAAGAGATTTATTTGAAGAGGAGGGATTTAGAGATAAATACTTGGAAAAAATTATATCGCGCATTGCTAACAATATCTCCCACTAGCATAAATGCTGAAAGAGCGTTTTCGACAGCTGGTAATTTTTGCGCAAAATCACGTTCCAGGTTTAAGGATAGTACAATTGAAGCATTATGTTTTTTAAGATCACATTTCAAAAATGTGTAATAGTACCACAGACTGAATAGTGATATTTACACTTTTTTTGTGATTTAAATAAGATGTTCCTTTACTTTTTTGTGATTCTTTATATACTATTATAATTCATAAGTTAAAAACCTTTTTGTAAAATTTACAAAAACTGGCAACTAAAACAAAAAAAAAACCTGTGTTTTCTTTCTTTTTCTAAAATTTCTACTACCGTTATTAAAACTGGTCTCCCGATATTAAGATCTAAAAAATACCGAATACCGGTATTGAACTTTTGGTTCCGATATTGCAATCCCTATTTACAGCATTATCTAAATCAGAGTTCTCAAAATATTTAAGCCTAAGAGCCACACAGACTACTACACTAAGTAGTAAGGACCAAAACTAAGCTAGATAATCATACGAACATGGTTGCAGTTCTCAATTATGTGCAAATTTACATTTCGGAACTAGCTAGTGAATGACATATTTAAGTTACAGGGGGAATGGAGGGGTTTTTTTTCCCGTCTTCTTCGGAACTACTTACCTGCATGAAAAAAAAAAAAAAAAAATTCTCCAAAATTACATAAACAAAAAATATTTGAAGATCCAAGTTAACTAATGAGTATTTGAAGCCTCTGCTGATAATAATCACCAATAAACTTGATCCATAACTGCAAACAATTAACATTGGAAAATCACAGTAACGTAAGTCTCATTAATCATAATTACTATGTTTAATTGCATTATGTGAATTAACTATGTACGTCACTTATTGTAAGTGTTTACGACAAACTACATATCATTAATTATCGCTAAAATGCTCAATTTCATTATTATATCAGATTTTATGTTTCTTAAAGGGTCGTTACATAAAAACATCTGATTATTATTTTGTACATGGTATATCTGACAATGTAATCAAAACAAACTGTGGTGATCTTGATTGGCGGTGTTCGTGCTAAGTGTGTGCCAGTGTTGGCCCGCGGGACATAGTCAGGAAATCCATGATCTAAATCATGGATGCATGAATCATGGTTTGGATTTTCGCTCTGCGGTCATTTTGCTAATTAGACCGGGATTTGGATTTGCACACTTTGATCTTGTTTGTTCTGATCTTGATTGGCGGTGTTCGTGCTAATTATGTGGGACATAGTCAGGAAATCCATGATCTAAATCATGGATGCATGAATCATGGTTTGGATTTTCGCTCTGCGGTCATTTTGCTAATTAGACCGGGATTTGGATTTGCACACTTTGATCTTGTTTGTTCTGATCTTGATTGGCGGTGTTCGTGCTAATTATGTGGGACATAGTCAGGAAATCCATGATCTAAATCATGGATGCATGAATCATGGTTTGGTTTTTCGCTCTGCGGTCATTTTGCTAATTAGACCGGGATTTGGATTTGCACACTTTGATCTTGTTTGTTCTGATCTTGATTGGCGGTGTTCGTGCTAATTATGTGGGACATAGTCAGGAAATCCATGATCTAAATCATGGATGCATGAATCATGGTTTGGATTTTTTCGCTCTGCGGTCATTTTGCTAATTAGACCGGGATTTGGATTTGCACACTTTGATCTTGTTTGTTCTGATCTTGATTGGCGGTGTTCGTGCTAATTATGTGGGACATAGTCAGGAAATCCATGATCTAAATCATGGATGCATGAATCATGGTTTGGATTTTTCGCTCTGCGGTCATTTTGCTAATTAGACCGGGATTTGGATTTGCACACTTTGATCTTGTTTGTTCTGATCTTGATTGGCGGTGTTCGTGCTAATTATGTGGGACATAGTCAGGAAATCCATGATCTAAATCATGGATGCATGAATCATGGTTTGGTTTTTCGCTCTGCGGTCATTTTGCTAATTAGACCGGGATTTGGATTTGCACACTTTGATCTTGTTTGTTCTGATCTTGATTGGCGGTGTTCGTGCTAATTATGTGGGACATAGTCAGGAAATCCATGATCTAAATCATGGATGCATGAATCATGGTTTGGATTTTCGCTCTGCGGTCATTTTGCTAATTAGACCGGGATTTGGATTTGCACATTTTGATCTTGTTTGTTCTGATCTTGATTGGCGGTGTTCGTGCTAATTATGTGGGACATAGTCAGGAAATCCATGATCTAAATCATGGATGCATGAATCATGGTTTGGTTTTTCGCTCTGCGGTCATTTTGCTAATTAGACCGGGATTTGGATTTGCACACTTTGATCTTGTTTGTTCTGATCTTGATTGGCGGTGTTCGTGCTAATTATGTGGGACATAGTCAGGAAATCCATGATCTAAATCATGGATGCATGAATCATGGTTTGGATTTTCGCTCTGTGGTCATTTTGCTAATTAGACCGGGATTTGGATTTGCACACTTTGATCTTGTTTGTTCTGATCTTGATTGGCGGTGTTCGTGCTAATTATGTGGGACATAGTCAGGAAATCCATGATCTAAATCATGGATGCATGAATCATGGTTTGGTTTTTCGCTCTGCGGTCATTTTGCTAATTAGACCGGGATTTGGATTTGCACACTTTGATCTTGTTTGTTCTGATCTTGATTGGCGGTGTTCGTGCTAATTATGTGGGACATAGTCAGGAAATCCATGATCTAAATCATGGATGCATGAATCATGGTTTGGATTTTCGCTCTGCGGTCATTTTGCTAATTAGACCGGGATTTGGATTTGCACACTTTGATCTTGACTGTGGTGATCTTGATTGGCAGTGTTCGTGCTAATTATGTGCCAGTGTGGACCCGCGGGACATAGTCAGGAAATCCATGATCTAAATCATGGATGGATAAATCGTGGTTTGGTTTTTCGTTACTTTAATCTAATTAGACCGGGACCTACAATTTAACATGAATTCCAAATCATTAACGAAGATCCAGGCGAAGTATTTGAAGGCCATCAGGATTCGAACCTGAAGGTGCCAAAGGCCTAGCCAATTGGCTATCAGGCCGTCACAAAGATTTTCTAGAGATCCTCCTTATCATATGACCATTTTACTTAAAAAAATATAACTGGTAATCTTCTTGAGAAAATGCCTGATGGCAGAGTGACTAGCGATCTGGCGCCACAGGCTAAGCGGTGAACATGTTATTTGAGTGGTTTATTTTGAGTTGTAGGAAACGAAACAAGCCCGTCTGATAAAACATTAAGTGTGTGTGTCAGCTAAAGAGAAACGAACCCACCTCTTCCATGTGCAGACCTGCTTTGACGAGGTTAGCCATGAACTTTTTGCGCCATGCTTCGTGCTTGTGCGTCTTCTGTGCATGTCCTTTGGGAAGTGGGTGTTCATCACATGTTTCCTCATACACTAGGACGTAATCTGGAACAAAGTGGTTAATTTTTTATATGTGTACAAAGAAATCACATAACAGCATACACACTAACATAACACTATACACAATAACACCATACACAATGACACCATACACAATAACACCATACACAATAAAAATCAAATTGTTTCATTTGATTTTTCATTTTCATTTGATTCAATTTTGTTTCTTTTGTATTCATTTGTGATAGTATTCTTTTCTTTCGGAAATGAATCATAAAAAGGATCAATAGTGTTGCATATGCTTTTTCAAATCAAAAACGTTTGGATTTACAGCTATATGCAAGTAAGGGGATGTTTTTATTTTTATCAAATAATACAGAAGGGTCAATTAATATTATTAAAAATAAGATAATTTTTTATTAAATAAAAGTGTATAATTAACAGTATATTTGTAAAAGGGGAAAAAAATACATTTACTTTTCGAAATTAAAAACGATTTTTCGTAGCATACGTTGGAAAAAAAAATTTTTTTTTTTGACGATAAAAATGTCAGAAATAAGGAGTGTCATTTGGATTAAAACAAATTATTAAATAATCCCAAAGCAGAATTTGTAAAAATATTTTATTAATAAAGGTGTTTGTAATGAGCAAAAAAAAATCATTTTTTTCACTGTTGTAAAATTAGAAATTGGCAAATTTAAGATGTTTAAAAACTTTTTAATATTTTAATACATGTAATACAGTTTCTTTAATAGATAGATATTTAATTTTTTTAAACTAAAATTGATGAGTATGACAGATATAAAATTTTCATATAGGCATTTAACATATTTTTTATATTGTTGTGAACATAACATTACGTAATTATTTTTTATTATTTTTTTTTATTTATTCATTTTAGTATTCGTGAAAAAAAAAAAAATTTTTTTCCATTTTTAAATTTTTTTTCCTTTATTAGATTCTTTTAAGAGCAAAAATTAAATTTTATTTATTTCTTTAAGCAAAAAAGCACTTGGTCCTTAATGGATTAAAAACAAGATTTCTGATGTTATCTTTGGAAGTTTAAACAGTGAAATTACGATTCAACTTTTGGATAGTGCAATAAAATATGTGTAGATAATGAAAAAGATGTTATCAAATACATAATACTTTTTTTCTATTTCTTTTTGAACTCTACTGGATACCACACATTAGAGATAAAAATTTTTGAGGTTTCATTTTGCTTTATCAGTTAGATTTCAACTTCCTCCTCTTTCGGTGTTTGATAATATGATAAATTTCATTATTTTGCAAAAATTAGTAGCAATGGCTTATTTCTAGCGCATTAGTTCTGACGTTTAATGCGTAGTATTTTTAAATAACAATTAACACAACGTTAGCAAGCATTCATAAACTTTTAAAAATAAATTATATCAGCAATAATAGTTATTTTGCTGAACTAGCACGATATAACGACGTTTAGAAAATGGCTACTGTAATGGAGGGGTTTCTTACTAATCTACTTGCCAAATCTGAAGACGAACTGGTGACAGAATTTTGCACCTGCAATGAAGAAGGTAAGGAACGAATTTATCTGACTATTCTTTTTGCTCTTCAAAAAGTTATATTGCAATCCGATACTGATATTCTTAAGAAAATAAGTCTAATTTTTAATATCTTTAAAAATGAAATTAGCGAAGGATTGCTACTTAAATTTTATGAAAACATAAATAATCCTTTTAAGATTACGAATCCAGTTATTTTATGCTGTAAACAAGGCAATGTTGAAATTATTAAGCTTCTATTTGAACAACACGCTTCATTTTGCAATTTGTTGTCCAAGAACAGTATTGCATTCAATATAAATCCAACTGATGTTGACGAAGATTGTCATAATGCATTTTATTATGCAATGCGTTCTGCTAAAACTGAATTGCTTCAATATTTGATCAACTCTTGGCCAGGTATTAGTGAGCAGAACTTGGATAAAATTCTGTCCGATGCATACAATGAGTTGAGGTTGAGAAATGTTGCAGTGCCAATTGAAATGCATGTGGTCATCAGATACCATCTAATAAAACAAAGGTTCTTTAACGAAACTGGAGATAAATCCAGAGTCGGCGTGACAATGAATGTTTTTCATACTTTTGTAGAAGAACGCATTAATGTTCTATTAGAAGACATCAAAGAATTAGCAAAGTTATCAAATGTCGATGAAGTTTTCTTATTCAGAGCAAAATTCATAGTTAAGAATATTCATGTCCTGAAGCGGAAATTAAGATGCACCTATGATAAACTGCCATGGGAAGAGATTGAATTTTATACGATAATTTTCATCAGCTGCAGGGAAGGATTCCAACGAAAAAGCTTATTTTACAATGCGATTGTATCTCGAAATCGAATTCTGCAATATCTTAAAGATTTTGCTATTTGCTTATCGGAAGAAACACCTGCCATTATAAAAACGGACGAAAAAAATTTAATCAAGTTTCCTAAAGGTTTAACAAAACACAGCGATGCTGTTTCAGAAATTTTAAAAAATAGGCCTTGTTTCAGCGAACTTTTTAATGACTTTAAGCAAATCAGGGATTTGTATTCTTTAGAAATTATTAAGGATTACCTAGATTGCGCCTTATCCGCTGATGCTGAAGAGAATGAGGGGAAACTGACTATTACAAGGGCTCTGCAGGTAATCGGCGAACACATAAAGAACACTCTGGAAACCCCAAAGTTATCTGACGCAACAGGTAAACTTTTGCTCTACTCTCTACCAATAAGTACAAGAGATGCAATCGTAGATTTGCGCAACGCATTGTCTCATGCTGAATCGTTGGCAAAAAGATCAGAAATAAAACCAAATAACGAGTACTTTTTTTCAAAAATTCAAAATGATTTTATAAAACTTCATTCCCTGGTCTCTGAAATTCTTTGCAAAATCAAAACTAGAGTAATTGTAGCTCTATTGAATAAAATCTTCGAGTGCACTAGCTTAGAAGACATGAAGGAGACAATTAGCTGTTTTAATCTCGTCGAGGCTAACGAAGTGTTTTCAAGAAGTCCCGTCTCAGAAGAGTTGGAGCAATTAGAAAATTTCATGCAGGACTTTCGTGGTAAAATAAGCAGTAAAACGCATGCGGAAGAAGTGCTTTTTGAAGCCATCGATTTCGCTATAACATCAGAAAAAAACAAAACAGCAAATGTCTACATTGAATTTTTAGTGGCTTTCAATGCAATATATCGCGTTCTTACCAAATTAAAAGACAGCAAGAATAATGAGACAGACATAGAATTCATTAAAAACAAAGTAGATCAAAGCCTATTGACAGTCAACATGATGACTGCGAAGGTGGGCCAATCTTGCATCAAAGAAGTTGGTTCTCTTTTGGAATGCATTTTGATCAATGTAGGACCGAGAATGTCTTGGGCAGACCTCGATGAAGTGACCGGTATAGCCATGAAGGTGTTCTATATTCTAGAATATGAGGTCAGTAATATAAAATGGATTGAGGAATTCAGGCACAAATTAAAACCAGACAATAAAAAAAAGAAAACCAAGAAAGAAAATGGCGATTATAAATTGTTCTTTCAAACACTAAATACGCTAGAAAAAATTTTAGAAGAGAATGGATTAATGAATAACTTGATTAAAAAACTTCCATCTTACAAAAGTGATAAAAATTTCCAAACAATAATAGAAATGCTTGTTTTGGATGCCTTTTCTGTATTAAGAAGCGAATACAGCTATTTGACAGACAATCCCCAGTTTTTAGAGAACAATCCACCAACATTAATTGGTAAAAATTTACGCAACCACTTGGCTCACTCCAACGCTGTGAACGATGTACTGGAAGTAGATGTATTTTTAGACACAACTCTGAATGCTTGGAAGATAGTAGCAGAAGTAACCATGGCTCAAAGTAAGAAAATAGATAAAGTCGTACAGAATGTCCACTTAGAAGAAACATTTCAACAGCACCTAGATAAAATAATTAAACAGAAAGAACTTTTTTCGGCTTTAGTAAAAGGTGATAACTCCACTATTACTAATTGTCTAAGAACTGGAGCAGATTTGCACGGGAGGGATCTCAATTTGTGGACTGCTTTGCATTTTGCTTCCAAAGGACCTTGCCTGGAAGTTGTGAAATTCGTCCTAAGTAAAAATATTGATATCGGAAGTAAAGATGTCTCTGGTATGAACTCGCTTCATGTGGCTTCCTGCTTTGGAAGAGCAGATATTGTCGAATTTTTTTTGAAAGATCAGAATATGTCCCCAAATGAAGAGACCCGTGATGGAATGACACCCCTCGATCTAGCCATCAGACACGATCATAAAAATGTTGTTGAAGCACTGCTGAAGAATAATGCTAGCATTCAACTCAAAAGGAGAAGCCATGCTCCCATGCGCTACGCAGTTTGGTACAACCGCAAAGATATTGTCGAAATCATACTGGGCAAAGAATGGAATATTGATGCAAGTGTAACGATGGGTGGTTTCACTTCTTTGCACATAGCTGCTGAAAGAGGACACACAGATTTAGTTAATTTTTTATTAACAAAAAATGCAAACGTTCGCTCTAAAAGCGATGAAAGGTATGAACCTCTACACTTGGCTTCAATGAACGGTGAGGCAGATATTGTGAGATCTTTGCTTTCAAAAGGAGCAGATTCAAATGCTGAAACGTTAGAGGGACGTACTCCATTGAGTTTTGCTGCAGAAATGGGTCGGACAACTGTCTCAGAATTGCTTGTAGAGCACAAGGCAAATGTCAATGTTGCTGACAAGACTACACAATATTCACCATTGATCCTTTCAGTGAAAACTGGAAATTTAGACACGGTGGAATTTTTGCTGGGGAATCAAGCATGTGTCGATGCACAAGACTTCTTGGGACAGACTTCTCTACATTTTGCAGCCATGAGGGGACATGTGGATATGACTTGCCTTCTTCTGAGAAATAGAGCAGATATTTCTGTTGTTGACAGTGAAGGAAAAACTGCATTGCACAAAGCAGCTGAAAGAAATCACGAAGAAGTCGTGAAAATTCTGATACAGAATCGAGCGAATTTCAATGCGATAGATAAATATAAAAAAACGCCACTTCACAGAGCAGCAGAAAATGGTTACTTGGCAGTCGTTGAGGTTTTAGTAAAAGCTGGGGCTATAATCTGTGCCAAAGATGCTTCTGGTTCTACCAGTTTACATTTGAGCACACAACAAAAGCATGTGAGTGTCACAAAATACTTGACTGAATGTGGGTCTAGTATCTATGAGCCTAACTTAAAGATGAGATCGCCTCTACATCTTGCAATAGAAAGTTGTAACGAGGAAATGATACAGTATTTCATCGGTAAAGTAAATATCGCAGACTTTAAAAGCATCGAGGGTTCCACGTTATTGCACCTGAGTGCATTATATGGCAATAAAAAGTTCGTGGAATTTTTAATAGAAGGAAATTTCTTGGGAAAAGATCAAGACATCAAAGTTAGAGATGACGAAGGTAAGACTGTTTTCCATTTAGCAGCTGAAGGTAACCAATTAGAGATTATCAAACTACTGATTGACAGAAAATTAAATTTAAGTTTTGACGAATCAGATTGGAAAGATTTAGACGGCCACACACCTCTGTATTACGCAATTAGAAATAATTATAAGGAAATTGTACGTAAACTTGTAAAAGCTGGTATCAGTTCAGAAAAATGTGAATATTGGGAGATGGCCATTACATATGGATACAAAGATATATTGGATATTTTATGGGATAATTGTACGAATGATTTTATCAACGAAATGCTGCATAGACTTACAGATGGGCTAACCTTGTTACACTTGGCAACTATTAATGGTCATTTGAATATTATGGAAACTTTATTACTAAAAGGAGCTGATAAAGATGCCATTACACTAGACAATATGTCAGCTCTGCATTTCGCAGCAAAACTGGGTCACGCTGAAATCGTGGAACTTCTTGTATCAAAAAAAGCCAACCCCAATATCAAATCGGTAGAGGGTTTAGCGCCTTTGCATTTCGCTGTAAAACAAGAGTCTATGGAAATTGTTGAAATCTTATTAAAAGGAGGGGCCGATCCCGCTATCACAGATGGTAAAAATCAAACAGCAGCAGAAATAGGTGTTGAAAAAGGTAATTTAGAAATTGTCAAAATTCTGTTGCAAAACAGAAGTTCAAATCAAAAAGATACCATTAATACTGTGTTGCATACTGCAGCATCAAAAGGTGATTTGGAGATCGTAAAATACCTAATAAGTGAAAATGCCGACATTAATTATGAAGATTCAGCTGGTCATAAGCCGATACACACCGCAGCTAAAGCTGGTCATAAAGATATCGTCGAGTTACTGTTTAGGGAAAATGAGTCATCTGAAAACATCACCCTGTTACATTTAGCTGTATTAGGAGGACATCTTGATCTGATTAAGTACCTAATTGATAGAAAAATTAATCTCAACGCTACAGGATGCACACCAGTTCACTTGGCTGCAGAAAATGGATATAGAAATATTGTCGAACTTTTATTGAATAATGGGGCGTATTTTGACTCTCTTGATAGTTTGAATAGGACACCTTTAGATTTGGCTCAAGATGACATCATTGTAAGAGCCTTTAACTCAACTAAGAAGTTATTTACATGCGAAATTCCTCTAGATATAGAGGACTGCGTTGAAGAAGGAGCTTTTGTCAACGCAAAGAAAACTAATGGCTTTACATCTCTTCATTTTGCTGCTTGGAAAGGATATGAAGGGAAGGCTGACTTCTTAATACGTAACGGAGCAAATCCAGATATCATTGGTAAAAAGGGATCATCTCCTCTCCACTATGCTTCCAAATTTTCTCACTTGGGTATTGTCAAAACACTTCTGTCGAATGGTGCAACATACAACATGTTGGATGAATCTAAGAAAACACCATTTGATTATGCTGAAAATGAAGACATTAAAAGGCTATTAAGCCTTTTGGACCAATCATTTCAAGACGTGCAAGTGGGTTCTTCTAGGTTTTTGCGTGAACTAAGACGAGTAACAAGACAGAGCATTCGCTGTTTCATGTGCTCAAAAAATAGGGAAGGAAAAACGTTAGTCGTTGCAGCAATTTGCAGCGATTTTCCACAAATAGAAAAATTAAAAAATATACAACAAGATGACGCTTTAGAATGTTATAAAAAAGTGGATGAACTGATGGAAGAGGAAAAGTTCAAAGAATCTTTAAAAATTTTGGACAAAATATTGCAGAAAAGGAAAGATGTGTTAGGCTTACATAATCCAGGATGTTCGGAAGTTGAGGAGAAGATAGCAATGGTGTTGTATAAGCAGCAAAACTATGCCCAAGCACTGCATATGTTAGAAAAAATATATTTGAATCTAAAAAGAGAGATCCACATTGAAACAGAAGACACTTTGAGAATCAGGAGTTTTATCGCCATGATATATCATGCGCAAGGAGAGAATAATAAGGCCTTGACCTTGATTAAGGAGGTTGAGGAGAAAATGGAAAGAATTCTTGGTGGAAGCCATGAAGAATATTTACGAATTCAGTTCCACAAGGCCATTGTTTTAGATGCCTTAGGAAAATGCGAAGAAGCTTTGGCAATCAATTACGAAATATACGAAAAGTACCGCCAACGATTAGGCGACAGTGACAAACTGACTTTGACAGTAAGAAACAATATAGGGATAGTGTTGAGAAACCTTGGCAGAAATGACGAAGCCTTACGTATTTTTGGAATAGTATACGAGGGGAGGAAACATGTTTTAGGAAACATCCATTCCGATACTCTTAGGACTCTACACAACCTGATAGGCGTACTGTCATCACTGGGAAAATGGGAAGACGCACATAGAGCTTATCAAGACATATTAAATAGGCAAATAGATATACTAGGGAGGAACCACTTGGACACACTGCGAACTAAAACGCATATAGGAGATCTTCTGTTTTCTCAAGAGCAATATTTAAATGCCCTGAAAATTTACTTGGAAAATCTAGATGACAAGAAAAAAATTCTTGGGCCCAACCATGCAGAAATAATAGAAACGGAAGGGAGAATATTAGCTATTTACAGAAGATTTGTTCTTGATGGTCTGATAGGGCTAGGCCGTTTGAATCAGATGCACGAGATTATAAATCAAGATATGGACAACGATTCCAGGGCAGAGTTACAGAAATTAATAAGTATGGGATTTGATGTAAATAGGTTCGATTCCAAGGGACTATCGCTACTACATGTTGCTGTGGAAAACGACGAGAAAGAAAAAGTATCTTTGTTGCTGGAGAATGGAGCCAATGTTTTTCAAATGTCTGCCGAAGGTCACACTCCGTTGCACACTGCAGCTCAGAAAGGCCTCACAGAAATTGCAGAGATATTATTACGCCATGCCAAAGACTGCCACTTGGCAGAACTTGATAATTTCCTGAACACCAAAACAGTCGCCGAAGGAAATACTCCTCTTCACGTAGCAGCCAATACAAAGACGGCAAAGATACTGCTCAGATATGGCGCCATCTACAATATACAAAACAGTAAAGGACAACGGCCTGTCGACCTTGCAAAAAACCAGGATGTGATCTTCTTGCTGAGATTGGTCGACAGAGTATTTACAGATGCAGAGCGTTGTAATAGCCATTTAATTGCAGAATTCGGTATGTTGATGGTGCAAGGGTTTTCTGCTGTTTTCTTCGCCAAAAACAGGGAAAAGCAGACATTGCTTGAAGTTGCAGTAGCCAAAGAAAATAAAGTACTGGAATGTTTACTGAGTGGAGTTCATGAACTGCATAAAGTTCAAATTACTTTCAACGATTAGGAAAAAAAAAAATGACTTGAAAAAGTCACATAAATACTATGACTATTAAAAACGAATAAAAGGGACATATTTTTTTAAATATAAATGTATTAATTTATAATTCATGCAGTATTTTAAAAATTGTAAAGCTGATGACATAAATTATACTTGTCAAATCAATGTCTTTAGAATGCATTAAAAATATTTTTTTCCTGTAGTGATCTGCCAAAAATGTTTAAATAATCTTAATGATTATTAAAAACGAATAAAATCAACCATATTTTTTAATATAAATGTATTAATTTATAATTCATGCAGTATTTTAAAAATTGTAAAGCTGATTATATAAATTATACTTGTCAAATCAATGTCTTTAGAATGCATTAAAAATATTTTTTTCCTGTAGTGATCTGCCAAAAATGTTTAAATAATCTTAATGATTATTAAAAACGAATAAAATCAACCATATTTTTTAATATAAATGTATTAATTTATAATTCATGCAGTATTTTAAAAATTGTAAAGCTGATTATATAAATTATTCTTGTCAAATCAATGTCTTTAGAATGCATTAAAAATATTTTTTTCCTGTAGTGATCTGCCAAAAATGTTTAAATAATCTTAATGATTATTAAAAACGAATAAAGTCAACCATATTTTTAAATATAAATGTATTAATTTATAATTCATGCAGTATTTTAAAAATTGTAAAGCTGATTATATAAATTATTCTTGTCAAATCAATGTCTTTAGAATGCATTAAAAATATTTTTTTCCTGTAGTGATCTGCCAAAAATGTTTAAATAATCTTAATGATTATTAAAAACGAATAAAATCAACCATATTTTTTAATATAAATGTATTAATTTATAATTCATGCAGTATTTTAAAAATTGTAAAGCTGATTATATAAATTATACTTGTCAAATCGATGTCTTTAGAATGCATTAAAAATAGTTTTTTCCTGTAGTGACCTGCCAAAAATGTTTAAATAATCTTAATGATTATTAAAAACGAATAAAATCAACCATATTTTTTAATATAAATGTATTAATTTATAATTCATGCAGTATTTTAAAAACTGTAAAGCTGATTATATAAATTATACTTGTCAAACCAATGTCATTAGAATTCATTTCAAAAAGTTTTTTTCTTGTAGTGATCAGTATATAATATACGTCAAAAATGTTAAAATAATTTTAATGTATTAGAAATAATAAATAACTTGAAAAAACGTCCCATAAATACTATAATTATTAAAAACGAATAAAATCAACCATATTTTTGAAATAAAAATGTATTGATTTATGCAGCATTTAAAAATTGTAAAGCTGATTACATAAATTATACTTGTCAAACCAATGTCTTTAGAATGTGTTAAAAATAGTTTGTTCATGTAGTGATCAGTATATAATATACGTCAAAAATGTTAAAATAATTTTAATGTATTAGGAATAATAAATGACTTGAAAAATCGTCCCATAATTTGATTATTAAAAACGAATAAAATAAACCATATTTTTTAAATATAAATGTATTAATTTATGCAGCATTTTAAAAATTGTAAAGCTGATGACATAAATTATACTTGTCAAACCAATGTCTTAATAATGTGTTAAAAATAGTTTTTTCATGTAGTGATCAGTATTTATAACAAAAATGTTAAAATAATCTTAATGTATAATAAATAATAAATAATTGAATACTTGTAAAAATGAAAAAAAAATTCAAAGTAAAAATTTTGTCATTTATTTTAATTTTTATTATTATATTTCAAATGTAAACATTTTTATGTGTTAAATAAAATTTTTAATTAATTATTTTGAATTTTTTTTCATAAAATTTATCTTTAAAATTATTATTATTATTATTATTTAATTTTAAATTTAATCAAAAAAATTTTTTTGCTCATTTTATTTATCTAAATTTTATTGGTTTGGGAAAAACATTTCATTCTTTTTTTAAAATGAATTTTGCAACAAAATTTACTGTTTTGAAAAAAGAAAAGTCCAGGATTTACAAAAGTTTTATAATTCAAACATTGATAAGCTTATACAAGTTATTATTATAAAATAACGGGAAAAGCAGGAACAGTTTCAATTTTTATCGTGTAAACTGAAATATTTAGATTTATTTGTGAATATCTAAAATGTCTTGAATGTCTCTTCAGACACTAAATTTTCCCCACTTTCAGAAAGTGTTGTTCTGAATAACCAAGTTTTTATATGAACAAATGCATTAAATATTCCTATATGACCAAAGACTATGACAAATATGACTCTATTTCCAACCAATAGAAACAAAGACGCTAAATTTTCCAATATGAACCAACCAATATGAACAAAGACTATCACCAATATGACTATATTTTCAACCAATATGAACAAAGACACTAAATTTTCCAATTTGAACCAAACAATATGGCCAAAGACTATGACCAATATGACCATTTTTCCAACGAATATGAACAAAGACACTAAAGTTTCCCTACTTTCAGAAGGTGCTGTACTGAACAACCATGTTTTAGTTAGTGAGAACAGTTAAGATTTTCTGTATAAATGCGTTGTCCTTGTATATTACAATACATCTTCAAATGAAAATCAAATAGCAATAATAATAATAATAACAATTCTAATGTTCGATCATTTTTGCAACTGAATTTAAAACTGAGCTTTTCAATTTTTGCTTATTTGATCCTATGAAGCTTAAAGTTTTAGACGTTTTTTAGCATTGATCCACATCACTCCTAAAACATATCGAAGATTTACAATATCTTTAACTACGTATAGTAAAGTTCGCAGTTCTTCGAAAGTAATTTTCACAGCAATATCACAAGTTCAACAGTGATAACGACTACATAAAAGTATGATGATGAAAGGTTTAGAAAAATTTACAATTTTAGGCTTATCTAAGTTATTTACTAGTCGAAGAAACAAATAATCGAAATTTTCAATTTATAAAACTCTTTTCTAGTCTTTTAAGCAACATAAATCGAAGAAAAATTTTTTACAACAATCTGTGTAAACATCGTATTTCTGTTATCGTTACAATAATTAAAAATCATAATTGACGATTATTGTTATGCTTATAGAATGCTTGGAATTTGGATTATTGATCACTTACAATTGATTGTGAAAGATGATTCTATATCACTTACAATTGACTTGAAAGGGGATTATACATATATATATTGTATATACATATATACATGCGTACATACATAAGATTTTCTGTATAAATGAGTTGTTTTTATTATAATACATCTTCAAATGAAAATCAAATAGAAATAATAATAACAATAATAATTCCACTGTTCGATCATTTTTGCAACTGAATTTAAAACTGAGCTTTTCAATATTTGCTTATTTAATCCTATGAAGCTTAAAGTTTTAGACGATTTTAGCATTGATCCACATCTCTTCTAAAGCATATCGACATCAGAAAGATGCTCCAGTGAAAGAAATTTGGAGAAGAAGGTCGAAACTGAGGTCTATTTTGAGAGCAAAGACAAATTGTTCTACAAAAAAAAAGGCATCGAAAAGTTAAAGGGGCGTTGGAATGAATGTTTCACTCTTGAAAGAGAGTATGTTGACGAATAAAGTCAAATTTTTAAAAAGAAAAATTGTTTTTCTTAGCTAACAAGTGGGCGGAAAAGTTCGTAAGCAGACACATAGATGGCTCTACTGGTATTAAATCCATATGATTTTTAGTTAGCCATAACCTTCAAAAGACACGTGTATAAATTTGATAGCTGTTGCACTATTAGTATGTGAGTTATAGCCTTTTTAGTGAAGTCATAGCATTTTTAGTGTTCATCACGTGCAGTCCACTCGGCTGACTGTCGATTGGACTCCAGTGTGAAATGATGGAGCTATGTTTCATCCATTGTCACGTATCGACGCAAAATTTCGGGTTTATTACGATTGAACAGCTCCAAACACTGCTTAGAATCATCAATTCGTTGTTGTTTTGGGTCGATTGTGAGCTCGCGCGGCACCCATCTCGAACAGAGCTTTCGTATTTCGAAATATTCATTCACGATATGTCCAACACGTTCCTTTGATATCTTTAGGGTCTCAGCTCTCTCAATCAACTTCACTTTACGGTTAGCAGAAATTATTTTGTGGACTTTTTTGATGTTTTCTTCGGTAACAGCCTCTTTGGGGCGTCCACTGCGTGCATCGTCCTCAGTGCTCATTTCGCCTCGTTTAAATTGAGCAAACCACTTCTCTACGGTTGATTTTCCTGGTGAAAAGTCCGAATAATGTTTATCAAGCCAAGCCTTGGCTTCAATAGTATTTTTTTTTCGCCAAAAAGCAATGCTTTATTAACACACGAAATTCCTTTTTATCCACTTTTTCAAACTAACAAAAGTTGCTTCACTAAAAATGCTATAACTCACATACTAATAGTGCAACAGCTGTCTAATTTATACACGTGTCTTTTGAAGGTTAAGGCTAACTAACAATTATATGGATTTAATACTAGTAGGGCCATCTATGTGTCAGCCTATGAACTTTTCAGCCCACCTGTTATGTTAATGATGATAGTTGACATGTTCGCAACGCCTTTTTCCAGCCCCCATTGAATGCAGTCAAAATTCAATCTGCGATGACCCATTCACATTTGATTTTGACCTTTGCAGTTTGCTTAATTGCTATTTTTCAACCATCCTGTACTCTTGTTATACTTTTGATTATGTGGAACAGGGAAATTCAAATTTCTTGAACTGTTTCTGAAATTGAATTGTGTATTGGCATTGAAATTGAATCGTCTATTGGCATTGGAATTGAATGGTCTATTGGCATTGAAATTGAATGGTCTAAGGGCATTGAAATTGAATTATCTATTGTCTAATGATCTACTAGCACCATCGTTTTTGTCTGTTTGGAATGTTTTTTCCCATCATGTACATTTCAATAATTTAGTCTTCTAGTGGCAGTGGCAAGCCATGCCCTGCGTTGTAATAAAGCAGCAGTGCCATTGTCTATAGGCACTGAAATTGAATTGTCTATTGGCATTGAAATTGAATTGCCTATTGGAATTGAAATTGAATGGTCTATGGGCATTGAAATTGAATTGTCTATTGGCATTGAAATTGAATTGTCTATTGGCATTGAAATTGAATCGTTTTTGTCTATTGGCATTGAAATTGAATGGTCTATGGGCATTGAAATTGAATTGTCTATTGGCATTGAAATTGAATTGAAATTGAATTGTGGGCATTATTGGCATTGAAATTGAATTGTCTATTGGCATTGAAATTGAATTATCTATTGTCTAATGATCTACTAGCACCATCGTTTTTGTCTGTTTGGAATGTTTTTTCCCATCATGTACATTTCAATAATTGTAGTCTTCTAGTGGCAGTGGCAAGCCATGCCCTGCGTTGTAATAAAGCAGCAGTGCCATTGTCTATGGGCACTGAAATTGAATTGTCTATTGGCATTGAAATTGAATTGCCTATTGGAATTGAAATTGAATGGTCTATGGGCATTGAAATTGAATTGTCTATTGACATTGAAATTGAATTATCTATGGGCATTGAAATTGAATTGTCTATTGACATTGAAATTGAATTATCTATGGGCATTGAAATTGAATTGTCTATTGGCATTGAAATTGAATGGTCTAAGGGCATTGAAATTGAATTACTATTGTCTAATGATCTACTAGCACCATCGTTTTTGTCTGTTTGGAATGTTTTTTCCTATCATGTACATTTCAATAATTTAGTCTTCTAGTGGCAGTGGAAAGCCATGTCCTGCGTTGTAATAAAGCAGCAGTGCCATTGTCTATGGGCACTGAAATTGAATTGTCTATTGGCATTGAAATTGAATTGTCTATTGGAATTGAAATTGAATTGTCTATTTGTATTGAAATTGAACTGCTGTTGCATACATGCTGTCTATCCCTAATTCAATGACTCTTCTGTATTTCTTAAAGTAAATTACTAGGGCCTGATGGCCATGTGTCTAGCTCTCTACAGGTTTCGGGTTTAAATTCCGACGGTGGTATGGATCTTTGTAGTGGTTCGGAATCCACTTTAAGCCGTAGATCCAGATCTCATATGACCGTAGACTGTTACAGAGCATAATTTGATTATCTACTGTATTATCTGTTTGATTTAGAAAAGTATTGAAGTCAATAACTTCTTCATTGACGCAACAGCCCCATGGTGGGTCAAAGCGGTCCGCCTGCTGGCAGATTCCAGACAGGTGTTTTCTTTTTTACGAGGTAGGGTTAAAAGCCCTTCGCCTAACGCTCTATAGTCATATTAAATCGGGGCCTGAATGGCCGACTGTCTGACGCTGGGTGCCACAGGTTTCGGGTTGGATTCCCGGCGCTGCTGTGGATGTTAGTAGAGGTTCGGAATCCACTTTAAGCCATAAATCCCGGTCTCATATGACCATAGACTGTTACAGAGCCGAATCAGACTTCTCACCCACATCATTCCCAAACTGTAAAGGGGCGGATCAGCTCTAGGCACAATGATGTGGTTTCTTTTAACGGGATAGGGTTATCAGCACTACGCCTAACGCTCTACAGTCATATTAAATCGGGGCCTGAATGACCGACTGCCCAGCTCTCTGGTGCTGAGTGCCACAGGTTTCTGGCTCGTGTTCCAGCGGTGCCATGGATGTTTGTAGTGGCTCGGAATCCACTTTAAGCCGTAGGTCCCGGTCTCGTATGACTCAGCTCTAGGCATTGTCGTGTGGTGTGGTGTAGTGTAATAATAGTAGTAAAGTATAGTACTCACCTATTTTTCGTTTCCCATCTCTGAAATAGGTAAATTTGTCGCATTTAGGAACAGGAGGCATCATGATACCACAGTCATTGCTCGGAGATTCGGTTTCTTCTTCCTAAAACACACATAACGAAATATTTAAAGAAATCCCATGCCCGAATATTTTTATGGTGAATTGTGATCATAGGTGTCATATGATAGACATCATATTATATACAGGGTGATTATAATTAATTGTAATCTCAGTTTCAAAATGCTGTATATATATAAAAAAAAAATTAAAAAAAAGATACACTCGTCAAAACAAATTCATATTTAAACTGAAGATAGGTGATGAAGGGGAAAACGGTATGCCATCAAGAAAAGTTCAACCGATTTTTTTTATCCAATTTGGTATGACCTTGCCGTAGTGCAGGGGTCTCCAAACTTTCCAGGCTTAGGGCCATACTTTTTACTCCAGTAAGTACCAAGGGCCAAAACCGTTTTAATTTTTCTGCTATTATCTATAATTTCTAGAGTAGTCGCCGAGTACGAGCTCCGCGGGTGTTCACTAGTTTATAATGTTAGTCGGATTCATTTCAATTATTTGTTAGTTGTTATGCTTGAGTTAAATTTTCTGCGTATTATGCTTGTCATTAAGCTTTACCTAACAAGTCAATAAAACCGAGTTATTATCATTCTGTGTTTTTTTATCCGACTTCTTACAGCAACAATAAGCTATTTGCAGTCGCTGGCCGGATTTGGCCCGCGGGTCGTAGTTTGGAGACCCCTGCCGTAGTGGATGGGCTTTTCACTAACAGTGTCATAACTGTTGAAAGACTTGGAAGTCATTTCGTCAAAAAACCGAAACAGTCAAACACAAGGAATACTACAGTAGGTTTAATGAACATTTCATGCCAAATACGTTGTCATTTCGATTCAAAATATCACTTTCTTTATGCCGCTTACAGCGCCATCTATTAATACATTTTGGAACTATTTTTGAAGCCGTAACGTTTTCCTCTTCTTCAAGCACCTTCAGTTCAAATTTGAACTCATTGTGATAGGTTATTATTATGTACGTGTTAAAGAATAAACATTCCTCTCTCCTGGGAACGAAATGCTACAACTCTTTCCGTGGGAAAAATGCTACAAGAACTTAATGAAAATGAACCACATTTAAGTTACACATAAAAAAAAAACTAGCTGAGTAATCAGATGGCCAAAACAAAGTATATTGAGATAATGCAAGTTACTTAATTATTTTAAGTAACACTAATTAAGAACAGAATGGAATAAAATTAATAACCAATATCTCCGAACAATTATGATCCGGCTGTCACCTTAAACCATGCTTAAAGAAACATGGTACTTATTTACGTTATTAACAATTGTTATAACATTTAATTATAGTTAAGTGGCCACAGAAGAGAGAAGATACTTGTTTTCCGATTCTTTCGCTCTCTGGTTTTCGATTCCAAAATACCCGAAGGAACATTTTTTTTTTTTTTTTTTTGGGGAACACGATTTTCCGCTTCCCCGATTCTTTCTCGGAATAAATGTCGATTCCTGGAGGCTCTTCCGCACGAGCAACTCATCTTGTTTGACGAAATGTTTCGAAAAAGAAAAGTGTTTCTGTCTTCTTTCTGGGAAAGCGCCGATGAATAAATAGCACAATGGGCACTGCATTTATAAAATAAATAATAAACAAGTGGGGACTGATGGCTAGCGCTCTGGCTCTCGGTACAACAGGTATCGGGTTCGAATCCCGGCTTTGCCATGGGTGTTTGTAGTGGTTCGGAATCCACTTTAAGCCGTAGGTCCCGGTCCTAATAGGATCGTAAAGCGTTGCGGGGGCATTGTTACTCAGCGTCCGTGACTTAGTTACACGCGCCCCCTGGGTAATGCAAAGTGAGTAACATCGGTGCAGCGTTTGCCTTAAGGCATCCAAGATAAAGCTGTTTAAGTGTTTGCCAGCTGCATTAGAGAAAACGAATGTACTGCGAACTTTACTAATGGACCTAGAAGAATTTGAGAAATAAATTCAATGACTTTTATTGAACTCGTGTATATATATATATATATGTATAAAAACATTTTTTCATAACAAAAATTTTTTTGCAACTTTAACGATGTAGTATTTATATTTGCTTAAAAAATATTCTTGTACTCTAAATTTTCTTATAAAAATACATACATCCTATAAAAATTACAATACCAAAATAGCAGGTTTCAAATTGTTACATTGGCTTAGTTACACGCACGCCCCCTGGGTAGTGCAAAGTGAGTAACGTCTGTGCAGCCCTTATGGCATAAGACGATCACGGTCTATTTGCCAGCTGCATTAGAACAAAAGAAATTTTAAAAAATAAACAAGTGACAGTGTGTGTAATGCTTGAGAACTAATATGTTATCTTGAACGATGACAATATTAAGCAAGTGATCCTATGAAACTTATGAAGCTTGCTAGCAAGACGTATTCTATTTAGAACAATGATTCGTGATTGGTATTATGAACAAACTAGAATTTAAAAAATATATGTTCAATGGTAATTGACATTATTTTCATTAATTTATTTAATACGAAAGTTTTTTTTTTTTTTTTATCATGTTGTGACATGATGTTGAATCATGGTGTGAACATGATTCTGTCCTGGTTGGAGGTTCGTGGCGTCTCCAAAAAAGTGTTGCTATAAAATAAACAAGTAATATAAAAAAAAATGTTTAAAGTCAATTCCTACTTTTTTTTTCACTCTATTGCAGAAAGTCCTTTATAAATAATTTTCATTCATTTTTGTTAAGTTTATCTGGCTCCTCTGTTGGCAGATATATGCAACTTAAATCTAAAGAAAACTAAAATTAATTAATTAAATTTAATTACTGAATTAATATTTGAAAAAACTATTAACATCGAGTGTCATCTGCAAGTTCCAAAAAAAGTATTTGAACTCGAGTGGATGAACAAAAAGTATTTTATGAACAATTGGAAATTTGAACAAGATATATATATATATAAGGAGAGTGTGAGCTAATAGAAGGAATTGAATAAATAAATCTCTTCAGAAGCCAGAATTGTGGTACAGATTACACACGTAAATTATTAAATTTCTTTAAATATTACTAATAGATTTCATTTTGCCACGCTTGGCCGCGTCTAGATTAGAAACAAAATAAAGGATTAGGGCAAGGGTGCCAACCCAAATGATCTTGCGGGCCATTTTTAAATGCATCCTAACTCCGCGGGCCGCATATAAAATTACATATCCTCATATTAGATTTTACTCTCAATAGGACAACGGCCGTACCATGCTGAATGTACCGGTTCTCGTTAGATCACCGAAGTCAAAGCATCATTGGGCGCGGTCAGTACTTGGGTGGGTGACCACCTGGGAACACTGCGTGCCGTTGGCAAATTTGGGGACCTGAATGGCCGAGTGTCTAGCGCTCTGGCGCTCGGTGCCACAGGTTTCGGGTTCGAATCCCGGCGGTGCCATGGATGTTTGTAGTGGTTCGGAATCCACTTTAAGCCGTAGGTCCCTGTCTTCTATGACTGGAAGAGCGTCACGGAGCAAAAGTCAGACTTCTACCAACGGGTGCTCCATCACAACAGAAGCTGCTTCCTTCCCCTTCAATCATGAGCACGTATGGGCTCGTGGATAAGCAACAAACAGCCAAGTGGGATAAGAAACAACAACTATTAGTCTTATATGTAAACATAGATAATATAATAATAATGATACTAAAAGCACAACGGCGCGTATCTAAAGAAAGCCAGTGCATTACTGAGGTCACTTAACCTAGAACCTGATATGTTGGATGTTCCAAGATGCGCGAGCATTATGAGTTTCGCAGAATACAATTTAATCATTCTGCGAATTCATAACTGTAAACTCATAAATAAAACAGGCAATATCTTCTTATCTTCACGAGAATATTATTTTAAAAGCAAAGTTAATTTTTTCTCATCATTTCGACAGTTGATTTTTGAATACATGGATGCACACATAATGTAAAAAAACTGAAAATCTGAAAAAAAAAAAATGAAAAAAAAAAAAAAATGAAATCTGCTGGGCAAATTTCAACTTATCATGTGTGAACATTGGAGAACGAATGAATAAACTCGGGAGCATGACAATGTTTAATAATGCACGAAATATATTAAGCAGTTGATTGGGATACTACAAGAATGGCCGAATTCAATAGCCACATGAATTAGCAATGCCGAATAGATCAAAAACTTCATACAGAATGAATTGTTCAAGAATCTCTAAAAGTAAGATAAATGTCGTCGCAAATGAGGAATGAAGTATTCCCAATTCTACAAAAAACCTTATCACATTCAATTGCCAAAAGGATATATCAAAATTTGAAAATTCTAGGCATAAATGAAGAATGAAGTAATCCAAATACAAAAAGAAGCACAATGCAGTTGCATAAGCACTGGAAAATGCAAAAAGTGGTAAATATGAAACTTCAAAAAGAAGGAATTGTTCAACGCACTACGAGTACTTATAGTTATGTTGTTGTTGTTTCTTATCCCCCTTGGCTGGCCAAGCCCACGAGCCCATATGGACTCATGATTGAAGGGGAAGGAAGCAGCTTCTGTTGTGAATGGAGCACCCGTAGGTAGAAGCCTGACTTTTGCTCCGTGACGCTCTTACAGTCATAGAAGACCGGGACCTACGGCTTAAAGTGGATTCCGAACCACTACAAACATTCATGGCACCGCCGGGATTCGAACCCGAAACCTGTGACACCGAGCGCCAGAGCGCTAGACACTCGGCCATTCAGGTCCACTTATAGTTATTAGATATACAAATGTTTAAAATCCAAAACCAAAACGTGAAAAGTGCCTCAAAACCATACTACAAAACACTTCAAACAAAAGCCAAATTCTCCAGAAAATTCCTTAAGACTAATTATTAATGGTATTTGTGAAGAATTTCAAGAGTTAAGGAGCCCAAAGTACCAATTTCCGCCAAAATTTGTAATGGAATTTTATTTGCTTGACCCTAACCAGGACAGCATCATGTTCCCACATGATAATAAATAAACCTCTTCAGATGCCAGATGGTTGAAGATATTATTCATATAATAATATTCGAAGAAATTTAATAGAGTCCGTCCCGTGAGATTTATCACACTTTTATGAAATATACTTATTTTATAATGGCGAAAATAGTGAAAAACAGCGTATTAAAAAATACATTATGTGTTCATCCAAATATTCAAAAATTAACTGTCGAAATGGTGAGAAAAAATTAACTTTGATTTTAAAGTAATATTCTTGCGAATATACGATAGATATTGCCTGTTTTATTTACAGTTATGAGTACACAGAATAATGAAATTATATTCTGCGAACTCATTATATGCGCGCATCCTGGAACATCTAATAAAGGGGTGGCCAACCCAAATAGTCTTGCAGGCCTCTTTGGAAATGCATTATAACTCCGTGGGCCGCAAATAAAATAATATATCCCCATATTAGATTTACACTCACTATAGACATATTTTTTTGGAGTGAAAAATTGAAACATAATGAGTTATTATTATTGTGTTTACTGTTATTCTCACATGTAAACATTGCTAATATAATAATGATGATACTAAACGCTCATTGTAAAGAAATATATAATACTCGAAGTGAAATATAAAAAATACACAAATATAAACGAAATAAAAAAAATGAAATCATTAAAAAATATTTATTTTACTAATGCGATATTTGTTTCTCCATTCTTTCACTTAGCGTTTGCAAATCGATCTCCATTTCTCCGATCTCCTGTTTATCGTAATGGGTGTTGCGTCCGTTATGTTTGAGCGTGTTTTGTGTCTGGTCAGTTTCATTTTAGGAAAAAAAAAACGATTCGCAGGTGTAAGTTGAGCCAAAAGCGCTAACAACTTGAAGTCTCGGTGAACTGATCTCTTGGCCATCTGGCACGATGTTTCGTATGACCCCTGCCAATTAAAACACTTCCCAGAAATATCCCTTTCACCCGCGGCCGTGGCAAATGACCTGCACCCACCGGAAATGGGCCATTCCTTTGAACATATCGGATTCCCATCCGGTCAGGTGTAGAGACCAACAAACACCCCTTCCAAGGGATGCACACAGAATATAGTCTAACATATGAATTATAAAATTATTATATAAAATTTTACCTTGATAAAAAATATTGCTTATATCGACACGACACCATCTGCCTACTGTCAGATTTCTAGACAGGAGATGCTTTCTTTTTATGGGTAAGGATAGTCAGCATTACGCCCAACGCTCTACAGCTATATTATATCGGACCTACGGTTTAAAGTGGATTCCGACTAATTACAAACATCCATGGCACTGCCGGGACTCGAACCCGAAACCTGTGGCACCGAGTACCAGAACGCTAATTACTCGGCCACCAGATCTCATTAACAAATTAATGGAATTACTAAATTACCGATACGCTTTTATGACAACAAAGACAGAAAAATTAAATAAAATTGATCCTGTAAAAAGCCTTTTGTAATTAAAAAGTACAAAATTAATTAATTGCAAGTAGTGCAAGAATCGCGCCAGAAGATTAGTTTAGAAACAAACTCAAGTTGAATATTTGGAGTCGATTAGAAAACAACCAATGACAGAAAAGAAAAGGAGCATGCGCAGTTTTACGGATTGTGTTTCCATAACGGAATCTCTCCTATGCGCAAATTTCTCCGATTATCTTTTTTCTGACTATCGAAAAGAAGACATTCTTATTTCCAGATTTCGTACAAAAACATATAACTTGTTCTAATGCAGCTGACAAACACTTAGACAATTGTCTACGATGCCTTCAGGCAAGCGCTGCACCGACATTACTCGCTTAGCACTACCCAGGAGGTGCGTGAAGCTTATCTTTAAGCTACAGACACGGAATAACAATCCCCCCCCGCAACGGTCTACGATCCTGTTAAACTGGGACCTATGGTTTAAAGTAGATTCCAAACCATACAAACATCAGTGGCACGATCGGGACACGAACGCTACACCTGTAGTACCGAGCGCCAGAGTGCTAGCCAATCGGCCATCAGGCCCCCAAAAACTACATTATAAATACATGAAAACTGCATTCGAACTGCAAAAAACATCCATGCCACTGTCGGGATCCAAACCCGAAACATGTGGCACAGAGAGCTAGTCACTCTGCCATTAGGTCACAAACATGTGATTGGTATACTACTACTACTACACCACATCAGTGTACCTAGAGCTTAGTTACCCCTATATAGTTTGGGAATGATGTGGGTGAGAAGTCTGACTGGGCTCCGTGACGCTCTACAGTCATATGAGACCGGGACCTACGGCTTGAAGTGGATTCCGAACAACTACACACATCCATGGCACCACCAAGACTCGAACCCGAAACCTGTGGTACCGAGTGCCAGAGTGCTGACCAATCAGCCATCAAGCAACCCCCTCATCAAACCACATAATAAATACATGAAACATGCATTCGAACTGCAACAAACATCCATGGCACCGGTCGGAATCCAAACCCGAAACAGAACCACGACAGAGCGCAGCGCGCTGGTCACTCCCCCATCAGGTCACAAACATGTTATTGGTATACTACTACTACACACCACATCACTGTACCTAGAGCTGAGTTGCCCCTATATAGTTTGGGAATGATGTGGGTGAGATGAAAGATGATTACAAACCACTACAAACACCACCGGGACTGGAACCCGAAACCTGTGGTACCAAGGGCCAGAGTGCTAACCAATCAGCCATCAAGCAACCACTCCCCCATCAGGTCACAAACATGTTATTGGTATACTACTACTACACACCACATCACTGCACCTAGAGCTGAGTTGCCCCTATATAGTTTGGGAATGATGTGGGTGAGATGTTTGACTGAGCTCCGTGACGCTCTACAGTCATATGAGACCGGGCTTAAAGTGGATTCCGAGCCACTACAAACACCACCGGGACTGGAACCCGAAACCTGTGGTACCAAGGGCCAGAGCGCTAGCCACTCGTCCATTCAGGCCCTTCCCAGCAATTCTAAACACCATAAATTTGACTTGACTTCATCTCCATTATGCTTGATCCGCAAAATTCCGGAAACAGTTGAACACAGTTTGTTTCAACGCATAAAATATGTAGCAGCACGAAATAAACTGCAAAGTGCTTTTGGATATAAAGTTCTCTTGGATATTTGATACGTCGGAAGAAGCTTATTATAAGACAACGGGCGATACTACAGGGCAACGGGCAACGGGCGTACCTGTTACGGAGTTCCAAGGTGGTTGTTAAACCACAATACCTCCACATCTTAAAGATAGTTAAAAGATTTGCACAAAAGGTAGTTGCTTAAATTTAAAGAGTGTTAATGAAATATAAATAAAATAAATTAAGAAATTAGGAAAACATCTCTTACTTGAGAACAATTAAAGCAAGAGATCGAAAAAAGTTAAAACTTATAGGTACAATTAGGAGTCCGTTGACGATGCCCAAAAATAAAAGATTAGAGCTAAAAATAAAAAATAAAAATTATTTAAAGGTTAGTATGATTGCAAAAGAAAAAAGATATATACAACAATGAATTAAGGTTACACAAAAACATAAACATACTAAAATACAAGCACAAATAAGTGACTTTGGCGCCGGTAGATGGCGCCATTAGTCAGCAGGTATAAAAACATTTTGGAAACCCTGACAAAGTCAGGTAAAGCGCAGCTTTTGGAACAATATATAAAGGTTAAATTTACAATATTTACATTTTTGTTTGACATCCAGAGCCGTTTTTAATTTGCTATTGAAATTAAAGAAGTTTAGAGAGAGCTAAGATAAATGTATTGGTAGAAGAAAATAAAATAATAAAGTTCAAATAAGTATAAAATCAAAAATAAGGTAGATAAGTATATTAAAATCAGTTCTAGACTGAATGATTAACAAATTAAGCAAAATAGGAAATTAAAAGAATTAATGATTAACTAGCAATTAAATGTTTAGAATCAAATTAAATTCGAACTGTTTAAAATACAAGAAAATTTATAGATAGCTATGTTAGGGCGATACTACAATTTCTACGAAAAGTCTAGTAACCCTGTAAGCTATAGGGCACCCCACATTTTCTTTCTGGGGATATTTTCATTTTCACTTTTCATTTCAAGTACTAGAGGTATCTCATACTATATATTCTAATCACCGTTTAACTGTTAAAATGTTACTATCTATTTGATCTGCAGTTTTATCTATTTTTATTTTATTTTTTTTTATTTTTTTTTTCAAATTTACTTTTCTTATTTATATTCTTTTGGTTGTACAAGCAACGCCTCTTGCTTTTTATAAAAGGAATTTTTAAACCATCATAGGCAATGACTTCAAGAATTTCGAGTTTTAGAGTAGTTCCTTTACTACTGTGTCCAAAAAAGTAAGACCAATTTTCAATTAAAAATTATCGCGGCTTATGGAATTTCAATTGTTTTTCCTTTTTTAGGTTGCTGGTACTGTCCTTGACATCTGTGTGAAATTTGATGTCAAAATATTCATTAGTATTTGAGTTACGCTTGGCTTTGTGAAACGCTCAAACTGATTCCGGCGGTTTTTGAAATGTCTGAATTCATTGAGCAAGGAACTTGCATTCAATTTTGTTTGCGGAAACGTATAGAATGTTACAGAAGGCATTCGGTGAGCATTCCTATATCGGAAAGAAATGTTTAGAAGTGGTATAAACAGTTCAAAGAAGGCAAAGAACGCGTTGGAGACGAAGAGCGCTCTGGTCGAACCTCAACCTCAACCGACGAAGCTCACGTCCAAAAAAATTAAATATTTCGGGCTTGCAAACCGTCGATTTACAATTAGTGCTGATGATGTTGGAATTTCAAAAGGATCGGTCCATTCCATTTTGGGCCTCAAACGTGTCAAATCCAATTGGTACCGAAACCACTGAATGCGCCAGCTCACACTGCATTGATTCTTCATGGCTTTTTCGCCAAAAGTGAAACTCATATCGTTCCACAACCACCCTAATCCCACAATGCAACTTCTGGCTATTCCTGAAACTCAAAAGACCACTCAGGGGACACCGTTTTGAGTCGATTGGAGAGATTCAACGTGAATCGGCGCGCGCTTTGATGGCCATCCGTGCCGATGTCTCTTTAGCATGCATTGTGGATGGGAAAAAAAAGTTGCCATAAGTGCATTGTGTCCGGAGGGGATTACGTTGAAGGTGATGAAATAAATTTGGAAGAATAAATAAAGTGCGTTTAAAAAAAAAAAATGATTAGTCTTACTTTTTGGGCACAGTAGTATAAAGGTTTCATTTTCACTTCTGGGCAAATTGTTTTGGCTGTTGTATTTTAAACAAGCATTTGGATAAATTGTGATAAAGCTGCGCCAGCGCGCATGCATCTTAAAACACCCAATCAAGGCAAGTCCGACTGAACTGATGATGCTTTACATCCACACCCCTACATCCACACCCCTACATCCACTACTAGCGAACATCAATGTAGCAGCCAATACATAGCCACGGACGCCGTGAGCTTGTTCGGCCAATTCAGAATGCTTTATTTTTTATTTTTATTATTTCCATTATATTGATAAATATTTTATTATGTTTATAAAACAGTTTAGGACACTTTGTAGAATTCTATAACCGTGAAACACAATTTGAAAACCACTAATCTATAGTAAAATTAATATAACTGATCTAATAAAAGCGATTTCAACAGAAAAATGATAACACATCACACCAACAAAATAAAATAATTAACAAATATAACTCGATAATAAAGCAAAATAAAAATAGAATGGGAATTGTACAATTTTATAAAATTGTAGAGTCTTATCAAATTATATACCCTATGCATACAAAAATTTAATGTAGATGGGACTTATATAAAGTATACTTCATACCATGAATAACATAATTATGCAATGTTGTTTAAAAAATAAATTATATAAAATTTTACTGTCTTGCATTAAGCATGCAATTTATTTTACTCCTTAGTTGCAACCGTTTCTGAGATATTCACCTTTGAAGATTATACCAACATTTAGCGGAATTATCATTTTTTTTTTTTCTTCCATAGGAAATCTGATTCCAGTATTTTAAGAAAAAATCCTTTAAATAAGTCTTATTTTGCTTTTATATTAATTAAAAGTTTTTTGTTTTTCCTTGAATAAAAATTATGAAAAACGCTTCAAGAATAAAATCTAGAGTTTTGTAGCATTTTTTTCTCACGGGAAGAGCTTAGGCATTTCATTCCAAGGAGAGAAGAATGTATGTTATTTGACAAGTATATAATAGCAACCCACCACTCAAATTTGACAGCAGACAAGCAGTATTGTGGGTAGTTATATTACATGCAATTAGTGTTTTGTACTAATGAGAACAAGCTTATCACTCAAATATGACAACAGATAATCAGTGTCATGGATAATGAGACCGCATGAAATTAGCGAATGTCTGTCCGAGCTTCACAGATCGAAACCACTACAGATTGAATATGATACCATGAGTAATTCCATCGTGATTGGTGATAGACCACGAGCTGAGAAATGTCTACTCCAATGAGAAGTGAGGGAAGCTGATCCCACTTGACAAATTGTCTTAAAAGGAGTTTTTTTCTTGTGAAGAGGACAGAGTTCTGCGACGAGTCGACCATAGTGTTGTTTTCCTTTTTTCCTCTGAAGTGACTGTATAGGCCGGAGTTTCCGCCTGTTCACACAGTGAACCCCTAATGGTTTCGTTTCTCCCGCCGTGTGATAATTAAGATCTACCACAGACTTAATTCACGACTACGTCGATCAGGCAATTACGTTCGACTTAGACTCCAGAACTCTGAAAATCCCCGACCTTGGAATGAACTATACTTTGATTCACAAATGCACGACGAAATCGCAATTTAAATCTTTAATTTTTTTTTCTTCTAAATAATAGATTATAACAATCCAGAGTTCATTATATATATATATATATATAATGAACTCTGGATTGTTATAATCTATTATATATATATTATACTGCTTGTAAATAAAATTTAAAGTGTTCCCATGATCCTGAAAGAGGCCCTCTTCTTGAAGCCATTATAGGTCTAATATAGGTCCAGACGTTACAGTAAACATATCTATGAAAGCCAAAAAGCATAATTTTTTTTAAAATGACAAAAGCATTTTTATAGTTGTCAAAATCTACTCAAGTCTTTCTGAGACACATTATAGTTAAATCCTTATTGGTGGAAAATGGAGAAGACACTCACCAACTCGTCCCTGGAGAGGATGTAGTCTTCTTCGTCCCCGGTCTTCTTGCAGGACCCATAAGTCTCCTTGGATTTATCAGAGGGATTCAGCTCATACTTCTCTCCTTTCTTTTTGAAATGGTGCATGTTGGTTTTGATCAATCTACACAAAAATAAAAAAAAATAAACTATAATGTACGCCATGCACAAGAAACTACAGTATTAAATAATATGGTTATTATATGGTTATTATTATATGGTTATTATTATTATTATATTATTATATGGTTATAAAATAATATGGTTATTATTTATCACAAAGCTGAAAAGTTGTCTACACAGATCTCTTTGAAAGCATGCATTTCTGTAACCATCGTGATTCCATAAGAATCTACCTTGGAGAATATACAGGGTTATTATAATTAAAGTCTCACTTTCAAAATGCTGTAAAAAAAGAGCCTCTCGTCACAATGAGGATACTTGAAAAAAGGGGGAAAAGGTATGACATCAAAAATTCAATTGGGTATGACATTGCCGTAGTGGATGGGCTTTCCACTCACAGTGTCACAACTGCTGAATGACTTAGAAGTCATTTTTTTCGTCAAAAAACCAAAACAATCACGCACATTGAACACTAAAGGTGGTTTAATGTGCAACTCATGCCAAATGCATTGTAATTTTGATTCAAAATATCACTGCCAGCCGAATTCATTTTCTTTATACCGCTTGCAGCGCCATCTATTAATACACTTTGGAACGTCTTTTGATGCCGCATCATTTCCTCTTTCTTCAGTTCAAATTTGAATTCATTGTGACGAGTTTTTTTTTTTTTTTTTGTTACAGCATTCTGAAAGTAGGACTTTAATTATTATCACCCTGCATAATCAGTATTTTGCACTTAAAGGATGAGGAAATGCATACTAACGCAAAAATGAATGGGAGCATACAATACGGAAACCAAAATACTTTTTTTTTTCAGAAATAGCTTTTAATACAATAACTCCCCAAAATAATAAAGTAACAAACAAATATCCTTTAGTAATACAACCAGACAATTATGATGAGTGGAGGAGTATCTAAAACCAACAACGACTGAGCATTTCTGCATGGGATGCCTCTTGATTTGTGCCCAAAAGGAGAGACAAACTCTTGATTTCAAAATATTTATATATGCAATACATTACCCATGTATTGCATGAAATATTAAGGAAACATAGCATAAAGCAACATTTCCTTTGATCAAATGTCAGCGTATTTATTTCTTAGCACTCCACAATGCGAAGGTCAATGTCAAGATTGCAGAAAAATTATGTCAGATGGCCTCAAAATCAGTTGCATTTATGAATCTATAGATTCATTACCTGGTTAGGATACCTGGCTCTCACCCAGGAGGCCCGGGTTCGATTCCCGGCGAGGGAAGCTTTTTTGGCCAACGGCCGTACCATGCTGAATATACCGGTTCTCGTTAGATCACCGAAGTCAAGCCTCATTGGGCGCGGTCAGTACTTGGGTGGGTGACCACCTGGGAACACTGCGTGCCGTTGGCAAATTTGGGACCTGAATGGCAGAGTGTCTAGCGCTCTGGCGCTCGGTGCCACAGGTTTCGGGTTCGAATCCCGGCGGTGCCAGGGATGTTTGTAGTGGTTCGGAATCCACTTTAAGCCGTAGGTCCCGGTCTTATGACTGTAAGAGCGTCACGGAGCAAAAGTCAGGCTTCTACCTACGGGTGCTCCATCACAACTGAAGCTGCTTCCTTCCCCTTCAATCATGAGCCGTATGGGCTCGTGGGCTTGGCCAGCCAAGTGGGATAAGAAACAACAACAACATAGATTCATGTGTTGTCCATCTAGGGCCAGAAGAATTTAACGAAGATATGAATTCTTCCCCATTACTTATGTATTGCATGAAATATTAAGGAAACATAGCATAACGCAACATTTTCTTTGACAAAAAAGTCAGAACTCCTTAATGTGCAGGTCCTTACTGAAGAAAAATTGTTAGATGACCTCATAATAAATTGCGTTTATGAATGCATGGATTCAAGTGTTGTCCATACAGTGCAAGAAGAATCGAACGGAAATAAGAAAATTTTAAATGTTTTCAAAATATCTCCTATATTTCCTTCTCATTACCCACGCATTGCATGAAATGTTAAGGAAACATAGCATAAAGCAGTATTTCCCTTGACCAAAAAGTCAGCGCCTTCATTTCCCAGCACTCCACAATATGCAGGTCCTGGCTGAAGAAAAATTATTTTAGATGACCTCAAAATCAGTAGCATTTATTAATCCATTGATTCAAGTGTTGTCCATCTAGTGCCAGAAGAATCTAAAGAAAATATGACCTCCTCCCCATTACCCATGTATTTCCTGAAATGTTAAGGAATCACGGCATAACGCAACATTTCCCTGGATCAAAAAGTCAGCGCCTTCATTTAAAAAAAATTACGTTGAAGAAAACTTATGTCAGAGGACATTGTTTTTGAAAGAAAAAGGATAGTTGTACATATTGATAAACCACCGCCATATTGGAGATCGCTAACTTGACCTGAAAAAATTGGGTATGGCAAATGGGGCCACAATATCAAAGAATGCCTAGCATCATGTTATATTTCTATCTCGAAAGATACATCCAAGTAGATGACTAAACCAAAAAAAAAAATTTTTTTTTTTTTTTTTTTACTCTTCGTGGAAATACTGTCGTCTGTTAGTTAGGTGAATTTTTAACATTTTAATAATATGATTATTTTATTGGTGATTTTAAAAAAACCATTGATAATTGCTGTAGTCAACCCCATCACAGACATATTTCGATACATTATTTGAATCTGGGAATATGTATTTGTAAAGAGATTCCACATAATCAGCCACAGTTCATGGACAGTTGTGCCTCATTAAAAAAAAAATAGTAAATAATGCTTCCACTCTTAAATGTTTTCTTAAGCGATGAGAGGCGAAGGGAGAGGTGCTGCAACGCAAAGGGTATTGCTTAAATTTCTCCATTTGAATGTGTAGGGTCTACTCTTCCAGGTAAATAGAAATTAATGAATTTGCAATGGACTCCAGCCCAATATTCTGAATCCTGTCTATCAAGTATTCAATAAGCCATTGTCTTGAAAGAAACGAATTCAACAATCTCTAAGGAATAGTCTGTATTTGTTTTATCGAAAAAAATATTTTGTATTTATATATTATTTTTGTTCACATTTTTTGCAAGATTTAACAGAACATCGATTAAATTCAATGGATTGCCAGACTTTATCCCTGCAATGATATCTTGCCTTTCCTTTCAGTGCCCGCATAAAATCATTTTGATTTCAGTTGACAGTATTTGTAGTTATTACTTTTATTAGGGATTTTTAAAAATCCCTTTTAAAACTCCCCCTCAATTTGGTTATGGTAATAAAAAGGGAAAGATTAGCATACTAAAAAAATAGCGAACCTGAAGATTAGTTGGGGAAAAAATCTAACATGCACAAGAAAATCAAATATCGTTGTTCTAATTCAACTGGCAATACAGAGACAGTTAATCTTTAGGCCATAAGCAAATGCTGCACCGCTGTTACTCATTTAGCACTACCCGGGGTTACGTGTAGCTTGAAGGTATACTACGGACACGAGTAACACTACCCCACAACGCTATACGATCCTATGAGACCTGGACCTACGTTTTAAAGTGGATTCCGAACCACTACAAACATCCATGGCCCGCAGGAACCCCATTTGAACCCGAAACCTGGGGTACTGAGAGTCAGAGCCAAATCAAATACCGTACCTCCCAAATAATATTGGCTATGCTGATTGTCAGCTAGGAGTATAAAACATCTTCCAAGTGATGATTCAAACAATGTATAGTGGCTGCAGCAGCTGGACAATCAAAGACATGATGAGGAGTCAGTTCGACATCAAGGCAGTTGCCACATTTTTGGTATTCTTTAACACCAACAGGTGTATTTTTACGGTGCTTCATTCCGAATCTTGTTAGAGTAGTAGCTGTTTTTTTGTTGACATTTAGTTCCCTAGGTTTTTTTGTTGACATTTAGTTCCCTAGGGTTTTTTGTGGACATTTAGTTCCCTAGGGGTTTTTGTGGACATTTAGTTCCCTGGGGTTTTTTGTGGACATTTAGTTCCCTGGGGTTTTTTGTTGACATTTAGTTCCCTAGGGTATTTTGTTGACATTTAGTTCCCTAGGGTTTTTTTGTTGACATTTAGTTCACAAGGTGCCGCAATGGATGGCGACGGTTAAAAAATTAATAGTTTTATTACCGACTAGGTCACGCGAATTACCATAATTGATGCTATGGTTGGGAAACGCTTGGTATTTTTGAAAACAGCCAACTGCTTAGATGTCAGACGCGCATGAAGGAAATTTTAAACACTTCCTGTAATAACGTCTTATATTTGTACCTATTGTTGAAAGCTTTATGTGTGCAAACAAGGGGTGGTTTTCCTTTTGATTTCTATCTGTGTTTTCTACCTCCCCTGTAAGTGTGTGCATGGAGTTCTGATTGGTAAATGATTGGTAAATGCCTCCATCGGTATTTCCGTTGGATGGTAGGAGGGAAATATATCTCCCGAGGACCAAATATAGAAGTCCAACCTCTCGAGACAATGGCAATCCTTCTCCTCAGGAGGAATCACAAGGGCGAATAATTCATGTACATTGCTATGCAATTTGAGATCGAGTTGTTATTTTGTATTTGACACTTACATTGGTAATTTAACGGAAAATATATAGATTACAATATAAAATGTTTACTCACAATCTTTTTAATGTTCCAGGCTCTTATTTTTTCCTTTATATATATAATTTATTCTTTTTTCAATTTTTATATAATCACATTATATAAAAATTGAAAACCTTTTGTTGTAAGTTTATAATTTTTACAATGGGCTAGAGACCACCGCCATTCGTCATCTAACAGGTAATCCAAGGAGGTATAGGGTTATATACTCTCAACTCCCTAACAAAAGGAAATTGGCGTAAGCTTTTGAAACATTTAGGTTAAAAAAAAAAAATTCAAAATTTTATTTCACATATATAATATTTTCAATGACTTCAAATCCACTTTAAACTGCAGGTATAAGTTTAATAGGATTACTACTACACCACGCCACACCGCATCGCATCATCGTGCTTAGGACTGAGTTGTCCCTATACAGTTTGGGAATGATGTGGGTGAGAAGAAGTCTGATTGGGCTCTGTGACGCTCTTCAATCATAGAGATCGGGACCTACGGCTTAAAGTGGATTCCGAGACACTATAAGCATCCATGGTACCGTCGGGGCACGAACCCGAAACCTATAGAACCGAGCACTGGGCAGTCGGTTATTCAAGCCCCGATTTAATATGACTGTAGAGCGTTAGGCTGATAACTCAATCTCTTAAACAGAAAGCATCTGTCTCGAATCTGCCAGCACACAGAAGGCCTTGGCCCACCATGGGGCTGTTGCGTCAATAAAGGAGAAGTTACCGACTTCAATACTACTTTAAAATCAAACCGATAATACAATATATAATCTAATTCCTTTTTTACATTTGTCATAAATAAAAAAAACGATTATTGATTTCTCTTATTAAATTATTTTTTTTAGTCAACTGGCGAAACGCACACGCACAAAAGTTTAGTCAATTGGTTGCAAAATATTTTCTACATTTATGGATTAACTTAGCAGAATTATCAATTCCGGATTAAAATATAATATATCGCTTACAACGGAATTTTGTATAAACATTTCATAAAAATATTTAGTCCAGTTTGTTGTTGTTACTAATTTCACTTGGTTTTCATTTAGAGCAAGCCCACGAAGCCGTATGAACTCATGGTTGAAGGGAAACAGTGAAGGTGACAGCTTCTGTTGTGATGGAGCAACCGTAGATAGAAATCTGGGTTGGCTCCAGGATTCTCTTAGAGTCAGATGAGACCGGGGCCTACAAATTAAAGTGGATTGCGAATCACTACTAACATCCATGGCACCGCCGAGACTCGAACCCGAAACATGTGGCACCAAGCGCTAGAGAGCTAGATATTCAGCCCCAATCGAGTTTAAATATGTTAAGGCCACGATCTTTGGTCAAACCATTCCAATACCCAACCAAAATACTGACACACCGTTTGTTAATGGTAAAACCTGTATAAATATTGTGATATATATATATATTTTTTTTACATCAATTGGATTTAATGCTTTTTATTTCCCGACTCATTGTCTTAAGAGACTATTTCTATGATATTGTGGCCAGTGTACAGTCATCATGTGAGTGGACTTATTTCGAATACAAAGAGATTCTTCAGGATTCCTTTCAGAAAACAATATCCTTTTTTTCATTATCATCAGCCATTGGGCTTTGTTGGGCATGAGTGGCCGAGTGTCTAGCGCTCGGGGCCACAGGTTTCGGGTTCGAGTCCCGGCGGTGCCATGGATGTTTGTAGTGGTTCGGAATCCACTTTAAGCCGTAGCTCCCGATCTCCTATGACTGTAAGAGCGTCACGGAGCAGAAGTCAGACTTCTACCTACGGGTGCTCCATCAGAACAGGAGCTGTACCCCTCCTCCCATGAGGGATACGACAACAACATTGGGCTTTGTTCATGGTATGCATAAATGGAATACCAAATCCAAACATTCACGAAAAAGAAAATAAATAAAATAAAATGAGCTAATCTATATTACGAGATAGATCAGCTCATTTGATAATTTTTTTTTTTCTGCTTGTATTTGTCACAAACAATCTAATAAAAAAAAATGGTTTGATGTTAATAATAAGATAAGCACATTTCCTCTAAATAATTTGAAACTATTTCAGATTAAATGATTGTTTCTTTCTTTTTTGGATTTCGTATCCCATTTATGCATGCCATGAGGTAATATAATGGATTAAATCCCAATGGATGAGAATGAAAAAAAGGATTTTGTTTCCTTGAAGTAATTAATCTTGTTGCATGGCTCATGTAATCGAAATAGATTCAGATAATTTATATTCCAATTAGATTATTTGAACCTATTTTGATTATGTAATCCATGCAGCAAGATAAATGCGCTTCATGTTTGCAAATAAGCATAATAACATAATTTGCAAATAAACAATAATGTTTGCAAATAAACCTGCGTTTATTTGCAAACATTATTTATTTTGTTTTATTTTTATTAGATTGTTTGTGGCAAATATGAGTGGAAAAAAAGGTTCAATGATAGAATCTATATTTTTTTCTCCTTTTTTTTGTGAATGTTTGGATTTGGTATTCTTTTTATGCATACCATGAACAAAGCCCAATGAATGATGATAATGATAAAGGATATTGTTTCTTTAAAGGAATTCATCTTGTTGCATAGATTATATAATCAAAATAGATTAAGATGATCTAGATTCAAGGGAAAAATTGTTTAAATCTATTTTGATTATGTAATCTATGGAACAAGATGAATCAATTATTTGCAAACATATTGTTTAAGTAATTCATATTTAAAAGAGGTGAAAGTTTACAAAAAAAACTTTAAAAGTACCTTAAAAGTCGAAAATTTATGAAAAATAATTATTTTACAACTTTGATACGGCTTCATTTATTTAAATATTACTGGTTTTTAATTTAAAAATTAATTTTAGAAACTATAATAATTATTTAAAAAAAAATACAATCATGACCTTCTAGAGAATCAAAACTTGCTTGAAAGCAAGTAAAATTGTTCTTGGTTATTCTAAACGATATTGTAAAGTTCTCATTTGTTTTGTTATCAATTAATATTTTTACCAAAAACATAATTGAATTTTTTGATAACATTAATGGATTATGAACCGGAGGTAGTTAAGGAAATGACAAAATTTGATATTGAACACTTAATTAAAAACAGAGACATTGTGAGATACATCAAATCCCAAAGAATCCGCAAATCAATCAAAGAATCGCAGAGAAGAGGGAAACATCGTTAGAAGGATTATGCTATGTAAATTGTTCAACAACAGGAAGACCAAGTGAAAGGCAGATTGAATAGGGTTGAAGAGGAACTTAGATGACTGAAAATTATTAACTGGAAGAGTTGACATTGGAGAGAGATAGATGGAGTGCTCAAGCCTCCACAAGGCTGTAATGCCAGTAAAGAAGATATTTTCAACGAATGTTTTTCAATGTTTATTAATTTATTATTTTAATGCTCCATACAACATAAACAAGAAAAAATTTTACTTTATTAAATTATTATTCTAACTCAAGCGTGTGATGCCGATTTTATGTGAACAGATTGAACTATAAATAACCAAAATATTGCGATGTTTAAATAATTAAACGTCCTTTTTGCAACAATATATTTTCAAAGATTGTGAGATAAATCAAGTGACAAAGAATCTGCTGGCTGGGACATGCGCATTGCAGAGATGAGGGATACATCTTTAAAAGGATTATGCTATGTAAATTGTTCAACAACAGGAAGAGAGGAAGACCAAGGAAAAGGCGGTTTGATGGTGTCGAAGAGGATCTTAGACAATTGAAAATTATTAAGTGGAAGAAATTGGCATTGGAGCGAGACAGATGGAGAGCTGATATGTTGGAGACTCAAGCCTGTACAAGGTTGTAATGCCAGTAAAGAAGAATGGATTATGATTTATTAAGATATACCTTAAAAGCCTTACTTATTACCAAACTATTGTTTTAGTGTAATTGATCTGCTATCACCAAATTAAAATAACTTTGTTAAATTACAAAATTAAATGCATTTTTAATAATAATAATTTTTAACATTTTATCACAATATGCATCGCGATAGTAAGCATCTTAAAATCCAAATAACCCATTTTTACTTAACTGCAAATATAAATAGATAAGCAAAATAAAATAAAAATAAGCATATTATTTTTTGCCAATATCGTTAAAGTTAAAAATTTGATTAGTTAATCACAGCAGTATTAATTTCTTAGTAATTCTCATATCAAAAGTCGACTCATTATTTAAAAATTAATAATATAACAAGTGTTTTAAAAGAAAATTAAATTCTAAAAGTGCATAATTTTCTTAACCTTTGACTCTGCATTCATATAAACAGAATTTCAAATAGATTATAATGTTCAATTAAAGGTTGTTCAACTTAAGATTACTTTTAATTGAACAATATAATCAATATTATAATCGAATAACTTATAACAACAATATCATGTATATTATATTAATAATGTCTAAATATCAAAATATGATGAATTTGACCAGTCTCTATAAGCTACTACATCATCAGATGACAAAATTATTTGGGTTTTTTTTTTAATCAAAAACTTTGTTTACTTTATGGTTTGGTTTGTCGCTCTACGGTCACCTTGTGCATACTTTGGGCTAAACAGACCGGGATCTACAGTTTATCGTGGATTCCGAACCACTCACAAGCATCCATACCACCGCCGGGATTCGAACCTGAAGCCTGGGATACCAACGGCCAGAGCGCTAGCCATCAGGCCGCCATTGTTCACTTTATGAGTATTTAAAAACAAATGGTAAATTTACGTAAAATTAAGGAAGTTGTCTCTTTTACATAATAATCAAAAAATATAATCTTATTACCTCATTTTTGTTTTAATGTAGTTGAATTGCCAACACCAAGTTAAAATATTGTTATTAAATTACAAAAGGAAATATATTTTTATTAATATCTCACGACCACAATATGCATGGTGATATTTAATCATCTTAAAATCCAAATAACTCATTTTTATTTAATTTGCAAAAATAAATAGATAAATAAAATGCAATAAAAAAAATAAGCATATTGTTTTTAAGAAAATAAGTTTTTACTTTTTATCAATATCGTCAAAGTTAAAAACGTAATTACACAACAGCACATATTTTTTAGTAATTCTCAAACGAAAACTCGACTCATTATTATAAAAAGTTAGTATTTTAAAAGAAAATTAGAATCTATAAGTGCATAATTATCCAAATTATGCTTAATCTTTGAATCTATTAATCTGTACTTATACAAACTAGAATTTCAAATAAAGATTATTAATGAAGTTTAAAACAGTTTATTCGTAGTTAACAAACGACGTTTGCAATTATAACAACTGTCTGATAATAAGCATCTTAAAATACAAATAATTCATTTTTACTTATTTACAAAAATAAATAAAAATAAGCATATTGTTTTTAAAAAATAAGTTTTTATTTTTATCAATATCGTCATAGTTAAAAAGCTATAAGTCTAAAATTTGCTTAGTTAATCACAGCAGCACTAATTCCTTAATAATTTTCATACCAAAACTCGACTCCTTATTATATAAAAAATAAGTATTTTAAAAGAAAATTAGAATCTATAAGTGCATAAATATCCTAATCATGCTTAATCTTTGGATCTGTTCATCTATGAATCTATATTCATACAAACTAAAATTTCAAATAAAGATTACATTTTTAATCAAGTTAAAAACAGTTTATTCGTAGTTAACGAATTACATTTTCAATTATGGCAATATGTGATATTAAGCATGTTAAAATACAAATAGCTCATTTTTACTTAATTGCGAAAATAAATAAAAAGAAACATTGTTTTTTTAAAAAATAACTTTATTTTTTATCAAAATCATCAAAGTTAAAATTTTGCTTAGTTAATCACGGCAGCGCTAATTTCATAATAACTCTCACACCAAAACTCGACTCATTATTATTAAAAAATAAGTTTTTTTAAAGAAAAATTAGAATCTATAAGAGCTTAATTATCCTAATCATGCTTAATCTTTGAATTTGTTCAGTTATGAATCAGTATTTTTACAAACTAGAATTTCAAATAAAAGACTACATTATTAATAAAGTTAAAAATAGTTCATTCGTAGTTAACAAATGGCATTTTCAATTATGACAATTATGTGATATTAAGCATCTTAAAATACAACTCATTTTTATTTAATTGCAAAAATAAATAAAAAGAAACATTGTTTTTAAAAAATAAGTTTTTGTTGTTTTATTAAAACCGTCTAAGTTAAAAAAATTTCTTAGTTAATCACAGCAGCATTAATTTCTTAGTAATTCTAGTACCAAAACTCGACTCATTATTATGAAAAAAAAATAAGTATTTTAAAAGAAAATTGGAATCTATAAGTACATAATTATCCTAATCATACTTAATCTTTGAATCTGTATTTACAAAAAAAATAGAATTTCAAATAAAAGATTACATTATTAATAAAGTTAAAAACTGTTTATTCATAGTTAACAAATGGCATTTGCAAAGAGTTGAAATATTTTGGAAAATAAAGTGCTCGGTTTCAGGACAAACAGCTCAATTGAACCTAAAAAAAGAAGAATATAAAATGAATGATAACAATATTAATTAATAATTTCTAAATGTCAGAATATGAAGAATTTGATCAGTCGCTATAAGCTACTACATCAGGGGTGGTCAACCCAAATGGTCTTGCCGGCGACTTTGGAAATGCATCATAATTCCACGGGTCGAATATAAAATTATATATCCCCATATTAGATTTAGACACACGACATTTTTTTTCGAGTGAAAAATTGAAACATAATGAGTTGTTATTATTATTCTTACATGTAAACATAGATAATATAATAATACTAAACATGCATTGTGATGAAATATTTTACACTAAAAATTAAATATAAAAAAATATATAAATATAAACGAAAAATTAATGTGAATTTATTAAGAAATTAAAAAAATGATTTTTTAAAAACCTATAAATGAATTATTAAAAAATAAAATTATAAAAAAAAAAAAAAAAAAAAAAAAAAAAATGTTTAATGAATTTATTAAGAAATATATATTTTACTATAAGATATTTTTTATTCCACTTTTTCACTTAGCTTTAGCAAATCGATCTCAATTTAGGTGTTTGCTCTCTTTCTCTAAATAATAAATAATGTATTTTTTTAATACATTGATTTTCACTACTTTGGCTATTATAAAATAAATATGTTTTGTAAAAGTGTGATAAATCTGGGGGCCGGAAAACTTTTCAAGGCGGCAAAGAGTTGTCTACCCCTATACTACATCATCACATGACAAAAATTTTTTGTTTTATTTTAATTAAAAACTTTCGGAGTATTTGAAAAGAAATGATAAAGTTAACATAAAATTAATTAAACATTTTGAAATTCAAATCTTTCATTAACATAGTATTTCCTATAAGATTTGGGCTTTTTTGGAAGGATATATTTGATAGACCAAGAAACGTATGTTATTGATGCATTGAAATATAACAATAATATTATGGTGTTTGATTTTAAGACATATGTGAATATCGTGTTAAATTATTTATGTTTATGATAGTTTAAAATTGACAAAAAAATGCATAGCATCTTAAGCGAAGAATTTTAGTTTTTATTTTGTTCAAATAAGTTTAAAGAAGTTCTTTTATGAAATTTTATTCTATTATAGAAACAAAAAAGAAAAAGTAGGAAATCATTTAAAAAATCTGCATGGTCAAAGATGTTTAAAAAAAAACTATTACGAACTTAAAATGTTTGTGGAAATAATTTCATATTATATATTAAAACTTTTTTTATACATTATTCATTGGTTTATAAATTTAACTATACAGTTAATTATTAAGTAATTATTTTACATTAAGATTTAAAATTAATGATTAATTAAGATTTAAATCATAATTAAATTATGATTTAAAAATTCCGATTGGAAGATTAGAAAACCTTAAGAATGGGAAGCTAAATTAAAGACAAAACTTACTATCTTATTTTCGCAATTTATTTTTATGTTACTTACTAATGACCCATCTTAATAAGAGCACTTAAATGTTTCATATTGTTAATTAAGATTTAAAAATTCAGATTGGAAGATTTACTAATCTTAAGAATGGGAAGATAAATTAACACAAAACTTACAATCTAATTTTCGAATTAATTTTTAATCTTACTTACTAATAAGAATCTTAATTTAAGCACTTAAAAGTTTCATATTGTACTCATTCAGACTTTAATTTAGCAACATAATTAAATTTCTTATTGATAGATTTTTTTAAGTAATTATCGCAATTTTACTTTAATTTGGGGAAACTGATGCATACAAAATTCCTCTTTATGACATTTTAATAAAAACGACCATTAAAATGTTTTTGATAGATTTTTTAGAACAATAAATAATATTAAATACTTACATTTTTTTCCCCTACCCTTTTTGTAATTCATTTCAACACTTTCCATGGGCAAACTTTTTGTATTTGGAACGGGTCTGCGGTTTTGAATGGGTTCTCTATTTTCGATGCTTTCTTGGATCTTGCTTCACGGATACGGTCTAAAAGGAAGACTTCTACCGCTTTATTCAGTGCTTCATCTCTGTTGATGTCTGCTAGATATAAAGTAAACCACAGATTCGAGGTAGTCACGGCGGATTGGAGATCTAAAGAAGCCAATTTCCTCATGGTTGATAATCCATATATGTCTGACAAGACATAAGCTATTGCAGTTTCCATCCATTCCCACTCATCACCACAACCTCCAAGCAAGTCTTTTATCAGGTGTTCTAAGTTTTCATCATTCTCTCTTGATTTATCTGTTTGAGGCATCTTATCTATGGTTTCATTTAATTGCAAATCATCCACCATCAAATTATTCGCCGAATTCGCAATACTGTCAATCAGATCTTGCGCCATCGAATCTTTCAGGCTCGCGTCATTCACGATATCGCCATTTTGATCATGCACTATCGAATCTTTCAGGCTCGCGTCATTCACGATATTGCCATTTTGATCATGCACTATCGAATCTTTCAGGCTCGCGTCATTCACGATATTGCCATTTTGATCATGCACTATCGAATCTTTCAGGCTCGCGTCATTCACGATATCGCCATTTTGATCATGCACTATCGAATCTTTCAGGCTCGCGTCATTCACGATATTGCCATTTTGATCATGCACTATCGAATCTTTCAGGCTTGGGTTATTCACCATACTGCCCTCCAGATCTTGCACCATCGAATTTTTCAGGCTTGCATCCTTCACGATACTGCCATTTTGTTCTTGCACCACCGAATTCTTCATGTTTGTGTTATTCAAAATTTTGCCATCCAGATCTTGTACTAGCGAATTCTTCAAGCTTGCATTATTCACGATACTGCCGTCCAGATCTTGCACCATCGAATTCTTCAGGCTTGTATCATTCACAGTATCTCTGATCGGATCTTCCATAATCGAGTCACTGACATATATTGAGTTCGCAATACAACTAGTTGTCATTCTAATAAAAGGGGTGACCATTTTATTAAAAATTTTATCTCTGTTCTCTTTAACCCCTAAAAACAAATAGAATATCAAAAATATACAAACTAAACTGAATAGGCTGTCTTTTCTGCTGGATTCATGCCTTTCGTTATCACACTTAAGAGACATAACCATTTTACCTTGCATGTGGAATTCCGGAACTGCATTTGGCGCTTTAGGCAGATTTAGCTTAACTCTAAAATAGGCACGCAAATCGACTGGAACATAAAATATTTCGGATAAGAGCAATTCCTTTCTTTCAGAGTTCTTCACAATCAGCGTTATTTTGCTTCCTCTGTACTTTTCTTGAGACAGATGATTTTCGAACAGATCATAACGTGGCTCCAAGTCAAGCACTTCGTTTGGATCGACATCACTCACTTTGTAATGCACGTACACTATTTTATCCCGTCTTGTTAGTTTTCGTTTTATTTGTAACAGCTTTTGATTCGTCTTCTTGTAATAGATACACTCTTGTGGCGAAGAAGAACTTGGCTCCAGGATACTTAATGCTGGATATGGCGCCTCATCTTTTTTACAGAAATAGATTAAAGATGGATTTTCCACTGTATCGTTTTGCTCGATTTCTTCTATTTTTACATTCGCCATTTCTTTCGCTTACAAGTTTCGAGGAGTAATACCAACCGTCCAGTTGAAACGCCAGCAGCAGTCTGGGGTGGTCGTTCTTTGTTCGGAGTACCCCCCCTAGAGGGGAGATGGGGGATCTCAACCCAAACGGGTTTGAAAGTTTCGTCGTTGTGCAGCATTCATTGCAAAGCTGCGCAAACTCCAGCTGTTGTTGCCGTATCCCTCATGGAAGGAGGAAGAGAGGGGAAGGGGGCACAACAGGCGTATCGATTAGGGCAGGGATGGGTAAACTTTTTCGGTAGCGGTCCAAAAATCGGAAAGGAAAAAAAAAAAGTTTGGCGGGCCAAAATAAATTTTTCTAAAATTTAAAGAACAATACACAAGTATTACAATTTACATATGTTAATGAGATGCGATTTCATTTTTAAAAGTTCCCTACATTGAGGTTCAAAGGGAGATGTACTGATTCTAAGGAACGAGGCTAAATGCTCATCTGTCAGTCTATTTCTGAAATAATTCTTTCTAAGTTTCATAGTCGAAAACACCAGTTCACACGTTTAAGACGAAGCAAACATAGCACTGATTTTCTGGGCGTGGGATATTAAAATTGGGAAACTTACTTTCGATAATGATTTGTAAAACTCTAAATTGTTGGCGCCAATCTACAGCTATAACTAACAAAGAACTTCCGCTTTTAACTTTTTACCGATTGAAAGCTGTCTGTACTTGCTATTTCCGTCGATTAATGATTGGTAGAACAAAAATAGACAAAGTAAAAAGATCATCAGACCATTGAAAAAAATGAAGAAAAAAAAATATATTTAATCAAAGTGGAAAAGGAGATGGATATACAATATATAAATTTCTTTTAATTTGCCTCGGACTGGCAAATTAAAATTATATCCGCGGACCGGATAGAATCTTCCGACGGGTCGTAGTTGGCCCAACCCTGGATTAGGGAGTTCCTATATGGTTTTAAGAATTGCGAAAACCTCCACATCTTAGAGATTTTTTTTCCTTTCTAATGCAGCTGGCAAACACTTAGACAGCTTGGTCATGGATGCCTTAAGGCAAGCGCTGTACAGACGTAATCACTTTGCATTACCCAGGGGGCGCGTGTAACTTGAAGATAAGCCACGGACGCGGAGTAACAATGCCCCCGCAACGCTCTACGATCCTATTAAGACCGGGGCCTACGGTTTAAAGTGGGTTCCGAACCACTACACACATCCATGGCACCGCCGGGACTCGAACCCGAAACCTGCGGTATCGAGCGCCAGAGCGCTAGCCACTCGACCATTCAGGTCCCATATGAAAATATATATTACAATATATACAATTCTTTTGTGTGATTCCGTGTACGAAATTTTTATAATTTTTTTTTCTGTGATATGTGAAATTTTTTAACGTCCACAATTTAAGCGATTAATATGCGACAACATATACAATTCTTTTGCATGATTCCAAGTATGAAATTTTTATAATTTTTTTTCTGTGATATGTGAAATTTTTTAACGTCCACAATTTAAGCGATTAATATGCGACAACATATACAATTCTTTTGCATGATTCCAAGTATGAAATTTTTATAATTTTTTTTTTTCTGTGATATGTGAAATTTTTTAACGTCCACAATTTAAGCGATTAATATGCGACAACATATACAATTCTTTTGCATGATTCCAAGTATGAAATTTTTATAATTTTTTTTTCTGTGATATGTGAAATTTTTTAACGTCCACAATTTAAGCGATTAATATGCGACAACATATACAATTCTTTTGCATGATTCCAAGTATGAAATTTTTATAATTTTTTTTTTTTTCTGTGATATGTGAAATTTTTTAACGTCCACAATTTAAGCGATTAATATGCGACAACATATACAATTCTTTTGCATGATTCCAAGTATGAAATTTTTATAATTTTTTTTTTTCTGTGATATGTGAAATTTTTTAACGTCCACAATTTAAGCGATTAATATGCGACAACATATACAATTCTTTTGCATGATTCCAAGTATGAAATTTTTATAATTTTTTTTTTTCTGTGATATGTGAAATTTTTAACGTCCACAATTTAAGCGATTAATATGCGACAACATATACAATTCTTTTGCATGATTCCAAGTATGAAATTTTTATAATTTTTTTTTCTGTGATATGTGAAATTTTTAACGTCCACAATTTAAGCGATTAATATGCGACAACATATACAATTCTTTTGCATGATTCCAAGTATGAAATTTTTATAATTTTTTTCTGTGATATGTGAAATTTTTTAACGTCCACAATTTAAGCGATTAATATGCGACAACATATACAATTCTTTTGCATGATTCCAAGTATGAAATTTTTATGATTTTTTTTTCTGTGATATGTGAATTTATTTAACGTCCATAAAATAAGCGATCAACATATATAACAATTTATAATACAATATATGCAATTCTTTTGTATGATTCCACGTAAGAAATTTTTACAAATGTTTTTTCTGTGGTGTTAACGGTATGTTAATTTTTTTTTAACTTCCACAAAATAAGCAACCAATATATGGCAATATATGATACAATATAAACAAATCTTTTGCATGATTCCATGTATGAAATTTTTATAATTTTTTTTTTCTGTGGTTTATGAATTTTTTTAATGTCCACAAAATAAGCGATCCATATATGGCAATATAATAGGAGGCTGAAAAGTTAGTAGGCTGACACATAGATGGCGCTACTAGTATTAAATCCATATGACTTTTAGTTAGCCCTAACCTTCAAAAGACATGTGTATAAATTTGACAGCTGTTGCACAATTAGTATGTGAGTTATAGCATTTTTGGTGAAGCAACTTTTGTTAGTTTGAAAAAATGGATAAAAAGGAATTTCGTGTGTTAATAAACCTTTGCATTTTGGCGGAAAAAAAATACTATTGAAGCCAAGGCTTGCCTTGATAAACATTATTCGGACTTTGCACCAGGAAAATCAACCGTAGAGAAGTGATTTGCTAAATTTAAACGAGGCGAAATGAGAACCGAGGACGATGCACGCAGTGGACGCCCCAAAGAGGTTGTTACAGACGAAAACATCAAAAAAGTCCACAAAATAATTTCTAATAACCGTAAAGTGAAGTTGGTTGAGACAGCTGAAACATGGCTCCATCCTTTCACACCGGAGTCCAATCGGCAGTCAGCCTAGTGGACTGCGCGTGATGAACACTAAAAATGCTATAGCTCACATACTAATAGTGCAACAGCTGTCAAATTTATACACGTGTCTTTTGAAGGTTAGGGCTAACTTAAAAATCATATCGATTTAATATTAGTGGCGCCATCTATGTGTCAGCCTACAAACTTTTCAGCCTTCCTGTTATGATACAATTCTTTTGTATTATTACAATTATTACATAGATGAAATTTTTAGAATAATTTTTTCCCGTGATATGTGAATGTTTTTTAACGTCCACAAAATAGCGTATGTGAAGGGGGAAAGAAATGTAAAAAAAAAAAAAAAAAAAAAAAAAAAAAAAAAAAAAAAAACAATAAATTAAACAGCACATTAATTAGAAATATTCTAAACGAGCCAAAATGTGTAATTAGAAAGGAAAAAGATTGTAAAAAGTTGGGAAAAGAAAGTAGCATATTTTTGGTACTTGAGAAAATCCGTTTAAATAGAAAGAAGACGAAACTCCTGTACCATATCGAAAAATGTGCGGAATCAGAAAATCTGATAAAATGCACAAAGATGTATTATCAATGCATAAAGAAATTAGAATACATTTGTGGTTTGGTTTGTCGCTCTACGGTCATCTTGTGAGCACGAGGACTAAACAGACCGGGACCTACAGTTTAAAGTGGATTCCGAACCACTATAAACATCCATGGCACCGCCGGGACTCGAACCCGAAACCTGTGGTACCGAGCACCAGTAAAATACATTTGTGAGTGAATTTAATGCGTTTGTCATTAGTCAATAAAAATAATTTTTTTTTTGTTCCAGTGCAGCTGCCAAACACTTAGACAGCTTGGTCTTGGATGCCTTAAGGCAAGCGCAGCACAGACGTTACTCACTTTGCATTACCCAGGGGGCGCGTGTAATTTGAAGATACGGACGCGGAGTAATAATGCCCCGGCAACGCTCTACGATCGTATTAGGATCGGGACCTACGGTTTAAAGTGGATTCCGAACCACTACACACATCCATGCCACCGCCGGGATTCGAACCCGAAACCTAAGGTACCGTGCGCCAGAGCGCTAGCCAGTCGGCCATTCAGGCCCAAAAATAATAATTTATTACTTACACAAAAAATATCCTTATAAATATTAATTTATTACTGGAATTTTAATTACTTTCGAAAAACCTTTTTTTTATCCATAATTATTTTTTAAAAGAGTTACAAAATTTGTCAACGAAATGATAAAAAAATATATATATATATATTATAAATTCAGTTAATTACTCTATAATAAGACATGGCTAGTAGCTGTAGAATATTCCATTTTAACGACTTGCGCAGTAAGGCAATAGAGGATGGATTCTACCGCTGTGGCTTGAGTCTTGCTACGTTAATCAATTCAAGCGAATCTGAGCTGCAATTTTTGGCTTCTAAATTTTAATTCATTACTACGATGTGCACCTTAATCTAAATAATAGCTTTAACTTTTTAATTGTTTTTAGTTTTAATTTATTCTATAGCTTGTTTTTACTTTTGTTAACTTTTAATTATTTTATCTATTTATTTATTTATTATTTTTTTTGGGGGGGCATCGTCAACGGACTCCTAATTGTACCTATAGCTTTATCTTTTTCGGTCTCTTGCTTTAATTGTTCTCAAGCAAGCGATGCTTTTTCATAAATTCTTTATTTTTCTTTTTTATCACTACTCTTCAATTTAAGCAACTTCATTTTGTGCAAATATTTTAACTACTTTAAGATGTGGAGGTTTTCGTGGTTCTTAAAATCACATAGGAACTCCGTAACAGGTACGCCCGTTGCCCATTGCAATAGAGGATTCAGAAATGCAGAAAAGGATTCTGGTGTTAGTTTGGCGTCGACGACAATTTGTAGGGTGACGGAGCTCCTTGGTTGCTAGGTAACCGTTAGCTCCTTCTTTGCATATGAAAGGGAAGTTACTTTAGCTTTAAGCCCATTGCATTTGAAATAAACAGGTAAAATAGAGAAAATAATAAATGTAGAAGAGAAGGTTTTTTTTTTTCCTTCAATAAAATATTTAAAAAAAAATTATACTTATAATTTAATAATTAAAAAAAAAAAGTAAAAAGAGTAATTCGAAGAATTACAAACTGAACGTAGTTTGAAAGAGAACTTAAATAATAAAATAAAAATATTTTCAAAAGATTAATCAATTCAAAAGGGAGTTCAAGTTAAAAATTACAAGAACGTTCCAGAGCAGTTTGTTGAGAGAGAATGAAAAGGGTGAATCGTACAAGGTCATTTGCAAGTGAGTGATGGAAGAGCAGAGCCTGGGGGGGAAACGAAAACGTTTCGTCTATTCAAGCAGCAGCAGGGAGGGAAAAAAAGAGGTGCAGAGTGCGGCCTACTTTGGCGTCAGAAAGTTGTTTGTGATATAGCGTTCCCTCCCCCCTCCTTCAAACAAAGACAGGAAGGAAAGGTTCAAGGTCGTTATGAGGGGGTTAAGGCGTTTTCCCCTATTGGTACCCCCATTGGTTCTCCGTAACCGGTACGCCAGTTGCTAATGTGCGGTCATCTTTTTGGCACATAGATAAAATGTTTTTTATTTGATTTTGACTATAGCCTAAAAAATAGTTTAAAAACACTAAAAAACACGCTTTTAGAGTTAATAAAACTAAAATGTTTAACAAACTAACTTTATATCCAATTTTTTTATTTCATCTTTTTAAGTCAAGCAGTACTCTAGTAAACTATTCAACTTAGTGGACTATAGCCTTGGAATACAGTGGTCAGTCATAAAGGTATCCAAATGTCAACAGTTTTCTGAATCGATCGATTAGCGTGGAATATATCCAGTACATAAAGCCAATTTGTTTTACATAACGTTAGCAAAATAAGAAGGCAAAATTTTAAAAAAATAAACATGTTCAGCATTATAGACATTCTCACTGAACATTTCACGTCTGCTAGATATAAGCGATAATTTGTTAACGTTAGTCGTAAAATAAGAAGATCTATAAGTATAAAAGATAAAATATTTATTTTGCAACATTAAAATTAAAAAAAAAAAAAAAAAAAAAAAAAAAAGGAAACCTTAATAATATTTTTACATACATTTTATTTAATTGGAATCAGGAACCAACAAAAACACTTGTTAAAAAAATTTAATAAAATTACATTTCTTTATACATTTTATATAATTTTTCTGCTTTTGAAATAGTCCATGATTATACTATAGACTAGACTTATTTTCTTACGAAATTGTAAAATTTTCCTATTTTAACCCATGGAAAATTAATTGAAAACATAAATAAATGCTTGACAATAAAGGTGGGGAAAAAATACTAATTATGTTAAAAATTTTCCGTAATCAAAACACACTATAATAGAAGATAACTTAAGTTGACTGTGACTATGACTGTGTTATTCATATGTGACTATTCCTCAGTGTCCTGCAGCGCGGGACGTACACCCCATGAAGTTGAATTATAGTATGGTATAATTTCGTTGCGATGGAGCACTCGTTGGTAGAAATCTAATTTAGCTCCGAGTCGTTAAGGAGGGCAGTGCCTTTCGGGGGGACATTTTAAGGGGAACTATCCCGCATTTGCGTATCGTATGGGAGAAAACCCAGACAACGTCCACCAGGTACTTCGACTAAAGGCTCGTTCCCACCGAGGCGCGAGGCGTTTAAGTGCTGACCAATCACTAGCCTCACCACGTTCGCCTGAAACCAGTTTGAAATCCGCCGCTTCGAGTCGACCAACTTTCAACTCGAAGCGGAACTTCACTAGGCGTAATGCTATTTCTGACGTTTCACTGTGAAGGGGTCAAAAAAGTTTTCTTGCCTGCCGCGTGGATTTTCAACACTTCCCGCCTCGATGGGAATGAGTCTTTAAACTATAGATCCTGGTCTAATATGACTGTAGAGCGTTTGACAACCCTACCCCGTAAAAAAGAAAAACATTTCCTGTTTCGAAATCTGCCATCAGGAGACGGACCTGGCCCACCAGCGGGTTGTTGCACCAACGAAAAAAAAAAAAAAAAAAAAGCAACTACTATTTTTAGTTACTTGACGCAAAACACTACTACACTACTACAAACTACTAAACACTACTACAAACTTTAGTTATTTGATCATCGTAAAACAAATTAAAACAACTCAAACAATCGAAGGCTACAGCATGTTGAAGCGATCGTTATTCTTGCAAAACAGACCAATTCCCGCTCTATCAAAGTAAACAGGAAGTGACGACGTGTGTACTGTAACATTTTTTTCTCACGAGGAGAATTTTGCCATTTCATTCCCAGGAGACAGAAATGTATGCTGTTTGAAACACAAAATATAAATAAATAAACCCATCACTAAATTTGACAAAATATGATCTTTATTGTGGGTAGTTACATTACATGCAATTAGTGTTTGTACTAATGAGAACAAAAAGTCACTCAAATCTGATAGTAGATATTCGGTGTCATGTATAATGAAGAAATTAGCTTACAGAATTACAATTAGCTTACAGAATTACAATTAGCTTTACTTAGAGAAATTAGCTTACAGAATTGTCGAAACAATTACAGATTAAATATGATATAGTATGAATTGTTCATCGTGAGGGGTGTTAGACCACGAGCTGAGAAATGTCTACTCCAATGAGAAGTGAGGGAAGCCCCCCCATCTTTCGACGGATTGTTATAAAAGAAGGTTTTTGGTGAAGAGTCGACCAGAAGTGATGTTTTTCCTTTTTTTCTCTGAAGTGACTGAATAGGCCGGAGTTTTCTGCCTTTTTTCAAAGTGAGCCCCTTGTGGTTTCGTGAATCCCGCCGTGTGATAGTTAAGGTCTGCTACAGACCAGACGTTTAGATTTGTCGACACGAGAACTCTGAAAATCTCCGAACTTGAAGTGAACTGCTTTTGTGTATCTAATATACATCGTTAATTTTCATTTTTTTTAAACAAGAGTTCTGTAAATATAATGTTTGTAAATAAAATTTAAAGTGTTCCCATGAACCTGAAAATGTCGTTTTTGAAGCCGTTATAGGTCTAGTGTAGGCAGAGACGTTACAGTACGCATAATGCGTACAAAATAAGCAAAATAGCTCCTTCCATTTCCGTAAAAAAAAAAAAAAAAATGTTTTCGAACTTGCTCTCTCGATTCTCTTATAAGAAATTTAATTCTAAAAAAAAAATTACTGATAAAAGAGATTAAATAGAGATTGACTGCGAATTAAGAACAATTGGAGAATCTTTGACCTAATTCATTAGCAAAAAAAGAAAAAAGAATGTTCCCCATTTCAATTTCCATTGACTTTTTCTCTGAAGATATGCAGTCATTTAAGCTTCATTAATTTTAAGATTAATATTAATTTAAATTTGTAATCAGTTTTAAACATTCGTGTCATATTTTTATACAAAAAAAAAAAAATATATTTCATGAAGACAATGAAAAATAATTGCATTCAAACAGAAAAGGGTTTTGCTTATAAATCTTTCACATAGAAGACATAAAAGAAAAATTAGCCTTAGAAAAACTAATAACGGTCTGTTGCTCTTTTCATTTCTGTATTCAGTTATCTGTAATGTTCGCGGGATGAGTCGGAGACGCCCTTATCAATCACGCGCACCCCTTCGCTTATCTCTGTACACTGGGGGACATCCACAAATTGCACTGTGAAAATTGATTTTCTTTTGTGACACAAATAGCACCTGTATATAATAATGCTTGATTTGAGTAAATACCACAAGATAATTGTTTTAGTAAATATTGCTTTGGAAATATATTCATGAGTATGTATATTATATAATACAATATTATCGTAAATGATGGGTTGATATTTTAAAACTAGAACGTCTTTCTCTGCAAACAATTCAATATCCATCACCCTATATGGTATCCCTACATTATTAATTCATACAGAAAAATAGTATTATATGCATTTTATTAGTTCGCTTTACAACTATACAGTTTCTTGTTAAATTTTTTTTTTTTTTTTTTTTTTTTAGAACCAGCACAATTATCTAATTATTATAATTATTTTTTATATACAGCATTCTATTAGTTGAAGATGTTGTGTCCTTAACGTCCAAGAAAATAGTACTATTACACTATGACTAATATTACCCATAAAGGAGCCTGATAGCCGAGTGGCTAGCGTTCTGGCGCTCGGTGCCACAGGTTTCGGGTTCGAGTACGGCGGTGCCATGGATATTTGTAGTGGTTCGAAATCCACTTTAAACAGTAGGTCACGGCCTAATATGATCGTAAAGCGTTGTGGGGGTAGTGTTACTCGTGTCCGTAGCATATTTTCAAGCTATATGTACTCTTATGAGTAACAGCGGTGCAGCCCTTGCTTATGGCATAAAGATTATCTGTCTCTGTATTGCCAGCTGCATTAGGAAAAATAATTTTTATTTTAGAAATAAAAATATTGATGATTATGTACATTGTATAATATTATCATAAAGTATTGCTCCATATTTTTAAAATTATAACTTTTTTCTCTGCAAAGAGTTCAATATCCTTCACCACATATGGCATCCCTACATTATTAGTTAACGCAGGAAATAGTATTATATGCATTTTATTAGTTGATGATGCCGCGCCCTTGACCTCAAAGAAATAGGTCCTATTAAAATTTTATTATTTCCCATAACATTTATGGGTACTGGTGGAGCTGCGTTTATCGTGTCCTTGATCACTTTCCACTTTTTGTGTCCTTCACCCCTTTGAATTTTTTAATTTCTTCCACGAACTTTATTATTTAAATTTCTTCCATGAACTTTATTATTTAAATTTCTTCCACGAACTTTATTATTTAAATTTCTTCCACGAACTTTATTATTTAAATTTCTTCCACGAACTTTATTATTTAAATTTCTTCCACGAACTTTATTATTTAAATTTCTTCCACGAACTTTATTATTTAAATTTCTTCCACTAACTTTATTATTTAAATTTCTTCCACGAACTTTATTATTTAAATTTCTTCCACGAACTTTATTATTTAAATTTCTTCCACGAACTTTATTATTTAAATTTCTTCCACGAACTTTATTATTTAAATTTCTTCCACGAACTTTATTATTTAAATTTCTTCCACGAACTTTATTATTTAAATTTCTTCCACGAACTTTATTATTTAAATTTCTTCCACGAACTTTATTATTTAAATTTCTTCCACGAACTTTATTATTTAAATTTCTTCCACTAACTTTATTATTTAAATTTCTTCCACGAACTTTATTATTTAAATTTCTTCCACGAACTTTATTATTTAAATTTCTTCCACGAACTTTATTATTTAAATTTCTTCCACGAACTTTATTATTTAAATTTCTTCCACGAACTTTATTATTTAAATTTCTTCCACTAACTTTATTATTTAAATTTCTTCCACGAACTTTATTATTTAAATTTCTTCCACGAACTTTATTATTTAAATTTCTTCCACGAACTTTATTATTTAAATTTCTTCCACTAACTTTATTATTTAAATTTCTTCCACGAACTTTATTATTTAAATTTCTTCCACGAACTTTATTATTTAAATTTCTTCCACGAACTTTATTATTTAAATTTCTTCCACGAACTTTATTATTTAAATTTCTTCCACGAACTTTATTATTTAAATTTCTTCCGCGAACTTCATTATTTAAATTTCTTTCAAGTGCTAAGATATATTTTCAAAGTGAAATTGAGATTTTGCAATAAAAGAAAATCGTTTGGAATTCTCTCTATATTTTTTTTTAAGATTGCTATTATGCGTTTTGTTCTTACATTAAATTCTTGGCCAATTCACTAGCGCTTTGTCTGTTGCTACCACAGGCTTCAGGTTTGAATTCTGGATGTGGCATGGATGTTTGTGAGTGGTTCGGAATCCATGTTGATCTGTAATCCCGGTCTAATTAGCCTGAATTGTGCACAAAATGACCACAGAGTGGCAAAAAAAATCTTATATTATATTTCAAATTTATATCTATGAATATAGATATAGTAGATTATAGATTTTTTTAAAAATGTTTTATAATATATTGTAATCTAAGAGGAGAAATACTTTAGACATAATATCAAAGAAATTGGACTATTACTCTAAGACAATTATTACCCATAAAATTATAGGTATTGTTTTGTAGAGAGGGGTTTATCGTGTCCTTGACCACTTTAATTTTCTTTCATGTGCTCATAAGTATATAATTGAATGTTAAATTGTTCTAAAAGATCGTTTGGTGAAACAAAGAAAATGATATTTCAAAGTGAAAATGTGATTTTTTAAGAATAGAAAATTGTTTGGAATTCTTAAAAAAGATTACTGTTATGCGTTTTGTTCTAACATTAAATTCTAAATTTTATGGGTAATCTGTATACCTGACCAACCTGACGGCCGATTGATTAGCGCTCACAAAAAAACACTTAATATATAATTGTGTGTATTAGATAAAGAAACCAAGTGACTTTTTGAAAACCTCCATTATTTTATTAATTAGAATTACTTAAATTACAGTTCTAGTTATAAAAAAACAATACTGGATCTGTGGAAGTATTTATTATTTATATTATACGCAGTATAATGTGAGAAAGATGTAACTTCGAAGTTAAATAATTTTTCTGTAGCAACTTCTCAGTGAAATCATCTTACAAAATTCCTATCTGTAATTATTTAATTGAACAATATTCATTTAACGTTTGATTGTTATATAATCAATCGTTAAATTACTTTAAACGTTTAATATTTATTAAAATCAAATGTGAATGACAAGATATGGCATAATAATGCTTTTGGACTTCAAAGAAAAGAATCGTTTGCAGATGGATATAAAGAGTTGAGAGGTTTATTGCTTAACAATACTTCAATGGAGCGTGAGATGAATTGCGTATATTTGTTGAGTGGTAGGAAACCTAACATGCATGAGAGAATATCGGGATCTAATGTCATCTATGTCATTTCCATTTTGTTAGCATTCACATTTTCGTATACACTAGTATACAAATTGCGCAGTTTCACGCTTGTAAAATTAACAATTGCACACAATTTCACGGGGAATGTAACGTCTCGATCTATATTACACTTACAACGGCTTCAAGAAGAGGGCTACTCTAATGTTCATGTTTATTTACAAGCATTAAATATATATACAGAACTCTATTTACACAGAAATGATTATATTAGAAATGATATAAATTAGATACGCTAGTGCAGTTCACTCCAAGAATGGAGATTTTCAGAATTCCCGCGTCTACGACGAATCTAAACACCTGGTCTGCGGCAGACCATGACTATCACACGACGTGATACACGAAACCACAAGTGGGGTCACCTTTGAAAACAGGCGGAAATTCCGACCTATTCAATCACTTCAGAGAAAAAGACAACGCTTCTTATCGACTCGTCGCAGAACTTCCCTCTTCTCCCAAAGCCTCCCTTTAAGAAGATCCTACAAGGAGGGAGGAGGGGATCAGTTTCCCTCACTTTGCATTCGAATCGACACTTCTGCAGCAATTCATCACGTAGTCCATATTCCGTCTGTAATTGTTTCAACCTGTGATGGTGGAATAGATAATCGCTAATTTCATGATGTCTCATTATCCATGACACTAAATATCTGTTATCGGATTTGAGTGGCAGGTTGTTCTCATTAGTACAAAACATTAATTGCATGTAATATAACTATCCACTGCTCTACTTATCTGCTGTCAAATTTGAGTGATAGGTTGTTAATATGCATTTGTTAAAGAATATACATTCTTCTCTCCTACAACTCTTCCCGTGGGAAAAATTCTACAGGAATTATGTTTAAAGTAAAGAATATGTAAAAAGATTATAGAATACGATGGAATATAGAATATATCATAAGAATACGATGGAATATAGAATATATCATAAGAATACGATGGAATATATCATACAAAGACGAATATCAGATTTCCTTTTCCACATTTTCTGTAAGACAAAAAAATCTTGAAGCAAGATAAATAAAATTCCTCAAGAATAATTTATAAATTCTCAGTTCATAAATTATCACCCAATTCTAACTCTTCAATTAATGGATCGTCCCTGAAAGTGTGAAGGTATTCAAAAGTTGAGTTGTGTTGTCCTTCAGACGATTAACGACGAATATTGGAAATAGGTACCTTATAATACGAATCTTAAATTCCAATATGCTAAACCTGTCGTATGTATTATCGAAAAAGCATGAAAAAATCGATGTAAGCATAAAGTAGCTTTGATAGATTTTTTATTTTCTTTTATAATTTAATTCTCGTGTTTATCAGTTTATAGTACTTTTAAGTAAAAAAAAAAAAAAATTGAGGTATTTAAAATACTTATATTTTTGCTTTTTATTTTATTCACATAATAATGAGAAAATTGCTTTTTAAATATTCAATACTTTTAAGACTGGTACTTGGCTTTAAAATTTTTTTTTTAAATATTTAAAAAATACAATATTATGAAATAATTAATTATGATGCAATAAATTAATAAATGACAAACGAATTAATGGTGTATTTTATAAGATTTAATATCCCTAAAAATTGGTGGTGTATTTTATAATGTTTCGTATCATATTTTTAATACTTCGGGTTTAAATTGCAAAAATAAATAATAATAAATAAATTTTTGTTCTGTGTAAGTTTTTTATATTTTGCCTACCAAAATAGTTTTAGTGTGGGCTTGAGGCTGCTAAGCAAACAGTACTATCATAAAATCAAAATTTTAATCTACAGGGTGATTATAATTAAATTTCCACTTTCAAAATGCCGTAAAAAAAGAACCACTCGTCACAATGAGCTCAAATTTGGACTGAAGTTGCTTGAAGGGGGAAACAATATGGCATCAAAAAAAAGTTCCACCAATTTTTCCCTTCCAATTTGGTATGACCTAGCCATAATGGATGGTCTTTCCACTAACAGTGTCACAACCGTTGAATGACTTGGATGTCATTTTTCCGTCAAAAAACCGAAACAATCCAGCACATTGAACACTACAGTTGGTTTAAAAATACGTTGTAAATAAATACGTTGTAATTTCGATTCAAAATATCACTGTTATACGAATTCACTTTATACGCTTACAGCGCCATCTATTAATACATTTTGAAACTGTTTTGATGCCGTACCGTTTCTTCCTTCTTCAAATATCTTCAGCTCAAATTTAAACTCATTGTGACGATTTTTTTTTTTTACAACATTTTGAAAGTGGGTTAATCACCCTGTATTTTCTCTCTGAATAGAACCAATTACTCACAGTAACCTCTTCGTTATTTCGGGATTTAACTTAATTGGCGTTCACTTAGAATTTCACAAAAGCATTTTATAATAGGATTTAATTAGCCAATTATTTATCAAATACTGAATGGAATTGCCATCAATGGCATACTCGAAATCAAGTATCGTTAATTACATAATTTACACTAAATAGAGATAATGATGGCATTTACCTTTTCCATTCAATAAATATGAATTATGATTTGATTCAAATGTCCTATGATAATTTATTGGAGGATTGGTTAAACACATTTATATTGTGGTGGTATTATGAGTATGTGTACAAATTAAGAACTAATGCAATTCGAGATAATTTTATTTAAACAGAGAATAACATCCCATCTAATGGTTCATAAATGAATATTAATTCAATTAGCGCATATGATCATAGTAAAAATTAATACGAACCAATAATTTTACTAAATATATTTTAATTAATAAAAGACTATAAAATAAACAGAAAAAAATTTACTAGCGTAATTATTAACTTAATTACTTAATTATATCTAATTACGGAATTAATTTGTGCAATTAAATTACGTAATTTATTCCGCATACACATTGATGACTTTTAGTTTTCCCGTTCAATAAATATCAATCCGTAATCAAATATCTTTAGCAAATATGTAAAATTATATTTTTAACTGTATAAAAAATATTAACTATATAACATTTTCATATATACAACATATTTTTATAATTTGTAATTTGTATATTTATAATAGTAAATTTTTTCTTTTACAATGTTATTTTATAGTAATATGTACACTGGAGCGGGTTAGTGCATTGGCCTTCATATAAGCAAGTTGGTATACAATGAAAATATCAGGTTTAATACACAAATTAATATAACGTTTGAATTCAAATATCGATAAGTAGAGACATTTCCAAATGCATCAAGTTTGGAAAACTTTCAGAAATAAACCTTTTAGGATTATGTATAGTAAAAAAGGAAACACAGTATAACGCTCATTGGGCATCGGGAGCATACAGATTATGGTTGCTTTTAGCTTGCCCATTCAATAAATATCAAAAGCAAATATGAAAATTTAATGGTTTTGGTAAGTAAACATGTCTATCACAATATTATTTTCTAGCAATATGTATACTAGAATGGGTTAAGGATTATTGCAATGGTCTTCAAATAAGCAAGTTGGTGTCAGCCATACATTGCACGCTGGTCCCTACATTGTCCAATGAAAATATCAACAGTTTAATTCAAATATAGTTAAGTGAATACATTTTCAAATGCATCAAGTTTGGTAGACATTTAGAAATGAACCTTCTAGTATTATGTACATCACAAAAGAAAACCCAGTACAACACCCATCTGTATAGATGCTAAATGTTCTTATAAGCTGTCACAATCACATTAAATCAAAACCTCATTTGAAAAATAGAACTGGAACACAGCCCTCAAAAAAGAAACTAGTTATCATGCAAGTCATTATTGCTCCAAAATTAAGTATGCAAATACTTTTATTATTAAAACAACCAAATTAGACTTTGTACCCCCTTTAATTGCTAAATAAGTTAAAGATTTGCTTTTTTATATATCCACCGCTGTTATTTAGGGAAAATACTAAGTTAAGATAAAAGTATTTTATATTTAGCATCCTTATTTATTACATTGGGCTTGACAAATATAAAAGTATGTAGAAGATTTCGCATTTCCGATTAACAGGTGTGCCTGAAAAACATTTTTCTTTGCTGTCTAACTTGTCAAGGCGGACGCTTCAACTGACATCCACTTTCAAATAACTATTGTAAGAAGACGGAACAATCGTTTCATTCTAACGTATTTCGGTACTACAAATAAAGCCACATTTTTCTTCTCGATATTTAAATGCAACTTCCGATAGGAAAACTGAGCAATGTAATATTGCGACCAAATAGTAAGACCAATTTTCAATTTAAATTTCCTGGGGCACATGGAATTTCAATTTTTTTTTTTTCGTTTTCAGGTTGCTGTACTGTCCTTGTGCGAAATTTGACGTCAAAATACTCATTAGTGTTTGAGTTACGCATGGCTTTGTCAGACGCTAAAGCTTATTCCGGCGATTATTGAAATGTCTGAATTAACTGAGCAAAAAAACTTGCATTCAATTTTGTTTGCGGAAACGTGTAGAATGTTGCAGAAGGCATTCGGTGAGCATTCCTATATCGGAAAGAAATGTCTAGAAGTTGTATAAACAGTTAATGTGGATTCCGAACCATTCACAAACATCCATGACACTGCCAGGAGAAGGGGAGAGGGGATAAAGGAGAATCTTCAGCATAGAATGCATATTCAAACCACGAAAAGGGTCATCAAATAGTGCCCTATTTATAGCGCGTGAGGCCACTTTAAATGTTTAGTTTGGTTTGTCACTCTAGGTCATCTTGTGCACACGAGGGCTAAACAAACCGGGACCTACAGTTTAAAGTGGATTCCAAACCACTAACAAACAACCACGCCACCAATTAAATGTTAGATCTATCTACATAGGGTTTGAAAGTTTGGTTTGGTTTGTCACTCTAGGTCATCTTGTGCACACGAGGGCTAAACAAACCGGGACCTACAGTTTAAAGTGGATTCCAAACCACTAACAAACAACCATGCCACCAATTAAATGTTAGATCTATCTACATAGGGTTTGAAAATTTGGTTTGGTTTGTCACTCTAGGTCATCTTGTGCACTCGAGGGCTAAACAAACCGGGATCTACAGTTTAAAGTGGATTCCAAACGACTAACAAACATCCATGCCATTGCCAGGAGAATTGGAGAGGGAATAAAGAAGAATCTTCACCATAGAATGCTATCAGGCTGCATTTTTCTCTTTGAAAACCAGCGGTTCACAAACTGCTTTTGAAGTCGGGGCACATTTAAAAACCTTCAAATAATATTAAATGCACTATAAAAAAAAACAAATAATCATCCGCTACTAATAAACAATTAATCAGCATCAGCAACTAATGCCTCACAGTTTTATATCCAGAAGTTCAACGTCAAAGACTACAACATACAGACGGCGGAGTCTCATAGCTGCAATTGAATTTTTTTTAACATTGAAAATCACATGGAGACGCTAGCCCTCTTAGTAGCCAAGCATGGAATTTACCACTACTAGTTACTGGAAATCTCCTTTGGCGCATTATTGCCGGGATTATTAGACCGGGACCTACAGTTTAAAACGGATTCCCAACCACTAACAAACATCCATGCCACCACCTTGTCTCAGTTAAGGTATCACTGGTAAAACTTTCCGCTTTTCTTTGAGATATCTTCCAAGAAAAGATGGTGTCCGATATCCACTCAGTACCCTTTTAGATCCATACTCTCCAGAAGAACATACTCTAAATGGACCTAGCTACAACACACATGTACTCAAAAAATAGATTTTTTTGCTCTTAAGATTTCTTTTCAAGAATGAAAGGATCGGTTTTTCATCAAAATAAATGCTGCCCAGAAGCCAAAGCATCCATTGTAAGTCAATAGCATTGCATATAAACAAGATCTTTCAGGAAAAATACTCACAAAGTAGCAGAGGTGAAAAAGGAAACTGCGTAAAAACGTGTAGTTGCCATGGCAACACAGTGCTATCTAGCAGTGGCAATCAATGTTTATCGGATAAAAAAAAAATAAGCCAATGCGAGATAGGAATGTTTGCTGTCCAGTTGTTATAGGCGCATACGTATCTTAAAAAAAATATAGGGACTATCGTCTTCTAGCATTTGTTGAAAATATAAAAATAAGGTTAACGTTAAAATTTTCCAGTCAAAATAAAGGGGATCTATATATATATATTTATCTCATAATGGCACTAGCGAACTTAATACTATATGTACAGTAGAACCTCTGTAAGTCGAACTTCAAGAGAAACGTCAAATAATTCGACTTATGGAGGATTTCGACTTACGTGGATTTTAAAAGGAAATATTCGACTTGTAGAGGTTTAGATTCTTCCTGACTTATTTTGAGTTAGAGAGGTAAAATAAATAAAAATTCAAGTTACAGAGGTAATAAACATGTTTATTTGTTAGAGTTCAAATGAAATCAATAGCAATAATAAGAATTATAATAAGAATATTTCATAGAATTATTTATTCTATTTACTGTATACATTATCTCACTGCGTACATTATCTTACTGTATTATCTCATACATTGTTTTCTAAGAAACAATAACGTGCATTGTCGGCAAATCCTTAAAGTCGGTAACTTATTTTTCTTTAAGCTACAGCTTTTTATTTTTCTTTCAGCTTTCTTTGAGTTTCAAATGATCGAGTAGTAAAAGTTGTAAAATCAAACATTGCTAATGTTAGAGATACAGAGGTCCAATTTTTTTTTCGAGTTACGGAGGTAAAATATATACCAAAATGGCTTGTGGGGATTGACTAATTATTTCGACTTATAGGGGATTGAAATTTCGAATAATAGAGGTTTTGTGGCTTGAAGGGAAGGGAAGGGAACAAAAATTTTTTTCGAGTTTTGGAGGTTTTCGACTTATCGAGGTTCGACTTAAAGAGGTTCTATCTACATTTTGATATACATTATTGATAATTGAGTCGATGTTTTAAGGCAAATTAGAAATATATAATTTTGAGAGGTTAATAAGTTGATAAAGTTGAATATTTTTGAAAAAATATGTCTGGAAGTAAAACTATTTTTAATAATTTGTAAGAGCAACAAATTCTGAAAAATTTAATATTTATTGTTTTACAGTGGTGAGAAAAACATTTGTTGTTTATGAGTCAGAGACCTGGACCTAAACTCGAAAGCAGGAAAAACTGTTAATAAAATGGGAGAGGAAGATTTGGACCTATCAGAGAGGGTGATGTTTGGAAGAGATGTTACAATCATGAAATTAAAAAATTGTTTGGAGAAAAGGATATCATGAGTTATATAAAGTCAAAGAGAATTCAATGGCTACTACTACCACACCACTCCACCTAGAGCTAAGTTGCCCCTTTACAGTTTAGGAATTGATATGGGTGACAAGTCTGCTTGGGCTCTATTACGCTCTACGGTCATATGAGACCGGGACGTACGGCTTAAAGTGGATTTCGAACCACTACAAACATCCATGGCACCGTCGGAACTCGAACCCGAAACTTGTGGTACCGAGCGCCAGAGCGCAGCCACTCGGCCATCAGGCCTCAAATTCAATGGCTAGATCAGATAGGATAGAGAGAAAGGACAATAGGAAAGACACAAAGAAAACTCAAGGGAAGGTGCCATGGCTAAAGAAAAAAAGGGAAAAAAAAAGAAATGGATTGCCCAAGTGGAAAAGGATCTGAGGAACCTAAAGATTACAAATTGAAAAAACAAAGCTCGAAACAAACGACTTTGGAGTCGTATTGTTAGGGAGTTCTTAGTCCAACATGGACCCTAGTTGCGGGGAGTTAATTTATCAGAGAAAAACGATTGTTTCGATTAGGGACAAAAATAAATATGAAAGTATAAGTTTTCTATTATTTTGGCTACAGCAGTTGCAATATTGAATATTACTTACTAATGGCATAGTGCTCTTTTGAAAAAAATAATCATTAGCAAATGACTAGATATTGAAAATGAATAGAGCAAAACGGCAAATAGTTTTTCTTTCTTTTCTTGATGTTAAACACAGTTGCACGTAATTTCATGTACTTAATTGATTTAATACTGTATAATTGGTAATTTTTTTTTCAATGGAGATTCTATAGGGTTATTGTAAACAAAATGCATCGCTCCGTTTAAGGAAATTACTTATTACATTTATTTAGCAGATAAATTGTATTGTTATGTGGTGATGCGTAGAACGTTAAAGAAAAGTAATGGCTACAAAGATTTCCCACATTTTAATGTACAAAGAAGACTTTCTACATTTCAGTCTAAAAATCCACAAACTCCCCTCAGGAAATCTGACTTACATTGCTAGGCACTCTATCATAAATATTCAGATGAGCTAATATATTATACTAGTGAAAACAAAATTATAAAGATTAATTCAGCAACTATAATAAAATAAGTTAAAACGAAAAAAAAAAAAAAAAAATGTATATATATAAAAGTAAATAAATAAATCAGAAGATTTTTAAAGTTGTACAAGTCCTTTGTTTTAATTATGTTATTAATGGTTCTAGATTGGAACATAGATTAAGTAATTGAATTCAAAATAATCTGTTGATTTATAACCATCATATTCAAGTGAAAAAGACAATTCTACTTAATTCTTAGCAAGAGTTTTATCACGTCTTAATTTTCCTAGTTGTAATGCAATGCATTACACGTAAAAGAAGTGGCTACACTTACTACTATCAGGCTACATTTACACACTATCACTGAAATTAATAACAATGGAAATACAGCAGACAGGTTTGTTTTACCGCTCTACGGTTATTTTTTTGTACACTTTGGGCTTATTAGACAGGGAGCTACAGTTTAAAGTAGATTCCGAAAACCTAAGAAAATATGCATGCTACCGCCAAGATTCGAACCTAAAGCCTATGGTACCCAAGGGAAGAGCGCTAGCCAATTCTCCATCAGGCCGCGTTTTCCACTTTGGAAGTCGGGGCAAATTAAAAAACCTACAAATAATTCTAAGCACACTATAATAAATAACAAATAACCATCCACTACTAATGCCTCACAGTTTTATATCCAGCCGGTCAACTACACAGACTACTACTTACAGACGGCGGAGGCTCAGAGGCTGCAATGGAAATTTTTTTAACATTGAAAATCACATAGACGCCAGTATCCTTAGTAGCCAACCATGGAATTTACCGCTCCTAGTTTCTCGGAAATCTTCTTTGGTTGTTTCATTATTGCATTCATTCAACCTACATTATTGCTGTTTAGCGACTTTTTTTGTGCAGAAAAAAAAACAGAAAGGTTAGTTGCTTGTAATGAAAGCTTTCAATGGAAAAAACTAGCAACAAAAGAAAATGCATATTTATTTTTATATATGGGCGCATATTTCTCTATAGTACCAAGTACCCCAAGAAGCTTTTACGAGACACTGCTGCAGATATATTTTAATGAATAAAATATTGAAACATGTCTTACAAAATAAACTACTAAAGATTTCTTTTTTACCGTCTTGAGCAAACAAAGCACTGCAAATAAAACTCTTTCCCACACGCGAATCCGTAATGCATGGGAAAGTAAACAGCCGTGTCCGATCATTTTTTTTTCTGTTCTTTCACCATAATCAAAACATTCTGCCGGATATATTTTTATCCATTAGATAAAATGTCTCCTGGATACATTCATGTTTATTGATCTTAATGTACTTTACGAAAAAAACATGTGCAGTATTGTTGAAAAGAAACATTATTTAACATGGTTGACGATATATCATGAGCTAGAATTACTGTAAATGTCAAATGAGAACTCCAAATAAAACTATTTTAGGAACTTTGCAGTAAATAATTTTTATTAACTCATACATATAAATGGAATATATTTCTGTGAGTGTATTATTTAAAGTTTTTACTTTAAAAAAAATACAAATTTAGCCATTATAAATTTATAATTATACAAATTATATATCGATTATAAACATAATTGTTATCCATTATGAACATAATTGTTTATAATGGATGTTCCCCACTTTGTTTTGGTTTGCCGCTCTACCGTCGTTTTTTTTCACACTTTAGGCTAATTAGACCTGAACCTACAGTTTAATGTGGATTCCGAACCACTAACAAAACATTTATGCCACCTCCAGGATTTGAGCCTAAAGCATGTGGTACCAAAGGTCAGAGTACTAGCCCATTGGCCATTAAGCCATTTTGGAGCCCAGTGGTTCACTTTTAAAAACTTTCAAATAATTATAGGCAGACTATATTAAACAACAAATAGGCATATCGCTACTAATAAATAAGCATCCGTTACTAATGCCTCATAGTTTTATATCCAGATGTTCAACTTCCCAGACTACTACTTACAAACGGCGGAGTCTCAAAAGCTGTAATGGAAATTTTCTTAGCATTGAAAATTACATAGATCACACATCACTCCTAGTAGCTAACCATGGAATCCTAATTTCTGGGAAACCTTTGGCGCATTATTGCTGTTTGGCGACTTGTTATGTGAAGAAAAAACGCCCAGAAAGGTTAGTTGCTTGTAATAAAAACTATATTTCAATAGGAAAACTGACAAGAAAAGAAAATCTATATTTTTATAACTGGTCACACATTTCTCTTGAATACCACAGAAACGCTTTTGCGAAACTATATTTTAATGAATAATAAATAGAAATATGTCTTGTAAAATAAACTAAAGATTTCTTTTTCACCATCTTGCACAAACAAAGCGCTGCAAATAAAACTCTTTCCCAAACGCGTATCAGTAATGCATGGGAAAGTAAACAGCCGTGTCTGAACATTTTTTTTTCTCTGTTCTTTTATCATAATCAAAACATTCTACCGGATATATTTTTACCCAGTAGATAAAATGTCTCTTGAATACATTCACGTTTATGGATCTCAATATACTTTACGAAAAAAGCATGTGCAGTATTGTTGAAACGAAACATTACTTAACATGGTTGCCGATATATCATGAACTAGAATTACTGTAAATGTCAAATGAGAACGATAAACAAAACTATTTTAGGAACCTGACAGCAAATAATTTTTATTAACATTTACATATAAATGGAATATATTTCTCTATCTGCGTGCGTGTGCGTGTATCAGTTAAAGTTTTTATTTTAAAAAGTACTAATTTAAAAACCGGAACTTGCAGAAGTACATATAATTTGTCTATGCGCATATATTAATTTGATATTATAAAAAAATAACTTTAGGAAAAAATAATACATTTGAACGGAAATTAAGAATCTATTAAAGAAATATTAATGACTGATCTTCCATAGGGTTCGAAGAATGGAGAGGGTGCAAACCTCCCAAAGGACATTCTTAGGGGTATTCGTTCAAAATTGAGGTGGCACAATATGATTGCAGTGAAGCAAGTCCTTTTGATGCATTGTGATTGGTACTGAATCTGTTACAAATTTGCCGTCCTAATCATGAATGATTTCAAGGTCAAAATGCCCAGTATTCTTTTTTCCGTTGAAGATCGGTGAGATGCACGATCCACATATGTATACCATGAACAAGCCCACTGACAAAGGAGCGGGGAGCATATTACCTTCTGAGTGGACTTTTGCCTTGAATTTGCGTATCGCATAAGAGGAAATTAAAAACTCTCCAACTAAGTACCTTGGTTATTTATGGATAACGCATTTTGTTTTAACACTACGCATTTTGTCACAATCGTGGAATTTCGTCATTTCTGAAAGCAGTGGATATCAACGGCGAAATCTAACATCATCCCTCCTATACTCTAGCTGCACACATTACCATTGGGAAAAGAGCAAGTCGAAATTAACAACTGAAGACAAACTTTTTCACTAAAAAAATCCTAGAACTTATTGTGGGAATGATAAAATTCTAGAATTTGTATGGTAATGATAAAATTCTAGAATTTGTATGGTAATGATAAAATTCTAGAATTTGTATGGTAATGATAAAATTCTAGAATTTGTATGGTAATGATAAAATTCTAGAATTTGTATGGTAATGATAAAATTCTAGAATTTGTATGGTAATGATAAAGTTCTAGAATTTGTATGGTAATGATAAAATTCTAGAATTTAATGGCAATGATAAAATTCTAGAATTTAATGGCAATGATAAAATTCTAGAATTTAATGGCAATGATAAAATTCTAGAATTTAATGACAATGATAAAAACCTAGAATTTATGTGTGGCAATGACAAAAAAAAACTAGAATTTACGTGTGGCAATGGCAAAAAAAAAACTAGAATTTATGTGTGGCAATGGCAAAAAAAACTAGAATTTATGTGTGGCAATGACAAAAAAAAACCTAGAATTTATGTGTGGCAAAGATAAAATCCCAGAATTTATGTGTGACAAAGATAAAATCCCAGAATTTATGTGTGGCAAAGATAAAACCCTAGAATTTATGTGTGGCAATGATAAAATCCTAGAATTTACGTGCGGCAATGATCAATTTTATTCTACATAATATCATTTTGTAAATAGTTTAAACTTAAATTACAGTGGATAGCAGTAAAAATTTCAAAAAATTGATATCAAGGGAAAAGTTATTCAAAAAGAACTGGTTACAATTGTGAAAAATGCGAAGAACCGGTATTTTCTTAATGTATCTTTTCAGTATATCATTTCCAGTATTTTCTCGACAGGTGAACTGATGCTCATACAAAATAAATGAAAAGTAAAAAACAGAAAAAAAAATCATTTGTTTTTGTTTCATTTTAAGAAATTTATCTCAACAAAGATAAAATGTCATCGCTTTGTCATCTTTTGATATGATTTTTTACATCTTTTTTGTGCATAGTTTTGAAAAGATCTTTGAAAAATACACCGTTTTGATTCAGACTATCTAAAAAATTGTGTACAAATTAATGCCATCTTTCATTAATATCAACCATGCAAATTATTCAACATTAGAAATGATAACAGAATAAAACATTTAAATACTTTCAAGATTAATCAACATTTTTTATTCATTGATTATATTTTTTTATTAAAGAGTTATTTTAATCATTTTTGGCATCACGGAATTATTATAATCATCTTTTTATCAAAGAACTTTTTTTTTAAATGGCTTCAAAGGGGAAAAAAACCTTGACTTTTCTAAGGAAAATTAATAACCAATTTTCCTTATTAAATGTCAAGGTGGCACAAATAAATTAGTTCCTTATTAAATTTAGTTTCATAAGAGCTACTAATCTTTTTTTTTTTTTTTTTATTATTATCCTCAAAGTAAAGATTATTTTTTTTATTTGAGTGTATAGGTAACGAAACTTGAAAATTATACTATAAAACAACAAATATAAGCAACAAAGTCAGAAAAAATATTTTTTTAAATCATTAGTGATGAAGTTTAAAAAAAAATAAAACTTTTATAAAAATATTTATCAAAAAGATTATTTTTTTTAATTAATCGACAAAAGATTGAATCACAAAAACAGGAGTGAGGAAGGCTGGTCAAAAAATTACTCCCGACTCTTTTTTACTCTTACTCTTTTTTAATTCCCTACTCTTATGTACTATGAACTTCATTAATGGATTTAGTAGAATTTTTTGTTGTTGTTTTTAATCCCACTTGATAGACAGCGACATCTAAACCAAGTTCAAGAACCCATGTGGTCTCATAAAAGCAGAGAAAGGAAAGCTTCTGTTGTGATGGGTAGGTAGAAGTTTGAGTGCTTTTAGGTAGAAGCTTGATTTGGTTCCGTGGCGCTGAAAAAGGAGGGTAGTGCCTTTCGGGAGGACTTTTAAATAGAACTACCCTGCATTTGCATATCGTATGGATTTGGTTTGTCCCTCTACTGTCATTTCGTGTACACTTTGAGTAATTAGACTAGGACCTAGCGTTTAAAGTGGATTTCGAATCACTCACAAACATCCATGCAACCCTCAGGATTCGAACCCGAAGCCTGTGGTACCAAAGGCTAGAGCGTTAACAAATTGTTCATCAGGCCGGGCGTATCATATGGGAGAAAACCCGGAAAAATTCCATCCGGTAGTCCAACTCAGGAGGCAAAATGCTGAATACCACAAACGCCATTGAGTCTTATCGTTTTCTGAAACAGTGTCTACAACAAAACAGATAGCGAATTAAGCCTCTGCCCTAATGCTCCCCCACGGGGCTCATTGCCACTGAACCATGAGAGGGGCAAGAATTTTTTTTAACTAAATTCAGTGCCTTTTGTTGAATTTATTAGTTTGATCCAATGTATTTTATTTTATTTATTAGTTTTTTCATAACAAGTATTTTTTACAGCTTTAAACAAGTAATATTTGCACTAGCTTAAAAACGCTCCTTTACTCTAAATTTGTTTATAAGAAATGCATATATACAATGAAATAACAGCACCTAAGTAGTATAGAATAACTTAAGACAAGTAAAAGAAAATTGTTCATTTAAGCCCAAAGATGCTACATTTGTAGTAGATTAAATATTATTTGATCTTAATAATAAGAATAGCTTCTATGTTGTGGCTCAGTGGCAGCGCGCGCTACAGTAGAGCAATAGGGCAGAGGTTCAATCCGCTGGCGTCTTTGTTGTAGACACTGTTTCAAACAACGAGGTTTGGTTTGGTTATTCGCTCTACGGTCATCTTGTGCGCACGAGAACTAAACAGACCGGGACCTACAGTTTAAAGTGGATTCCGAACCACTACAAACATCCATGCCACCGCCGAGACACGAACCCGAAATCTGTAGTACCGAGTGCCAGAGCGCTGGCGACTCAACCATTCAGGGCCCTCAAACAACGAGGAGCCTCGATGGCATTTGGGATGTTCAGCCTCTTGTCTCGATCGTCAGATTATCTGGTGAGAATTTTCCAGTTTTTTGCACATACGATACTCAAATGTGGGGTAATTTTCGCTAAAAGCCCTCCCAGAAGGCACTACCCTCTTAGCGTCACGGAGCAAAAGTCAGGCCTCTACCTACGGGTGCTCCATCACAACAGAAGCTGCTTCCTTCCCCTTCAATCATGAGTCCATATGGGCTCGTGGGCTTGGCCAGCCAAGTGGGATAAGAAACAACAACAACACTACCCTCTTTCAGCTACACGGTGCCAAGTCAGACTCCATCAAAATAGAAGTTGCCCCCGTCCTTTCCCTCCTTCCATGAAACCACATGGATTCTTGCACTTGGTCTAGATGTTGCTGTCTACCAAGTGGGTGAGAAAAAAAAATAGCTTCTATAATGTCTTTTATTGCTAATCCAAGATAGTTCTTTTCAAACCTCAGTTCTGATAAAAACCTCTCAACACTGACTTGTTATGATGCTAATGCAATAACTGTATTTGATATTGTTTGTATTATTTAAAAATAATTAAATTTCTTCTTTAGCATTTAATTTTCCCATTAATTCCTAGATTTTTTTGGAAAAGTAAAAATTATTTTCATAAAAGAGGGCCAAGGATAATGCCAAGGATGTTTGTAGTGGTTCGAAATCCACTTTAAACTGTATGTCCGTATGTAAACCGTATGTCAATAATATGATTGTAGATCATAGGGTTAACAATCATATCATGTAGCAATCAAAAAGAAAAATTCACAAGTCTCGAAATCTGCCTGTAGGCTGTTGGCCTTGGCCCACCATAGGGCTGTTGCGCCAATGAAGATTTGGGTTGATTTGTCACACTACACTCATTTTTTGCGCACTTTAGGCTAATTATACCGGGATCAACTGTTTAACGTGGATTCCGAAGTTTGTTAATGGTTCGAAATCCACGTTAAACTGTAGCTCTCGATGTAATTTGCCTGAAGTATGCCCAAAATAACCGTAGAGCGACAAACCAATCCTACACACTGGAAAGCGCACCCCACCCTGTGGCGTTCAGGAGAAATGGTCAGCTGACCTACAGATTTTCAACGGGGTAGGAAATATAGTTTGCGCACCCTGCGCGCAGCCAATTTCGGGTTTTTGGCTTGGAAGTGGAGTCCTTCCCTGAATCTAAAATTATCTGTCTTTAAATGTGTTAAATATTGTATGTCTATTATTTTATGTGTGTGGTGTTTATGCTTGCGCAAATAAAAAACTGTACCGTAAAAGTGTGTGTAAATCCGACTTGTGCCTGAAGTATCTCAACCCAACTACACGCACTTACAATATTTCAAAAGTATTGAAAAAATGATTACTTATGTCACATCAATTCATGGAAGTCTGGATCTGACAACATTGCACATATCGATTATGAATTGGAAACATAATCGATTTTCAAACCTTTTCAGTAAATCCTCCATTTGTTCATTAAGGGAGCATTTCGAAATAATAATTTATATTTTGGATTAGTCTGTATTTGCAAAGAATTAATATTGTCACCGTTACGATTTTCTGTAAATAAAATTGATTAGTAGGATCAATCATTTTTGTTACTGCAAAATAATTATGTAACGATTGAAATGCTTGAAAACAGCATATCTTTTATTTAATATTGTGTAAAAATGTTTGATATATTAGAGAGCTAAATTGGAAATTTAAATTGTAGGCGACATTAAATAACTCAAAAAAAAAAAATTAATTACAAAAAGTTTAACAAAAGTTTACTAAAATTTCAAAGTAACTACAAAAGTTATAAATTCGTATACTAGATACTTTGATTGCTCGTATTATGTTGAAATGATACTCGATTTCGCGTCAGATATATTTTGCACAATGGCAAATTTTAATAAATAATGGATAAGACTGATTTTACAAAGAATTATTTTAACTGTTGCAACTTTCTATAAACAAAATTTAAATTTATTTCATTGTGCTCTTTTTTAAAATACTTGGTTTCAAAATTAAAATTTGTTCTATTTTTCAATTACAAAATTCTTCAGAACAATTTTCTTCTATTATTTGCCAAACGATAATTTGCAATTTTCACTAATAATTTTATTTAATAAAATTTAATAATTTTAACACCAATAATTTTATTATCTAAAATGTGTTATATTATGTAACCTAGCAACGCCGGAATGTAACTGATAGTGCTTTAATATTATTTTTTAATAATGTAAAGGAATGTTCATTATTTCAGGAAAGAATTTAATTTTTCACATAAAACTAAGCAATGATTTCGCCAATAATTTACGTAATTGTCTTAAGTTTTTCGAAATTAAAATGGTAAATTTTTAAAGTTTATCTATAGTGTTCTTTTTTAAAATTTTGTTTCAAAATTCAAGTGTGTTCTATTTTCAGTTACAAAATTCTTTAGAACAATTTTTCTACTATTTGCCAAATGATAATTTACACTTTTCACCAATATATTTATTTAATAAAATTTACCAAAACTAAAAATTTTTTATTTTATGTAGCCTAACAACGCCGGTTTATAACTGAAATTTTTTTTTTTTTTTTTTTTTTTTTTAATTTTTATAAACAAACGTTTCTTCTGTAATTTATGTATTTGTCTTAAATTTTTTGTGAAGCAAAAATGGTAGACTTTTAAAAGTTTGTCATTGTCATTTTAAAATTCTTTGTTTCAAATTATCTTTGCTTCAAAATTCAAATTTATTTAATTTTCAATTAAAAAATTCTTCAGAACAATTTTTATTCCATTTGCCAAACGATAATTTGTATTTTTCACCAATATTTTTTATTTGATAAAATTTACTATAAATAAAAATGTTTTATATCATATAACCTAACAACACCGAACCATAATTAGTTTTTTTTTCTAATAATATACAGAAATATTTATTATTACAGGAAAAAGTTTAATTTTCCACTTAAAAATTAGCAAAAATTTGGTCTGTAATTTAAATAGTTGTCTTACAAAATTCTACAGAAAATTTTTTTTTCTGTTTGCCAAACGATAATTTGCACTTTTCACCAATATTTTTTATTAAATTATTTTATTTTTATCAATAAAATTTGCCATAAATAAAAATGTTTTATATTATGTAGCCTAGCAGCGCCGAAACATAACCACTAGTGTTTTATTTATTTATTTTTTTTAATAATGTAAACTTATGTAAATAATTGTAAATTCAGTTGATAAATGCTGCATTTAGTCGTATATTAAGCATTAAACCTTATCACTGTCCGTAGAATCGCATATTAATAGTTTATTCTAGAAAAGTTGGATCATAACCATTAGTGGTTTTTTTTTAATAGTAGAAAGGACCATAAATAATTTTAAATTCAGTTAATAAATGTTGCGTGCAGTCACATATTAAACATTAAATCTTATTGTCCTTAGAATCACATATTCATAATTTAGTCATTTTTTAAAGCTTAAATGCTTTATGCATTTTTTTATTGCTTACTGATACTATTATATTTTTTTTAACAGTTACCCTGTAAAATGTAAAAAGGATTTTACTAAATTTAATTTACATTTATACTTCGTTTCTAAAAAAAAAATAATAAAAGTATCCCATATCTCCTTGTAAGGCAAAATGTCTTTACTCCCAAATTCAATTATGGCATCCATTCCACCGAGTAACAGTTCGAAACCAAGTTCTAATTTCTTAACGCACATTAAATTTGCATTAGAAACGACTGATAGCAACATTCTCCCAACATCGTTTTCGGAAATCTTTACACGCATGTGTGTCAACTCGTCAGTTTCCATGGCAACGCGCTACCAGACTAAAATGGAGGAAATTTGTTCGAAATGGGTGTGTTTGAAAGGCATTGGGGGGTGGGAGCGGGTGTCGGAAATCGTTTGGCGAAATTGCCTCGCAATAGAAAACGCGTCACCTTTATCAAGTAAACATCCTTTGATTAACAAAGAACGAATTGGATGCTCTGTTGTTTTCTGTCAAATAGCTGGATGATTTCGATTTCAAAGTAGCGAGAAAAAAATAAGAACAAACGAAGATTGAATTAGTAAAATAGATTTTGAAAATAGAAATTTATATATTTCTATTATATATATATTTTTTTTAAATAAATATATTTTGTTAATATATATTTTTAAAATGGTTATTAACAAAAGTTTCATAAATTTCAGTAGCAAGAAAACTGTTAAACAAAATCGATAATACAATTTCTGAAATTAGTTATTTGGTGATTAATCATCAATTCAAAATATACCAGTACATAAACCTATATCTATTCATACTAGTACATAAAAATATAGCTATTTTCTGTCTGCTCTGTTATAAATCATCAAGCACATGTACAATTAAGATAATATTTTTGTACATATTCAGTATACATATAGTATATATACATATTCAAGATATTCATATAAACCTATACAGACTAGTATATAAATCTACTAGATATCAATTTTCGGTACTTACGTATTAACGGTACCTTGACGACAGACTTGGCGGTTTTTAAGTGTCGCCAATCTTTATTGTTTGGAAAAAAAATATTTTGAAAGCGTTTTGATTTTAAATGAAGTGTTTCATATATATTTTATTATTTGGAACAAAAATTTTAAGCTGCGGTTGGCGCGTGTGCTCTTTATTGGCGCAACTGTCGCCAAGGTACCGTTAATACGTAAGTACCCAATTTTCTTCGTCTGTCCTTTTACAAATCACCAAGAACCTATACGATTAAAGATAATATTTTTATGCGTATTCAAGTTACAGTCGCATAAAACATAGGCTACTTTTATAATCAATTGTCCATTACATTATAAATAGACAATTCTTTTGGAAAATATAATTAAAAATATGGATAATGTTCATTATTAGTTGTTAATTCTTTTTGTATAATGCATGCCATTTGTTTTACTCATCAATGGTGTCTGTGAATTGATTCAATTAAAAAGTTTTACTTTTTTTTATAAAATATAAACGTGAATATCTCCTTCAATTTGATAATAATTAAAACGGCGAGACGAGCAATGAACATTAGTGGAAGAGATCTTCAAACATCTAGTTTTTCACATAAACATAATGATACAATTTTCTACAGCGAGATTAAATGTACATGTATTCGCACGTATTCATATGCTTATGAAAAAAAATAGATTAAAGTACTTATTATTGCTAATATAACTCATATACAAATATTTCTACGATGAGGCATTTTAAAACAGCAGATGACAATAAAATAGAAGTCAATTAAAAGTATTATCCTGAATTAGCATACGCATTTTATGTTCACATAATATACCTGATATTTTTTTGTTCTAATGCAGCTGGCAAACACTTAGTCTTGGATGCCTTAAGGCAAGCGCTGCACAGACGTTACTCAGTTTGCATTACCCAGGGGGCGCGTGTAACTTTAAGATAAGCCACGGACGCTGAGTAACTTTACTTCCGCAACGCTCTACGATCCCTACACACATCCATGGCACCGCCGGGACTCGAACCCGAAACCTGTGATACCGAGCGCCAGAGCGCTAGCCACTCGGCCATTCAGACCCCCATGTACCTGATATATATATATATATAGACATTTTGTTTTTTCAATTATAGAAAACTGAAGAATATATTTTTGCCACACATGTGGCAATTTTTTAAAATATATTGCCACTTCCACATTACTTTATATAATAATTTATAATTCCACACTAATATTATTACCTTATTAAAGGTTAATTCGTTATTTTTCATTTCTTTTCATGAGATGAATTTCTATCTGAATGTTCTCATGAGAAGTAGAACTAAATGTATTGCATTTCTGAAGAAATATAGAAAAATTCAATACCTCTAACTAGATTATAATGAAACATTTTACGACCACTTTATCTACCATTCCTCTAAATAAATTGCTTCTTCAAATTATGTAACTAAGCCGCAACTTCTCCCATCCTTACAACTACTACAGCTTAATTTAAAAAGATGGACCGAGTACCGCATATTAAGTTAACTCATTTTCCCAGTTCTATTCGAAGAGCATGACAAGAGCCATTAATTATCATCAGTGTCTATCCAGGGAATAGGCATGTTAAATTAGTAGGCTAGAAAGTTTAACATGTGGTTTAAAAAGGTGGGTGAAGGCAGGGTCGGATTTTCCTATAGGTTAACTAGGCTTCAGGCTAGGGCCTCAAGATCAAGAGGAGCCTACATTCAAATTGTTAGCAAAATTAGAATTACACTATTCTAAAAACAGTAAATTTATCTGAATTGAATTGGCTTTAATCTTCAATGTATTGAATATATTTAATTTAATTTGATAGAAAATATGATAATTTTTATTGCATATTTTACTTTCTTAGTCAAAGATTTTTATTATTTGAATTTTGTTTCTTTGTAAATGTAAGGTGCTGAGAATAAATGTCCAAATAAGTGTTCGACTTTTTTTTTTTTATTTATTTTCCGTGCCACATTTTTTTTATAAAGATAAGTACCGATCACAACATGTTTCATTTAACACATTGATATATATCACTGTAATGATGCATTTTATTAACTCTCATGTAATTTACAAACTTAAAAATAGTAGGTGAAAAGGCCTCATAAGTGGAATAGCCTAGAGCCTTTTTTCACCTAAATCCGGCCCTGGGTGTAGAGCTTAAACCATCTTCTCAGATAATGTCTTAGGGTTGCGTTTTAAACTGCACGGGACACCAGGTAAATTGACTTCTACAAGACTCAACTTCAAGCTAGAGCTTCTTCATACAGGATGCGCCTTCTATCCATCTAGTACCATTCAGAACCTGAAATAATTTAGTGGTTTGGCTTAAAATACAAGCCTTCAACTTGCCTGCATCCAATATCGATAAATGACATCCTTTTCTGTTTTAACAGTAATTTATGAGGCCATAACCAAATGTATGAATATTTGATTGATATGCAGCTAATATTATGTTAAAATATTTTGCTTATATTCTATGCAGAAACACTGAACGTGTTGACATATATTACTCCCTAAAAAATTTCGGCATTTTAGTAAGGCTTCCAGTAATAAAATTATCAACAAAAAAAATTTTGTTTTTCTTATTTGCAGAAAAAAATGTTTTATTTACTTACATAGTTATTTTATAAAAAGAATATATATGCTCATGATTATGAAACGTAAAATGATCTATGCTGTGAATCAAAAATTAAATAGTTAAATAGTCTCTCAACGTGAAATGATAAAATAGTCTCTCAATGTAAAATTGTTAAATAGTCTCTCAATGGGAATTTGTCGCTCTACACTCATTTTTTGCACACTTTGAGCTATTTAGATCCAGACCTACAGTTTAACGGGGATTCGAACCACCAACAAACATCCTCGCCATCACCAGGATTTAAACTTGAAGTCCTAGGTTCCAAAGGTCAAAGCGCTAGCCAATTTTCCATCAGGCCGCAGTTTCTGAACGCGATATCGTTAAATAGTCTCTGAATACGAAATCGTTAAATAGTCTCTGAATACGAAATCGTTAAATAGTCTCTGAATACGAAATCGTTAAATAGTCTCCGAACGCGAAATCGTTAAATAGTCTCCGAATACGAAATCGTTAAATAGTCTCCGAATACGAAATCGTTAAATAGTCTCTGATTACGATATCGTTAAATAGTCTCAATGTAAAATCGTTAAATAGTCTCTGAACGTAAAATCGTTAAATAGTCTCTTAATGTTTAATTTAATTTAGCTTATCGCTCTACTGTCATTTTGTTCATACTTTAGGTTAAATAGACAGACCTGCAATTTAACTTGGATTCCAAATCACCAACAAACATCCATGCCACCGCCAGGATTCTAAACTAAAACATGTGGTACCAAAGGCTAGATCGCTAGCCAATTGGCCATCAGCTAGCAGTATCTGAATGTGAAAAGTTAAATAGTCCCTGAACGTGAAATAGTTAAATAATCTCTGAATTTCAAATGGTCGCATTAATTCGTATTCTCTTAGAGAAAAATAATTTTTGTTTACCAAATCAAATCAATTCAAGCAGGAACATTTCTTTTAATGAGTACTGGCTACTATGGAACTACAGAGGCGGAAGTATCTATATCCGGGTGACTTCCGTTTTTTTGCAAGAGAAACCTGGAGATACGAAAGCAACCGGAAATTGGCACGGACTTCGATAGAGAATTATGAAATTTTAGGTCACGACCACTTCAAGTAAAGTTCAGTAAGCAAAACTGAACATATTTAAGTCCGAAACAAAAGTTTAAGAATCTTTATTTTAGAGTTAAATATTTCGTAGAATATAAGTACAACAAAGAAATAAATTCAGGAAAGTCATAAAAATCAGTCACTAAAAAGCATAATTCGATTCTGAAAGACAAAAAACTTCTAAAATGCATTATTTCTTAAGTGCATTTCTAATAAAATTTTTACATTAAATCAATTTTTCTCTTTGATGCCACTTATTTTAAAAGAATTTACTTTAGAATAACTTACTTTCCTATTATTTTGTTATGCAAGACTTAAAACATATATATAGTATGTTACTTTTTGCGATACTTCAAGAAATAAAATAAAAAAATGTTAACAAAACTAAAGTGAGATGGAAGATTTTTCGATGCTGTATCAAATCTCTTAATATTTTTAAAAATACTCTATCTTACTTTAATGTAGTTGAACAACTGTAAGCTGTCTACAGTTATAACTGTATGTTAATTGATAATTATTGATCATATATATGTTGATACTTATTGAGCATTGTACGTTTACTGATACTTATTGAGCATTGTACGTTTATTGATACTTATTGAGCATTGCACGTTTATTGATACTTATTGAGCATTGTACGTTTATTGATACTTATTGAGCATTGTACGTTTGATACTTATTGATATGTATGTTTGATACTTATTGATATGTATGTTAATTGATACTTATTGATATGTATGTTAATTGATACTTATTGATATGTATGTTAATTGATACTTATTGATATGTATGTTAATTGATACTTATTGATATGTATGTTAATTTATACTTATTGATATGTATGTATGGTGATAATGATATACATGGTGATAATTAATGATATGTATGGTGATAATTAATGATATGTATGGTGATAATTAATGATATGTATAGTGATATGTATGGCGATATGTATGATGATAATTATTGATATGTATGGTGATAATTATTGCTATGTTAATTAACTGATAACTGTAAGTTATCTTTCTTAGATAGTCAGCTTACTCAAATATTTTCTAATTCTTGATAGTTACAAAACCACTTCAGAATTTTTTTACAATGGTACTTCAGCATATGTACGCTTTGAAATAAGACTAATTTGACATAATTCTTCTTTGGAATACGATTCATTTGAGTCAAAATCTTTGTAGAAATGTATGGATCTCAAAAATATTGCTGAGAAGTCCCACCGCAAAAAAGCTCAAAAATGCTTTAATAGCATTGTCTGGAATGAGCAAACAAATTCTCATTTACATTGTCGTAGCATCTTGAAGCTTGGTTTGCTCTACGGTCATTTTGTGCACACTTTGGGCTAATTAGACCGGAACCTACAGTTTAACGTGGATTCCGAACCACTCACAAACATCCTTGCCACCGCCAGGAGAAGGGGCCGGGCCACCACCAGGATTCGAACCTAAAGCCTGTGGGACCAAACACCAGAGAGCTAGTCAATTGGCCATCAGGCTACTTAGCATCTCGAGGAGAAGACAGAAGTTCGCAAAAATGAATTTTAGTAAAAATCAAATCTAGTGATCTTCGAACAGGTCCAAGTTAGGAAAAGACTTCATAATAAATTGGATAATTTCCTTTTACTGCTTTTCATTTGCTGTTTCATCTGTTTTTGTATTTATGTATTTTAGTAATAAGCAGTACTTAAATTATTTTATACAAGCCCGTCAGTGTATAATATGCCAATAATATTTTTTTGTCATGGGAATTGATAATATCCTTTTATTTCTTATAGAAAAAATTCGTTTGGTATATATTCGAGGTTTGATTTGTCACTCTCGGTTATTTTATGCACTCTTGAGGCTAATTAGACCGGAACCTACAATTCAACGTGGATTCCAAACCAATCACAAACATCCATGCCACCGCCAGGACTCGAAACTGACGCCTGTAGCGCCAAAGCTCTAGCCAATTGGCCATCAGGCAACATAAATCCGAGGATATGGAACGGGTTAAGAATGTATAGTATATTGAAGTACATCTGTATAACCAAATGATTGGATATAGATTCTTAATTCTGTCAAAAATATAACTTAACTAAATTTTTATCCTCCTATACTAATTGAAAATGAAATTATCTGGCGTTAACTGTAAATGATGCACACGTATGATTTACTAAAATTACAAAAAATTTATAATTTGGATGACAATTATAATTTCACTATACGCCAAGAAAACTTTAAAACATGATTTTGATATGAATATTTTTGGTTGGACTAATTATTCATGTCCTTCAAATTAGCAGAATCAGTTACATTCCAGCTGCCAAGATATATAATCCAAATATGATACCCTAGCCCAAATGGTAAAGACATAATAGTTATGGAGTACCAGTAAATCCTTAAGCGTAATTTCGTCGGAATTAATATTAAAGAAATGTTATGTTGCAGGAATCTTAGCGGCTAATAAATTAATTTACGGATTGGGATGTTTGACACGTTGAGCTTTTGATCTATAATAAAAGCTCAGAATATAGCGAGTCAAACCGAAAGTTGCCTTCTTACAATAATTAATTCATCAAGGATCAACACGATAAACTGGAAGTCGGTCAGTTTATCGATTGCGTGGTTTGAGAAGAAGGGTCTTTTCAGATGGTGCTCGCTTCTAGTTGCAGGGGGCCCAAAAAAAGCGTTAACTTACCGGCCTGGAATTCTGCTGTTAAGAGCCAATAAAGTTTGTGAGTTCAACGAACAACGCTTATAAACAAACTGTCCTAGTAAACAAGTGTACTATAACTAGACGCAGTGTAGTGTATTTCTATAAATACTAGTGTAATACTATAAACATAGTTCTATAGTTAATTTATAGTATAATTCTATAAACATTGTTCTATTTAGTATAGTCCTGCTGACATTACTTAGTGTAGCCCTGCAAACATTGTGTTGTGTAGTGTAGTATAGTATGGTGTAGCCCTGCAGACATTGCGTAGTGTAATTCTATAGACGTAGTGTAGTTTCATATTTTAAGCAAAGTAATCTTGTAGACATTGAGTAGTGCAGTATTGATTCCACATTAAATATATCTGTGCTTTGTCTTTGTTTTAAATTGATAATGTTTTATAATTATAAAAAAATAAATATTATAATACAAATAACGGTTTTGATTGTATAAGCTGCCATCTCCACAGTAAAACATTCACTCCCATGCATAAACTCCACGTCTAACCAAAGCATCTCTTGCTTCCGTCTCAAAACAGGAAGAGATACTGCAAGCAAGGAAATATTTTCTCCCCATGCGATTCTGGTGCTGCAAATGAAATCCCTTCCGAGACTGCTCGAACAGTGAATGCGAGAATGTTTGTCTTTTGCATTCGAGGCCGGGCCGTCTCCCGGCAACGGAAAGAGCAGCAAGAGGTAATCTGGGGTTAAAGGGGAAGGACGGATTTGTTTCCCGATGTAACATGTCTAATTATACAATTCCGTGAATAAAAGAATCTATTAATGCAATGTATATTCTCAGATGTTATAGAGTGACTGAAATTTCAATAAAAAGTCGTAACAGTCTGATAAAAGTAAGGACCAAGGAAAGGTAAAAACAAAATTTTACAAAAATATTTCGTTTTCTAAAAATTGAAAAGGCTACAATAAATGGTTATGAAAAACAAGAAATTATTTTCGTGGAATAGGCTTAAAAATTTGGGTTTTTTTTTAAATTTATTTTTACGTTTTGAAACCACATTTATTTTGATTAATTAGTTAAAACCTATTACTTTAACTTAAGTTTAAGTCAGACTCGTGGCACATGGCAACAATGCTTTAAAACTGGTGAATATTAAGGCTGCTGTTCAATCCGCTGCCTGCTTTGCTATACACACTGTTTCAAAAATGAGGAAACACGATAGCTATTGTGATGGCTAGCATCTTGCTTTGTTAGTCGGACTACCTGGTGGAAGTTTTCCCGTGTTTTTCTCCCTTACGTTACGTAAATTCGAGGTAGTTTCCTTTAAAAGTCTTCCCAGAAAACACTGCCCTGCTTCATCAACGACACGGATCAATGTCGGACTTCTACCTACGGGTGCTCCATCAGAACAAAAGCTGCCCCTTCCCTCCTTCCATGAGAACGCGTTTTGTTGTGTAGCTTAATATAGTATAACCCTGCAGACATTGTGTAGTATAATTCTATAGGCGTAGTGTAGTTTTATAGTTTATGCAGAATAATCTTGTAGGCATTGAGTAGTATAGTCTCAACTCCACACTGAATATCCCAATGTTTCTCTTTAAAGTGATAATGTATTGTAGGTATAGGAAATTAAATTAAATATTACGATACAAATAACGGTTTTGATTGTATAAACTGCCATCTCCACAGTACAACATTCACTCCCAGGCATAAACTCCACGTATAACCAAAGCATCTCTTGCTTCCGTCTCAAAACAGGAAGAGATACTGGTAGCAAGGAAATATTTTCTCCCCATCCGATTATGGAATGAAATCCCTTTCGAGACCGCTCGAACGGTGAATGCGAGTGTTTGTCTGCTGCATTCGCGAACGGGGTCCGCCCGTCTCCTAGCAACGAAAAGAGCAGCAAGAGGTAATCTGGGATTAAACGGATACGGATTTGTTTCCCAATCTAGCATGTCTAATAATACAAGTCTTGCGGATAAAAGATTCTATTAATGCAATGTATATTCTCAGACGTTATAGAGTGGCAGGAATTTCAATAAAAAGGCGTGATAGCGTGATAAAAGTACATTCTCAAAGAAAAAGTAAAAGCAAAAATTTACAAAATTATTCTGAAAACTAAAAGGGTTTCGTAAAGTGGTGTTAAAAACTAGAAATTATTTTCTTGGAATACAGATTTAAAATTTTTTCGTTTTATTTATTTATTTATTTTTACGTTTTTAAAACAAATTTATTTTTAATTAATTAAAAACTATTACATTTAAACCAGATTTTTTGACTCAATGGCAACGTTCGCAACAATGCTTTAAAACTGGTGAAGATTAAGGCTGCGGTTCAATCCGCTGCCTGCTTTGTTGTAGACACTGTTTCAAAAATGAGGAGACACGATAGTGATTATGATGGTCAGAATCTTGCTTTGTTAGTCGAACTACCTGTGGGAGTTTTCCGTGTTTTTCTCCCATACGATACGCAAATTCATGGTAGTTTCCACTAAAAGACATCCTGGAAGGCACTATCCTTCTTCAAAGTCACGGAGCCAAGTCCGCCTTCTAATACCTATGGGAGTTCCATCACAACAAAAGCTGCCCCCCTTCCCTCCTTCCATGAGAACACACGTTGTGTTGTGTAGCGTATTATAGTATAGTATAGAACTGCAGACATTGTGTAGTGCAGTTTTAATGCAGAGTAATCTTGTAGACAATGAATAGTTTAGTCTTGATTCCACATTAAATTACTCAGCGCTTTGTCTTTGTTTTAAATTGATAATGTATTGTAATTATAAAAATAAATTAAATATTCTGATACAAATAACGGTTTTGGTTGTATAAGTTACCATCTCTACAGAACAACATTCCCTCATCTCATGCATAAACCCCATGTCTAATCAAATCATAAGTTACTCTTTTGCTTCCGTCTCAAAACAGGAAGCAAGGAAATATTTTCCCTACATCCGATTATGGTGGTGCAAATGAAATTCCTTCCGAGACCGGCCAAACAGAACGCGAATGTTTGTCTTTTGCATTCGTCAATGCAGGGAATATTAAGAAAACGGAGGCCGGCCGTCTCCTAGCAACGAAAAGAGCAGCAAGAGGTAATCTGGGATTAAACGGGAAGGAAGGATTTGTTTCCCAATATAACATGTCTAATAATACAGCTCTGTGGATAAAAGATTCTATTAATGCAATGTATTCTCAGACGTTATAGAGTGGCAGATATTTCAATAAAAAGTCATAATAGTGCGATAAAAAGTATGTTCAAAGAAAAGGTAAAAGCAAAAATTCTCAAAAATATTTATATAAACTTAAAAACCTTTTTAGTTTTTATAAATATTTAAATATTTTCTAAAAACTAAAAAGGATTCAATAAATAATTTTTTAAAAACTAGAAATAATTAATTGACTTAAAATATTTTCGTTTTTTTTAATTTATTTATTTTTACTTTTTAAACCATATTTAGTTTGATTAATTAGTTAAAACCTATCACGTTAATTTAAGTTTAAGCCAGATTCGAGGCTCAATGTCAACGTGGGCCGCCGGTGAGTATTAGGGTTGAGATTCAATCCGCTTACGGCTTTGTTGTAGACACTGTTTTAAAAAAACGAGGAAACTCTATTGTGTTTGTGATGGTAAGCATCTTGCCTCGTGAGTCGGACTACCTGGTGGGAGTGTTCCCGTACGATGCGCAAATACAGGGTAGTTGCCCTACTATACTACACCACATCACTATGCCTAGAGCCGAGTTGCCCTTTACAGTTCGGGAATGATGTGGGTGAGAAGTCTAATTGGGCTCTGTGACGTTTTACGGTCATAGGAGACCGGAACCTAAGACTTAAAATGGATTCCGAACCACTACAAACATCCATGCCACCGTCGGGAATCCAACCCGAAAGCTGTGGTACAGAGATCAAGAGATATCGCCATCTCCCTCTAATCAGACTACCTGGCGGGATTTTTCCATGTCTTCTCCCATACGATATGCAAATACGGGGTAGTTCTCCCTAAAATGCCTTATCGGAAGGCACTGCCCTCCTTCAGTGACACGGAATCCAAGTCAAGACTTCTACTTCCGGGTGCTCCATCCCAACAGTTCGAAAGTTTTAGTTCGAAACCCCATAAGCGATGCTTTTGTATTAATTAATGGAATGGACACGATAAGCATAGCCGTACAGCCTTTACGTTAGGGAAATGAACTGTGCGAGCCTGCAGATACCACCTATGGAAATGTTCATTAGTGGTACCAAAATGTGAATGCGGTATAATAGAACTCTCATCTGCAACCCTGTAAAACGCTGAATCTGCTGCATTCCTGCTTTTCTAGTGAAGAATAATCTACGATCAAAGTTAAATTAATCGCATTAAAAAAAGTTGCTTCTATTTATCACGTGTATTAAGCTTATGCAATAAAAATGTTAATCTAGGTACTGTAATTTTGATTAAGGCATACAATTCCATTTCCATACAAAACACTTGTATGGAAATGGAATTCCCCTTATTAAAGATTTTTTTTATTCACATGTATATACTGATTTCTTTAATATTATTCGATATTTAGCCATATAAAGCACATTATTCACTTTAAGAATGATATATTTTATATGGTTACATATCTATTGACATTAAATATTTCACATTGATAATATTCATTAGTCTGTCTTGAAAGTATGTCGACAGAAGTATGTATTATTTTTTTAATAAATTATGTATTCTTCATTACAATGATTGATTTGAAAGTTGTTACATTTTTAAATCTTGGAAAACTACGAATCCAGTTTGCCGAAAACAATCCGGGACTTCGGGTTATCCTATCAGAGGAATAGTATCTTTTGTCGGTCACTCGTTCATCAAAAATTAAAGATATCGTTACATTTATTTTATGGTAGCATTACTTTTAACCACCTTCATAAATTTTGATTTTAACTGATTCTAGAAAACAAACTAGTTATCCGACTAATTACCACTATAGTAAACTTTGAAATTGTGGCAATGAAAATATAATATCTTATTAATCACTATGCCTTTATTTTCGTCACTAGAACTGCAGATATAGAAGATTCAGCATTATCCAGTCTGCTACAATGCAGTTGCCTTCCACCATCTCAATTTTGAACGAATACCCTCAAAGGTGGCACCTTGGAGAGATAAGCGCGCCTTCTCAGTTTTTATCTTCGAGCCTAACGGAAGGACTTTTCAGTCTATGAATTTATCATGCAAATACTCAGCTTAGAATGTAATTTACGATTCAGTTTTGTTTGTCGGGTTTCAATCCCGACTCCGATAAGTCCGGGGATCCAAGAATCTTACTATCCATTTAAAAATATTTACGGTCTTCCTTTTGCATGTCATTACTTAGCTAGTGCCGTTAACCATCATTTGCATGCTCCATTATTTACATGCCCCTGAACATTTTGCACAAAACATAAATGTCACATTTAAAACACAATACTAAAGAAATTAAAACGTAACATAACATACAGGAAACTACGACTTAATTTCCATGTTATATCAGCAAGACTTTCTTTCAATAAAAGTTAAAAGTTAATGCGAATTATTTTTAACGCTTTATCAATCATATTTGCAGAAACAGACTTAAAACTACAAAGTATGAGGAAATCGGAACTATCAAGTATGAGGGAATCAGAACTATCAAGTATGAGGGAATCAGAACTATCAAGTATGAGGGAATCAGAACTATCAAGTATGAGGGAATCAGAACTATCAAGTATGAGGGAATCGGAACTATCAAGTATGAGGGAATCGGAACTATCAAGTATGAGGGAATCGGAACTATCAAGTATGAGGGAATCGGAACTATCAAGTATGAGGGAATCGGAACTATCAAGTATGAGGGAATCGGAACTATCAAGTATGAGGGAATCGGAACTATCAAGTATGAGGGAATCGGAACTATCAAGTATGAGGGAATCGGAACTATCAAGTATGAGGGAATCGGAACTATCAAGTATGAGGGAATCAGAACTATCAAGTACTGATTCCCTCATACTTGAAACCTCAAACTTGAAAATATTTAATGAAAAATAAATATTTTATTTTTTTAATTTGCTCATTACATCTATTTACCCTAAAAAAATAAGCAATAATTCATATTTTAATTATTCTATCATAAGAGATTTAGGAAAAGTTATTCTACATCTTCTTACCATACTAAAGTACCAATTAAGAAACCTTACAGCGAATTTTCACTTTAAAACCATTGTAATCAAATTTTTTCATTATCTTCACATCTAAAGATATAAAATTTTAAAAAGTTGTTAAATGAATATTCAAATTTTTTTTCCACTCGCGTTTTTGATATTTTTGCATAACGTTAATGATATTAAAATTGAAATTTTTATTTTTAAATCATCTTACATTTAAAATGCCCTAAATTATATGCATTTAAAATAGCTTCGTATAACTATATTTTATCAGAATAATTAGTAACTGAATCGAATGTCTTCAAAAATGATTGAAATAAAGACATAATGAATAATGACTGTAATGAAATAAAGACTTTGATTTAAATATAAGCAATATCCATACTAATTTGCATATATTTTGCAATATCCATCCATCCATCCCGTTTTGGAGATTTTGGCATAACTTTATAATGATATTAAAATTGAAATATTTATTTTTAAGTCATTTCATATTTAAAATGCTTTAAATTATACGGTTTTAAAATAAACTTCGTATAGTGATATTATACTTGTATTTTTAGTAGCTGCATCATATGCCTTCTAAAACGATTGAAATAAAGACATAATGAATGATGACTATAATGAAATAAAAACTTTGATTTAAATACAAGCAATATCCATCCTATTTTGCAATAATGACAATGAATAATGACTTATGAAATAAAGACTGATTATTCATATAATGTCTATATAATATATATAAACTAATTATTATCAGTCTTATCTATTCAGATAATACTTATAATATATATATATAAACAATATCCATCCTATTTTGCTTATATTTTACAATATCCATACCGTTTTGGAGAATTTGGCATAACTTCAATGATATTAAAGTTGTAATTTGTATTTATAAGTCATTTTACATTAACAATGCACTAAATTATATGCATTTAAAATAAAATTCATATAACTATCTTTTATTTGAATCTTCGAATGATTTCGAAAACGATTGACATAATGCATAATGATTATAAGGAAATATAGTAAAGACTTAGATTTAAATATAAGTAATATCCTATCCATCATATTTTGCAATATCCATCCATCCATCCCGTTTTGGAGATTTCGGAATAACTAATATTATTAAAGTTGACATTTTTATTTATAAGTCATCTCATATTTAAAATGCAGTAAATTACACGGATTTAATAAAATAAACTTCATATAGCTATATTTTATTTGAATCTTTAGTAGCTGCATCGTATGGCTTCTAAAACGAGTGAAATAAAGACAATGAATAATGATTATAATGAAACAAATACTTTGATTTAAATATAAGCAATATCCATCCTATTTTGCAATATCCATGCATCCGTCCATCCCTTTTTGGAGATTTTGGCATAACTTTAATGATAAACTTTAATATCATTAAAGTTATGACATAATGAATAATGACTCTAATGATAAATATTGATAATGATGATAAATTTAAGACATAATGAATAATGACTATAATGATAAATATTGATAAGGATGATAAATTTAAGACATAATGAATAATGACTATAATGATAAATATTGATAAGGATGATAAATTTAAGACATAATGAATAATGACTATAATCAAATAGAGATTTTGATTTAAATATAAGCAATATCCATGCTATTTTGTTTTCATTTTGCAATATCCATCCCGTTTTGGGGATTTTGGCAATCTTTAATCATATTAAAGTTAAACAAATTTTTAAAAGTCATCTCATATTTAAAATGCACTAAATTACACGGATTTAAAATAAACTTCATGTAGTAATATTTTATTTGGATCCTTAATAGTTGCAACGAATTTTTATTTATGAGTCATCTCCTATTTAAATCCATGTAATTTAGTGCATTTTAAAGTATACATCATACAGCTATATTTTATTTGATTCCTTAGTAGCTGCATCGTATGACTTCTAAAACGAGGGAAATAAAGACATAATGAATACTAACTATAATGAAATAAAAACTTTGATTTAAATATAAGCAATATCCATCCTATTTTACCATACCAATGTCTTGCATTCTAATGAATGCACCCTTTTAAAACGAAACCTACAAAAAACCATGCTAATCAAACACAAGAAAGCAAATACTTACCAAAAAAGAAGTTGTGTACAAATTTCAAGATACGTTTCATCCATTAAAAAAACAGCACACAAATGTATACACCACAGTTTGTTTCTTTTTTAAAAATCAACCAAAACATACGTTCGCTTTGAAACAGCACAACATTTTAAATTAACATCTGCACTGACTTGATGGCGCAAACTCTAGTCCTTTACTGCAGGCAGCTGAATACTAGTCAAGGTCCTAATTACCATCCCTATGCAGCCCCTAATTATGTGCAAATAAAAAAAAAATTGCTGCTACTAGAAGTCCCCCTGTCTGTAGAGCCAGTTGTTTACTGCTACTCAATTTTCAACAAAGCTCACTCTCTCTCTCTTGAATTCGAGGAGCTGAATCTTCGATCGGTTTCGCTCGCAGCGCCATCTGGCGACGATGAGCTTCACTTCCGGATTATCGGAAGTGAAATAATGGTCGTCTGAATAACAATGAGGGTGAACGGAAGTGAAGTGCTTCTGAGTTAAATTGTGTGCGCGGGTTTTTGGTTTTTTGTTATTTTAGAGGAGGGAGGGGGTTGGAATGGGATGGTAAAACGATCTTATCCTCTTCGAAAACGATTAGTATCTCGTTTAAAAGATGCAGATTATATTTGTTTAGTTCGAAAGCACCAATGTAACATAGTACTTGAAGGCTTAAGTACTAATTAATTCCTTTTTATGGGTTTGTGTAATCATTGTCTAAATAGATTGCAAGAGATCTAAACTCTATAGTGTTTGATTCAATTCCACACACTAGAAGAATCAAAATCAGTTTCAATTTTCATTTTCTTTATTTTTATTGATTTTTGTTTTTCTTCCACATTTAACGAGAATGTCCATGTTATCATTACATAAAAAAAAAAAAAAAAAAATCCAAAAACCCATAAACATAACGTAATATTTCATCATCATCAGTGGCGCAGCTCCATGGTGGGCCAAGTTAGATTTCTACTGTCTACTGGTAGATTTGAGATCCTTCAGTTGTACGCCCAACGCTCTACAATCATACTAGACCGAGAACCATGGTTTAAAATGGATTCTGAATAACTATAAACATCCATGGCACGACCGAGACTCGAATCCGAAACCTGTGGCCCCGAACGGCAGAGCGCTAGTCCCTTAGCCATCAGGAAATCAATGTAATATTTTTTTTTCCAATGCAGCTGGCAAACAGACATGGACGTCTTGGATGCCTTAAGGCAAGCGCTGCACTGACGTTACTCACTTTGCATTACCCAGGGGGCCCGTGTAACTTGAAGATGAGCCACGGACGCGGAGTAACAATGCCCCCGCAGCGCTCTACGATCCTGTGAGACCGGGAACTACGGTTTAAAGTGGATTCCGAACCTCTACAAACATCCATGGCACCGCCGGGACTTGAACCCAAAACCTGTGGTACCGAGCGCCAGAGCACTAGCCACTCGGCCATTCAGGCCCCCCAATGTAATATTTATTGGAATAAAATTACCTTTATTTCACCTTTAATTTACTATTTAATGAAGAGATTCATTAACCATGCTTTTCCCAAGGTTTAATAATTAAGTGAATGAAAAGAAAATCAGTCAGCTGACTTTTGACCCTTCAGGAGGAAAAGAAGTCAGGAAGTCCTTCTACGAAAGATACCCGATTCTAATCTAAGTTGTACTCTAGAGATGGGTTTCCATCGGATACGAAAATCACACGCCATAAATGTCAGCCATTATCTTCATTGGCACAACACGACCGTGGTGGGCCAAGGCCGTCTGCCAGCTGGCAGATTTCGAGACGAGAGATTTTTCTTTTCATGGGGTAGGGTTTTTCAACTCTACGCCCAACGCTCTACAATCATATTAGACCGGGACCTACGGTTTAAAGTGCATTCCGAACCCCTACAAACATCCATGTCACTACCGGGTCTCGAACCCGAAACTTGTGGCACGGAGTGCCAGAACTCTAGTCAATCGCCCATCAGGCCTCGTCAGCCATTATAGGTCATTTTATTATAGATTACTACAAGTTTATTGAACATAATTGATAAAATGACTTTATGAGAACCATAGGTTATCTCAACTGTTGACTTAAATATGCTTAAATTGTAACGCATTTAATCCTAATAATGCATATATTCTAATGCAGGGAATCTCACAAAGAAATAGTCTAATACCTCATTGGGTCACCTTTAATTTGAATCACCTTTATTTTTCACTAGTCAGACGCACTACAGTTGTTTCACTTGGCCATAAGTGGGTCTCTACTTCGTCCAAATACCAACAGTCCAATCTATCGAGCCAAATCATAACAAAAAATGTTACGATTCGAATGTGGGTTCAGATGGGCCAAGGAAGTGAATCAATACTGGTAAATCTTTCCTGATCTTTCCTGAATGAATACCGGTAAATATAAAAACCCAATTTAGACGTTTTGTCAAGATTTTCCGGAGACTTCACTGTCTCCATATTATTGCAGCCCTATTCCGTTGAGCGACGCCTCACTTTGACTCACAGAGGTGACAGTTGGTGGCTGTCAGCAGCACGGAGTCAGTGGATTAGATTATCCTATATATGTCATATATACCTCACAATATACCAGACAGACTCAGGTGCACTTGAAAATCGTGACATCTGTGTGCAGATGCCAGAGAATAAAGCAATCAGTATGCTTGTCGGACAATAAAGCCATCCTTCCGGTTATTTGTCATCCAGAGTCATCTTGATTCAGATCCGTGTGTGTGTGCAATTATTCTCGTCTACAGGTGTCATCATCTCATGCAAAATGGTTTTTCCAGTCAGGATAACTCATACGCCACAACTCGTGAAGTGGATTAACCAACCTCTACTATCCTAATTATTGTACCCTTCTCAATCTTCACCATCTGCAAATATTTGTTTCGATGGTAGCGTTAGGGTAAAAATTCTGAAAGTAAAAAGTCTCTCTGTGGCAGATAAACATTCTGGGCGACTATTTATGAGCTAAGGCGGACACACATCAGTACCCTATACTAATACTACATCAGGGGTCTGAGTGCCGAATGACTGGGGCTTGTTGTCACAGGCTTCGGGTTAGAGTCCTGGCGGTGCCAAGGTTGTTTGTAGAGGTTCGGAATGCACTTTAAACTGAAGATGCCTGTCTTATATGACTATGGAGTGTTGTGCGTAGGGCTGACAACTCTACCCCGTAAAAAGTCAGCGACACGGAGCCAAATCAGATTTCTATCTACGGGTGCTCCATCACAATGGAACGTATCTCTCCCCTTGGCCTCCTTCCATGAGACCACATGGGTTCTTGGACTTGGTTCAGATGTTGTTATCTACCAAGATAGTGTGCTAGGGGTCTGAATGGCCGAGTGACTAGCGCTCTGGCGTTCGGTACCACAGGTTTTGGGTTCGAGTCCCGGCGGTGCCATAGATGTTTATAGTGGTTCGGAATCCACTTTGAGCCGTAGGTCCCGGTCTAACAGGATCATAGAACGTTGAGGGGATAACTGTTATTCCTCATCCATTGCTCATCTTCAAGCTACACGCACCTTCTAGGTAGAGCTAAGTGAGTAACGTCAGTGAAGCGCTTGCCTTAAGGCATCCAAGACAACTGTGTTTGCCAACTGCGTTAGAAAAAAATATATATATAGTGTGTGCATGCTACTACCCTTCATGCCACGTTTTACAATGCTACCACAATTCATTCTTAGTGAGCAAATTTTTGATGCCAATGAGTGTATAAGAAGTTTTCCAAATGAAATGTAGACAAAGCCGGTAACTCCAGGTATACATTATCCGATCGGCAAATAGATAACAGCGCCAAAGAGCGCGTTATCTATATATTAGGTAACGTAAACAGGTGCACACGCAAACAGACTCCAAACTGCGATAAATAATTCAATTTAGTCTGTTGTTAATCATGGCTTTTTTTTATAACAACCTGCCCCCAGACCATTTATTTATAACACGCGATCATTTTTTTTGTTTTGATTGTTGTATGAGTTACTTTTTTGTGTAAAATTGTTCGCGGTTCCATAGTAAAATTTTCACTCCTACATCGTGATAATATCAATATTTTTCAATATTCTCATTATATTTCTCATTGTTAAATACTTTTTAATTTAAGTATATGTTTTATTATTTGAATAATTTTATTTAATTATTATAGTTAAATCTCATTTTAAATAATCATCATTTATAATTCTTTTACATCCAATATTAAAAGTATTTATTTACAATTTGTGTAGAAATATTTTAAAAAAATTATGTATTATATATATTTATACACTGCGGGAAAAAAGTAGAAGGACATTAGATTATTTTTTGATAAATGAATAATGACGCATTTTTTAAACAATTAATTTATTCACAACGTTTTTACATGCAGATACCTGTATCTAGACAAAACAAAAAAGTATACAATTAAAAAATGTATACTTAATAAAAAATTGGTTTTGACGATCTCATGATCAGTGAAAAAGTAGAAGGACACTTCTAAAAAGAGGTGCACTATATAAATTAATATGGAATTCTTTTCCTGTTGGGTCGAATTACTTCGAAGATCCTATTTGGCATCGAACTGTATAAAGATTGAATTTTTGTTTGGCAAAAATTGTCCCATACAAAGTTTAATGATTTCTGCAGCTCAGCTACAGATTTAAACTGCTTTCCACCCTTGTAAACACGACATACAATCATTGCCCATATGTTCTCTACAATGTCGAGATAAGGACTTTTAGCAGGCCAATGTAAAAATCGAACATTGTTTGCTGCAAACCAATCTTTAACACCATTTGCAGTGTGAAATGAGGCTCCATCTTGCTGAAAAATCCAGTCATCTCCTCCTAACTCAGTGCCATACGGGAGAAGATTTGAGTTTAGAGTCTGGATGTAGTCTGTATGGTTCTGTCTACCATTTAGAAAGACTAAACTTGTCCTGCCTCCATAGCCAACTGCTAACCATACCATTAAACCACCTCCTCCCATCTGTCGAGTAGAATAAGTTTCTTCTTCAATACCAAGACAGTGCCAATAGTACTGATAACCATCTGGACCAACCAAATTGAATTTTTTCTCATCGGAAAATATAACTGAGGTCCATTCTGAGCTCCAGGACATGTGGTCTTTAGCCCACTGCAGTCGGTTCTTCATGTGTCCTTCATTCCACTTCGGATGGTGCATCCGTTTTTGAAGACGAACTTTTTGAGCGTTTTATGTAGTTATAGACAGTTCTTTTGGTTACATGTGTAATTCTTGATTGAAATTGCGCCTTGCCGACACTTCCACCAGTCTTTTTGAGTTCACGAATGATTTTTCGTTGATCACGTTGGGTGAGTTTTTTTGGTCTTCCTGTCTTCTTTTTTCTTCTGTCACTTTCAGGGTTTCTTATGAAGTTCGAAACAGTATTAGGACTGATTCGTAGCTGCCGTGCAATCTCTCTCACACCTTTGCCTTCATTTTTATAGGCAACTATTTGGCCCTTCTGAAACTTACTAAAGGGTATTCCTCTGGGCATCCTAAAACAATAAAAACTATGAATTTCTAGCTAAATATTTTATTCTTGTTAAAAAGGAATTAAAAGAGAAAAAAACACTTACCTATAAACTTTCCAACAGCTTCTAAATAGATTTTTTGGATGTGTCCTTCTACTTTTTTCACACACCCAAAGTTATTAAGTATTGCATTCCTAAGTTAAAATGATGGTAAATAAAAAAATCTCATTTAACTTTCACTTAACGTAAATTAAAACTCTAACAAAACAACTCTCTATAAAAATCAGATCAAAAGCAGTAAAATAAAAGCATATTGTACAAAAAAATGACTGTCCTACTTTTTTCACACAGTGTATGTTTGTCATATTATGCCCGACTTGTGGCTCAGTTTCAACGCCCGCCACTGGTGAGCACTAAGGCGGAGGTTCAATTTGCTGGTGGCTTTGTTGTAGACACTGTTTCAAAAACCGAGGAGATATTAGCATTTTCGCGTAGTTCCTGGAGGAAGTTTTCTGTGATATTCCCCCTTAAATTCCTCCTGAAACCCTCCTTCCTCCTTCCTCCACTGTCCTCTTTCTTCAGTAACACGGAGCCAAGTCAGACTTCTACCTACAGACGCTCCATCACAGTAGAAGCTGTGCCCCCCGCCCTTTCCCTCCTTCCTTGAGAATGGGTTCTTGGACTTTCCCTAGACGTTGCTGTCTACCAAGTGGGATAAGAAGCAACAACATACATTTATTATTAAATTATTATCTTAAGAGAAGTTCTGTATCGTGAAGACTTTTGACTTGATCTGACTTTAATAATAATATTTTAAATCCATGGACATGATAACAACAACAATTAAATTATTATACATATTTATATTTAAAAAAGGATATTAAAAGTATGTATTTATAATTTCTGTTGTAATTTTGTCCTATATGTTATGAAAACTTATAAAGTATTTATGTATTTAATTACTAGAATGCAACCTGCTTTTATTAATTTTGCTGTTGTTTTGTGGGCCGCGATATTTGTATTAAATCACGAGAAATATTTCTATATTCTACATTGAAATACAGTAGATTTTTTGTAAGTCATTGAGTCAAACAGAGATTGGAGGGCATTTACAGGTACAAATGCCCATGCAGCTTCAGCACGATGCCACAGTTCATCAATCGAAGCGACTGGCGTATGGTGACGAGCCAGTCGCTCAGCAACCATGGACCAGACTTTTTCTATGGGTGAGAGATATGGTGAACGTGCAGGCCAGGACAACAGCCGAACATTTTCCGCATCAAGGAAGGTCCGTAAAATACCGGCAACATGCGGTCGTGCAGTATCCTGCTGAAATGTAGGGTTTCGCAGGGCTCGAATAAAGAGTAGAGCCACGGGTCGCAACAAACCAGAAATTTAACGTGCACTGCTTAAAGTGCCACCAATGCGAACAAGAGGTGACCGAGACGTGTATCCAATAACACCCCATACCTTCGCTCCAGGTGATGGGCCAGTATGACGACGGCGAATGCACGCTGCCAATGGGCGTTCCCCACGATGCCGCCAAACACGGATGCGACCATCTTGATGCTGTAAACAGAACCTTTATTCATCTAAAAAAAATGACGTCTTGCCATTCGTGCCCCTAGGTTCGTCGTTGATCACACCGTTGAAGACGTTCCTGTCTGTGATGCAGCGTCAAAGGAAGGCGCAGCCGTGTTCTCCGAGCTGAGAGTCCATGCTGCTGCAAACGTCGTCGAACTGTTCGTGCAGGCATGGCACTTATTGTCTTGCAATCGACCCCAATTCTTAACTCAGGGCTCGTGACGTGGCTGCACGATCCATTAAGGCCATGAGGGTAGCATGCCTGTCTTCTCGACTGCTGGTGATAGGGGGCCGTTGAGATCCAGCATGGCGTTCCGTATTACCTTGCTGAACCCATCGATTCCATATTTTGCTAACAGTCATTGGATCTCGACCGACGCGAGCAGCAATACTGCGATACGATAAACTGCAATCCCGGTATCCTACAATTCGACATTTATCAAAGTTAGAATGCTGGTACATATTTCTGCTTCTTTCACGAGGCATCACAACAACTTTTCACCAGGCAACAACGTTCAAATGCAATTTGTGTATGAGAAACCGGCTGAACAGTTTCCTCATTTAAACACATTGTAGGTGTCGCTACTGGTGCCTGCTTTGTCTGAATGCTCTGAAAAACTAATCATTTGCATATCACAGCACCTTCTTCCTGTCGTTTAAATTTCACGTCTGTAACATGTCGCCTTCTTAGTGTAGCAATTTTAATGGCCAGTAATGTATATTACAAAATTTTTTCGCCCTTTTCCCAAGTTACTATAAATTGACAGGAACAAAGTTACATGATTTTAAAGATTAATAAACACTTCATAATATCTCAAATAAGACCTCAATTTTAGAAAGTGAATTAAAATTTTAGTTCCATAAATTTTCCAAACCTGTAAAATGCATAAACTTAATTGAAACAATGGGTGAATGAAACAGTAATGTATGTCTTAATCTAATTTCTTATTAGAAACAATTGCCATATCAGTGGCGTCGTGTATAAATGGAGGATCTACTCAATTTTATAAAGGCTAAAAAAACTATTTGAAAAGTACAGTAGGGCCAAACGTCTAGTGGTTTAGCTTTATTAAACATGTTGTTGACGTATCTCCTGAAGAGTAATAAGAAAATCAAACATTATGGTACTACCGAATAATATTGGCTATTTGATGGTCAGCTCGGAGTATAAATCCTCTTCCGAGGGATGGTCCAGACAATGTATGGCCAACAGCTGGGCAATCAAAGACATGAGGAGGATTTATTAAACATTCATCGAAATATTGAAGATGACATAAACGATGTAATCGATAAGCTGGCAAAAGATAAAATAGTAGTTTTTAATTTATAATTTCATGCAATTCTTTTAGAAATAATTTTTTTGTGTGTGCAGTAGGCTCTTTTTTATGTATTTGCATTAAATTAACTACAATTTGAAAATTATTAATAAAATGGTAATTAAAATCGGATTTTGATACATTTCCTATTATTTATAATATAATATGACCTACTGTGCTTTCTTCAATGCTTACAATTTATTTTGTTGAGTCCTTCCAAGGCAAAATCATTGGTGTGCACCTGATAACAGTACAAAACATAATAAAAAAATTAAATATAGGGTTCAGCGTGGAAAATTTAATTTGATACCGCACGAAAGTACCATAAGTTTTAAGCTACGGATGAAAAAGAGTAATCAAATTCTTGACACCTTAGAATGTGTTCTTCTATGTCTCAGGAAACAGCCATGATACTAGATAGTGCCACGAACAATACTTAGCATTAATGTGACATCTTAAAGATCTTTTAAAGGCGGGGCTAACTGTCACGTTTATGATTTCATACTATACGCTTTCTATTCTCTTTAAGTACAAAATTCTCTGTTATCTGTATTTCGTGTCTGTAGAGTGATTTCTCGCGGAGTTACAGTAAAAAAAGAGCAGTTGTTCCTTTTTGTGCGTTTCTTGAATACAGTCTTTTACTTTCTTTCCTCACTTTCCACATCTCATCAGCGTACTTAGGGCTATGTTATCCCCTACCAGTTAAAAAATCAGTGGGCCTCATGTAGACCATGAGACCATAGACATGTAGTCATGTTGGGTCATAAGTAGCATGCAGTTGGGTCATAGGTAACGTGTAGTCATGTTGAGTCGTAAAGTAACGTGTAGTCATAAGGAGTAGTAAAGTAACGTGTAGTCTTAAGGAGTAGTAAAGTAACGTGTAGTCATATTGGGTCATAAGTAACTAGTCATATTGAGTCATAAGTAACAAGTAACATGTAGTCACGTTGGGTCATAAGTAATTAGTCATGTTGTCATAAGTAACTAGTCATGTCATAAGTAACTAGTCATGTTGTCATAAGTAACATGTAGTCATTTTGGGTCATAAGTAACTCATGTTGGGCCATAAGTAACTAGTCATGTTGTCATAAGTAACATCTAGTCATTTTGGGACATAAATAACATGCAACATGTAGTTACGTTGGGTCATAAGTAACTAGTCATGTTGGGTCATAAGTAAGTCATGTTAGGCCATAAGTAACTAGTCATATTGTGTCATAAGTAACCTAGTCATTTTGGGATATAAGTAACATGTAGTCACGTTGGGTCATAAGTAACTAGTCATGTTGAGTCATAAGTAGCACGTAACATGTCAATTTGGGTCATAAGTAACAGGCAACATATAGTCATGTTGAGTCATAAGTAACATGTAATATGTAGTCATGTAGACCATAGACGATAGATCAACTCCATGACGAATCATGAGAGAAGGACAGTGTCTTTCCGGGGATTTTTATTGATAACTGCTCGCATTTGCATGTTGTACGAAAGAAAATCCAGAAAACTTCCATCAGCAACCTGACCATCGTTGCAAGATTCTTTATACATCGAAAATCATCATCTAGTCTTCTGGGTTACGAAAACAGTAACTACATCAATCTTGTCAGTGGATTCAAACCTCAGCCTCCTCGATTTCTAGTTGGGCATGCTGCCACTAAGCCACGAGTTGGGATTCAGATTACATTCTAAATTTCATTGGAACAATACTCTTACAATAACTATCTACACTGAAGTGACAAAAGTCATGGGATACCTCTTAATATCGTGTCGGCCCTCCTTTCGCCCGGCGAAGTGCAGAAACTCGACGTGGCATGGACTCAACAAGTCGTTGGAAGTCTTCTGCAGGAATATTGAGCCATACTGTCTCGATAGACGTCCATAATTGTGAAAGCGTTGATGGTGCAGGATTTTGGGCACGAACAGACCTCTCGATGATGTCCCATAAATGATCGATGGGATTCATGTCGGGCGATCTAGGTGGCCAGATCATTCGTTGGAATTGTCCAGAATGTTCTTCAAACCAATCGCGAACAATTGTGGCCCGGTGACATGGCGCATTGTCATCCATAAAAATCCCATCGTTGTTTGGGTACATGAAGTCCATGAATGGCTGCAAGTGATCTCCAAGTAGCTGAACATAAGCATTTCCAGTCAATGTTCGGTCCAGTCGCACCAGGGGACCAAGTCCATGCCATGAAAAAACAGCCCACACCATTACGGAGCCACCACCAGCTTGAACAGTGCCTTGCTGACAGTTTGGGTCCATGGCTTCGTGGGGTCTGCGCCACACTCGAACCCTACCATCAGCTCTTACCAACTGAAATCGTGACTCATCGGACCAGGCCACGGTTTTCCATTCATCTAGGGACCAACCGATATGCTCACGTGCCCACGAGAGTCGCTGCAAGCGATGTCGTTCTGTCAGTAAAGGCAGTCGAGTCGGTCTTCTGCTGGAATAGCCCAAGAAAGCCAAATTTCTCCGCACAGTTCTAACAGACAAGTCTCTTGTACGTCCCACATTGATTTCTGCGGTTATTTGACGCAGTGTTGCTTGTCTGTTAGAATTTACGACTCTTTGCAGACGTCGCCGGTCTCGGTCATTAAGTGCAGGCGGTCGACCACTGCGCTGTCTATGGTGGGATGTTATGCCTGAAATTTCATACTCTCGGCACACTCTTGATACAGTGGATCTAGGAATGTTGAATTCCCTAACGATTTACGAAATGGCATGACCCATGCGTCTAGCTCCAACTAACATTCCGCGTTCAAAGTCTGTTAATTCGCGTCGTGCGGTCATCATCACGTCAAAACCTCTTCACATGAATAACTTGAACAGAAATGAAAGCTCTGCGAAAGCACTGCGCATTTATACCTGTTCTACGCGATGCTACTGCCATCTGAAAATTTGCATATTGCTATCCCATGACTTTTGTCACTTCAGTGTAATGGAATATATTATTGAATTACATTTACAGTGATTTAAAAAGATCAGCTTTCTAGTTAGTTTACTTTCTGGTTGTCATATGAAATTTTGGCAAAAATGTTTTATTCCCCAAAATATATTTTCATACGGCAAAATACTATAAAATAACGTTTTCTTATATTATATCAAACATAACACAAAAATTTCTTCGGAAAATAATGAAAATTGAATTTCAAATTCGTGAAATAACCTCTTAAAAATTATTTATGCATTCATACACGATTGACTTTTTTGTTTTTTTAGATTCAGTTTCTTTTTATGTCTCAATATTCTTAAAACGGTTTTTTACATCAATAGATGGCGCCACAGTAGAATTTTCAGAGAAGTAATAAAAAATTTGAATTATTAGTTATTTCAATTGAATTCCTTTAATTAGAAATATTCAAAACATAATTTTCTATAAAATTCTGATACTTGTAGATTATTCATTGTATTTACATTTTTTCAACATGCAAACAGCTTTAATGTTGACAGCTAGAATTGCTGGTAGTCGACTTTGAATCGCCGATCAATAATCATTCTACATTTTCTTATCTTCTTTTTCTTCATTATGTTTTCACAATCCCCTTTTTTATTACCCTATTATTATTAGCTACTATAGCTTCTCGCCTCTCTCCAGTTCCATTACTTTCTATTGGACGCCAAGGTCCACTTTGAGAACACATTGGTTTACATATGGCATTTACATTGGTTTACCATAGCTCACTTTGAGAAAACATTGATTCACATATGGCATTTACATTGGTTTACCATGGCTCACTTTGAGAAAACATTGATTCACATATGCCATTTACATTGATTTACCATGGCTCACTATGGGAACACATTGATTTACATTTTGCATTTACATTGGTTTACCATGGCTCACTTTGAAAACACATTGGTTTACATTTGGCATTTACATTGGTTTAGCATGTCTCACTTTAAAAACGCATTGGTTTACATTTGGCATTTACAATTGGTTTACCATAACCCACTCTGAGAATATATTGATTACATTTGGCATTTACATTAGTTAGCCATGACCCACTCTGAGAACAAATTGAGTTACATTTGGCATTTACACTTTTTTACCATGGTCCACTTTGAGAACACAATGATTTATATATTTGAAATTTACATTGATTTACTATGCTCACTTTGGCCTACATTTATGAATTACTTAAAAAAATATTTCAGAGCATAGTGGCACATTGAGGTTCTGAACCAAGAACGCTTGGCTGACAACTCGAACCGAAACCATCCATGTCAGCGCCGGAGATGGGCACAAAAAGTCTAAAGAAAGGAATGCCCCTCTATTGAACTCCTCGAGTAGGGGGGAAGAATGGTACGAACCTCTCCCCCTCCCCCCCCAAACAGGCTATTTTTAGAGAATTCATTCTAGATTGCTACAACACTTTACTATACGGGTACAGTATAGCAAGCCTCTTGTGGTGCATTCTGAGTAAACACTAAATCACCTACGTCTTTGCAGTTCTAGTAGCCATAGATCTCTAGTCAAAATGTCCGGCCTTTGAAATTAACAACTACAAAGAATAGCGGAGAGATTATTCTTGTATTAACATAGATGAAGAACAGATGAGTGAAAATGGAAACGGGTATAGGTTTTAAATATATTCAATAATTTTTAAACAAAATAAATTCAAAATTTTAATAAAATTTCAAACTCCGTTTCCCAGATTCAACATGATATACATTCCTCTAATGATATTTGCCGAATTTCATGCACTGGCCCACGTCAGTATGAATGTCTTAGATACTTTAATTCTACATGCTCCCATTGACTTACAAAATTTGTTGTTTAATGCTTTACTTGCACATGTCCTTAATTAATAAATCGTAAAAATAATATTATCTTTTTAGTCATTGATTTCAATGTTTGTTATTCCAAATTTTTATATCCAAAATATTATAATATTTTTTATATAAAAAATACATTATATTTCGTTAATATTGAAACATTATTCATAGCCAACGGCCATACCATGCTGAATATACCGGTTCTCGTTAGATCACCGAAGTCAGACATCATTGGACGCGGTCCATACTTGGGTGGGTGACCACCTGGGAACACCGCGTGCCGTTGGCATTCACACATTTGGGACCTGAATGGCCGAGTGTCTAGCGCTCTGGCGCTCGGTGCCACAGGTTTCGGGTTCAAATCCCGGCGGTGCCATGGATGTTTGTAGTGGTTCGGAATCCACTTTAAGCCGTAGGTCCCGGTCTCCTATAACTGTAAGAGCGTTACGGAGCAAAAGTCAGGCTTCTACCTACGGGTGCTCCATCACAACAGAAGCTGCTTCCTTCCCCTTCAATCATGAGTACGTATGGGCTCGTGGGCTTGGCCAACCAAGTGGGATAAGAAACAACAACAACCCATTATTCATTAAGGGAAGAAATAAAAGACGTGTGTTCGTGTTAATTATATTGCGTAATTTAAATTAAATTATTAAGTTACCTTTAAAATTAAAATATCCTGTCTGTTATAAAACTATAAGTCTTCTAGACAATTAGATACTTAGGTTATTCATGAAATGTTTGTATAGAAAACAAAACTATTTCCTACCATTGAACTCGAGTAGCAGAGAAGAAAGGTACGACCCCCCCCTCCCCCTTCACACGGAGGCAAACTTTGGAATGTTCATTCAAGAATGCGCGAACACTACTACTATATAGATGCACTACAGCAAGCCTCTTCGTGGTGCATCCTGAGTAACACTAAATCAGCTACGTCTTTGCTGTTGTAATAGCCATAGATGTCTTGTCAAAATGTCCGGTATTTGAACTTAACAACCACAAGGAACAGCGGAGAGGTTATTCTTGTATGAAATGATGAAGAAACAATGAGTGAAAGGTTTTAGGTATATTCACTACTTCTTAGGTAAAATAAATTCGAAATTTTAATAAAATCTCCAACTCTGTTTCCGGATTCAACACGACATACAATCCTCCAATGTCATCTGCATGGGCTTTGTTTGCGATTTGCTTGCTTATTTTTGATCCCATCTCAGACGGTGACATGGAAGGTTTCGGTTCGATTTTTGAACCAAGCAAAAGAAGAGAGAATTAACATTAGAGAATTTCATGAACCGAGTTAGAGCTGAAGGCTTTACTTGCATGGAAACAGACGTTGTCCGATGGTTATCTAGGATTATATGCGTACTGAAATGTGCAAAAATTAGAACACTATGAACACTAAAATGTATTAATTAATTATAATTAACTGTGAAGTTAAAAGGAGCAATATTCAGTTTTAGTCTCTAATTAATAATATTTAAACGAGTAGTCATTATATTATATCCAGTATGAATACAGAAAATAAATCTTTCTGATAAAGTTAATTAAATCCCTTCCTCCCTTTTTTTTAATAATTATTTCCTTTACATGGTCCCATCTCATATTTTAATTTACTAAAACAAGCAAGTTAGCACCAAGAAGGTTAATTTGCAAGATTGTAGATTAATCATTGATCTATTCACATACATAACTCTAAATTAATAATTGCAGCTTCATGATTGTTATGCCATCAGACCTTATCTTCTCAAATTAATAGAAAAGTAAATTATCTCTTGCAAACAGTAAGTTTAAATTTACTAACTCTTAAAATAATAAATTAACAGGAAGACAGTTGATAGAGTGAAAAATAAATCATTGTGCATCACCCACCAATACTTACAGCAAAAATACTTAAAATTTTGTAAATAAATATTATTATTATTATTATTATTCAATAAAAATTTATTTTTTCTTGTTTCTCAATTATTAAAAATATCACCAATAGTGATTGTTAAGCTCACATCTCAGTTCGATAGCTAGAAAAAATCCCAGAATTTAGAATCTTTCAGAATCAGCAAAATTATTGCAAATGCATATTTTGCAAAATGTTTAAAAGACATAAAAGCTATTAAGTTGTAATTTTTTTTATTCCCTCTATTGCCATTACATATTCTCCCTAGCAGGCAAATATCAACCTCAAGAAGAACGACATCAACCTCAAATATCAACCTCAAGAAAACCGAAGATCAAACTTTAAGAACTCCCACTAAATTAGAAATGCCCAGAAAAGACAACTTCCGATTGAAAAAAATAATTGCTACATGGCATGTATATTTTACTATGAATTATATACGATACATTACATACTATACTACGATTTACATAATATATTATGATTACATACGATGCATTACATACTATACTACGAGTTACATACTATACTACCAGTTACATACGATACATTACATAATATATTACGATTACATACGATGCATTACATACTATACTACGAGTACATTATATGTTTTGCTGTACAAACACATATAATGTACTCGAAGTATAGTATGTAATGCATCGTATGTAATCGTAATATATTATGTAATTACAGGCGTAACTATAGGCAAAGCAAATTCATCCGATCAATTTCAAGATCAAGAATTAAAGATAATTCCAATTTTGAAACTCTCCTAACTTCCACTGGAATGTAATAATAACGTCATTATAATAAAAATGTATTTAAAAAAAAGATAAATACTACATCTCATGGATGGCAAATTAGTTGGCAAACCAACAAATTAGCCAATGGAAATATGAGGGTTATATTCTGGTAAACCCGTCCATATATGGGGTTCTGAGACGACAATGGAAGCAACACGTTTGGAAAACAGTTCTAAATCTTTCACCTTGTCGGCGGTGTAAACAAAGCTTTTGAATGAGCAGCGAGCTGTCACCTGAATAAAGAACCCGGTTTGAAGGACGGAGAGGGTCCCTCCCGTTTCTTCGGAAGTCCGGCGTTCGAAAATTCTACGACTTTTCCCGCTCCGCATTCCAAAGTCACCTTTGGGGGAAGGGCTGGGGGTGAAAAACTGCTTCTAAAATGCAGGTGTGGCCAAACTTTTAACTTTTCCAGGATTCTAAACATAATTTTAAGGGACGGATCTACAAATATTTGATTTGGTCACCAGTATTCGACATACCATTTCAGCACTTTCGCAAGAACGTTAAATATTACAGACTGGGATTACAAAACAATTTTTATTACCTTGTTTGACAATGATGACTTGGTATGGGTCTCGTGGCATCAACAAAAATATGTTAGTGACGAATAAAACATAAAAAGTCGCAAGGGAAGAGAATAAATCTGGTTTTAGCACTTCGAATTATCTAAGCTGAAGAAAACCAGTTTGTGACATAATAATATATATATACATATATATATGATTTTAAACATTAAACATGTTAATTAAACAAAAAAATAAAAAGGAAAAAACTGACTGCTGAAATATTTCCTGAGAACAAGGGAAAAAAATGTAATCGTCTGGGCCGGTATACAAGCTACCCATTAAATTTAAAATTTAAGAAGAAAATGCATAACAGCAATCTTGAATCATAACAGCAAAGAAAATTTATCAATAAATCCTACTCAGGCAATAATTTATAAAACATCAGTTCAAAACTGAAAAACGAGTTTAAAAAATAAAAATAAAAAATTCACTCTAAAAAGAACTCCAAACGATTTTATATAAAAATAAAAAAAAAAAAAAAAAATAATAATAATAATAATAATAAATTACAGATTTACAATCGATTTTATAAGAAAAGCCCGTGAAAGAAATAAAAAAAAGTAAATAAACAATAAGAAACGCTGAAAGTTGCCAAGGACACGAAAATATAAGAAAAAACATGGCAGCAACCTTCAACAAACAAAAGGTATTAATAAATCATATGTATTCAATAAATTATATTGAACAGTTATATATATATATATATATATATACATATATATAAACACGTGAAGGAAATTTTAAAAAAATCATAGATTTCCAATCGATTTTATAAAAAAGCAATTAAAGAAATTTAAAAAAAACCGATATAAATAGCTAGTAGAAGAAATTAAAAAAAAAAAAATAGATAAAACAATAAGAAGCTTTGGAGGTGGCCAAGGAAACGAAAAAAAAAACTGATCAAGGACACGAAAATGTAAGAAAACGCATCACAGCAATCTTGAATAAACAAACAAAGAAAAAGTATCAATAAATCATATGCAGGCAATAAATTATGTTCTTCAGTTATCGTTCAAAACTGAAAAAAGAAAGAAGATTAAAATAAAAAATAACTATGGAATTCCAAACGATTTTATAAAAGAAATTTTTTTTTTTTTTTTTTTTGAAAGAAATTTAAAAAACAGGTAATATAAAAAAAAAAAAAAAAAAAATTTTTTTGAAGACAATTCCTACTTTTTTCCTCTATATTGCGGAAAGTCATTTATAAATAATTTTCATTCATTTTTTAAAGTTTATCTGGCGCCATCTATTGGTAGACACACTGAAGTGACAAAAGTCATGGGATACCTCTTAATATCGTGTCGGCCCTCCTTTCGCCCGGCGAAGTGCAGCAACTCGACGAGGCATGGACTCAACAAGTCGTTGGAAGTCTTCTGCAGGAATATTGAGCTATGCTGTCTCGATAGACGTCCATAATTGTGAAAGCGTTGATGGTGCAGGATTTTGGGCACGAACAGACCTCTCGATGATGTCCCATAAATGATCGATGGGATTCATGTCGGGCGATCTAGGTGGCCAGATCATTCGTTGGAATTGTCCAGAATGTTCTTCAAACCAATCGCGAACAGTTGTGGCCCGGTGACATGGCGCATTGTCATCCATAAAAATCCCATCGTTGTTTGGGTACATGAAGTCCATGAATGGCTGCAAGTGATCTCCAAGTAGCTGAACATAAGCATTTACAGTCAATGTTCGGTCCAGTCGCACCAGAGGACCAAGTCCATGCCATGAAAAAACAGCCCACACCATTACGGAGCCACCACCAGCTTGAACAGTGCCTTGCTGACAGTTTGGGTCCATGGCTTCGTGGGGTCTGCGCCACACTCGAACCCTACCATCAGCTCTTACCAACTGAAATCGTGACTCATCGGACCAGGCCACGGTTTTCCATTCATCTAGGGACCAACCGATATGCTCACGTGCCCACGAGAGTCGCTGCAAGCGATGTCGTTCTGTCAGTAAAGGCACTCGAGTCGGTCTTCTGCTGGAATAGCCCAAGAAAGCCAAATTTCTCCGCACAGTTCTAACAGACAAGTCCCTTGTACGTCCCACATTGATTTCTGCGGTTATTTGACGCAGTGTTGCTTGTCTGTTAGAATTTACGACTCTTTGCAGACGTCGCCGGTCTCGGTCGTTAAGTGCAGGCGGTCGACCACTGCGCTGTCCATGGTGGGATGTTATGCCTGAAATGTCATACTCTCGGCACACTCTTGACACAGTGGATCTGGGAATGTTGAATTCCCTAACGATTTCCGAAATGGCATGACCCATGCGTCTAGCTCCAACTAACATTCCGCGTTCAAAGTCTGTTAATTCCCGTCGTGCGGTCATTATCACGTCAAAACCTCTTCACATGAATAACTTGAACAGAAATGAAAGCTCTGCGAAAGCACTGCGCATTTATACCTGTTCTACGCGATGCTACTGCCATCTGAAATTTTGCATATTGCTATCCCATGACTTTTGTCTCTTCAGTGTATATGCAAATTAAATCTAAAAAAAACCAAAAATCAATGAATTAAATTTAATTACTGAATTAATATTTGAAAAAACTGTATTAATATCCAGTGTCATCCACTACAAGTTCAAAAAAATGCATTCATCCACTCATGAATAAAGAGCATTTTATGAACGGTTGAAAATTTGAACAAGATATAAATAGGGAGAGTGTGAACTAATAGTGGAAATTGAATGAAAAAAGAAAGAAAGAAAAGTTAGATTTCCGAACAATTATATAAAAAGTGAAAGTAATTGAATTAAAAAGCAATGTAAGAAATTTTAAAAAATAAACCAATATGAATAGCTCGTAGAAGAAATAATAAAAAAAAAAATAAAGCAATAAGAGGTGTTGAAAGTGGTCAAGAAAACGAAAAAACTGATCAAGGGCACGAAAAATTCCGCTACCCATAACAATACCCATAATTTTATGGATAATAAAATAATATGAGACTAACTGATAACTTTTTTAAGAACTAACAGTAACTTAGTAAGTCAGAAAAATGGATGCTATTGATGAAAACATTGAAAAAGAAATAAGACTTATAATATGAGTGGTGATTTAAAAACTGTTGATGTAATTATTGTACATAATTAAAAGATTTAAATTATAACTGACATTTAATATAGAGTTCTGGAAATAATACTGCCATGCAGAGAATTTATCTGAATACGAGTTTAAAAAATAAAAATAAAAAATTTCAATCCAAACGATTTTATATAAAGATGCAGATTTCAATTTTATTATTCTTGTAATCATTTGGTTTTCTATCATTTTAATTAAAAAAAATTAATTAAAATGTTTGCATTTACATATAAAGGAATAGGCCAAAGTTGCCTAGTAGATAGCTTCCGAGTAGATAGTTCCTAGTAGCAGGCTTCCAAATTAGAGGATCGGACTTGAAACGAGACAAATAAGGATCGTCAGTCATATAAGTTTTACCGTTATATACCGTTTTGTAAGCAGAATCCAAAACTCATATGTTTATAACGAGGGAGGGACATGATAAATTGGTAAGCCTTGAATGTTTTTCCGAGAGGTGGAAGAACTGTTGTGACAAAAGATGGATACACTGCAAGTAAACCCCGGTGGTGTTTTCTGAGCAACGTTGAATTTGCTACATATCTGCAGCTGTAATGGCAAATGATGTCAAATTAAAATGTAGTGATGTATAGTAAATGATGTCAATAAAAAAAACATTAATACAAATGAATTCAATTCATAACTTACTCTAATATTTCTGCTCCTTCATTGGCGCAACAGCCCCATGGTGGGCCAAGGCCGTCTGCTTATTGGCGGATTTCGAGACAGGAGATGTTTTTATATTTTCGGGGCAGGTTTGTCGGCCCTATGCCCAACGTTCTTCAATCATATCAGACCGAGACCAACAGTTTAAAGGATATTCCGAACCACTACAAACATCCATGGTACCGCCAGGTATATATAGGTTCGGAATATATTCAGTGTGTTAGTGTAAGGCGCTCGATTCAGATATTCGAACCCGAAATCTGTGGTACCGAGCACCTTTCTCTAACACACTGAATTAAAAATGAATACTTATAAAAAAAAATCAATACATGTATAGTTATTTCGTTGTATATAATGTGTATATTGTAAGAATCAAATTATCAGTTCGGATTAGAATCGCAATCAAAGTTATTTTATCACTGTATTCATAACTTTATTTTGCTGATAATAAAGGGCTACATTGAAATAAATCAATTTAATCACTTTCTATTTTCGGACATAATTTGAGAAAATTCCTGATATCACGTCTTTTTGCCGTAAGTTGGAGATATGCCAATATGCGCTCATTGTACCACAGCATCATTCATCTTGACGTCAAGATTTTCATTCATATCAATTAACAAACTTTTGAATATTTTAAAAACGTAATTAATTATACAAGGTGAACAAATAATAAATTATCGAAGTTAAGAACATTTTCACGTGAGAGAACATTTAGTTGCCTTTTTTCAATTCCTTCTATTAGCTCACTCTCTCCCTATATATATCTTATTCAAATTTTCAATCGTTCATAAAATACTTTTTATTTCATCCACTCAAGTTCAAATACATTTTCTTAGAACTTGTAGTGGAGGGCACTGGATGTTAACACAGTTTTCTCAAATATTAATTAATTCATTAAATTTAATTAATTAATTTTAGTTTTTTTTAGATTTAAGTTGCATGTATTTAATAATAGATGGCGCCAGATAAACTTGAAAAAATGAATGAAAATTATTTATAGACTTTCTGCAATACAGTGAAAAAAAAGTAGAAATTGACTTAAACATTTTTTTTTATATTACTTGTTAAAATTTAAATTCTTCTAATTGTAAAAGAAAAATTAAAATGTGTTAGAAACATTGACTACAAAATTCGTCAAAAAAAAAAAAAAAAAAGAATTCGTTATATATCCGTTGATATTCTTTTCTTCTGCTTTTTTCATGTAATATTCTTTTTTCTGCATGATTTCCTTTTTTTCTACCTCTGTTCTGCATAATGTTCTTTTTTTTTCTGCATAATAGTTGATAATATTCTTTTTTCTGCATAATGTTCTTTTATTCTGCATAATTGCAGGTAATATTCTTTTTTCTACGTAATTCTTTTTTTTTTTTTTTTTTTTTTGTATAATTGCTGGTAACATTTTTTTTTCTGCATACATTATTTTGTATGTATTGTAACCTTATACTTTTCAGGATAGAATTCAAAATTCCTCAAAAATTTTAAGGATAAAAGTGAAATGAGGCGAACTAATTTATTGAGAAATATGAACTGAGTATCACTTATAACCCTTCAAAATATAAAATTTATTAATTCTTTCATATAAAACAAAAAAGTTGGTAAATTTCATATCAAAGATCAGGGATTCTTAGCTTTTTTTGTTCAAGGCCCCACTTTCTGGAAGCAAAATAAAAGTCATGGAACACTTTATCGCAATTATATCTTTAAATGCGTAAAAAAAAAAAAAAAAATTCAAATGATTTGATTAAAATAAAAACAATTAAAATTTCATTCAATAACAATTCTTCAGCTCTTTCGTAGAAATGTTAAAAAACAATATTCATTTTAAATCACATAGTAATTAAAATTATACTACTAAAAGTTTATCAAAGTGAATATTAAACAATATCGTTTAATACAAATTAAACAATGTTGTTTAATTTGCACGAAATTATTAAAAATATTTTTATTGCTAATCGCTATAATCACCAATTAGAGCATAACGGTTGTCACAATTTAGATCATAAATTTCCGAAACAAATGTCAAATTTAATTAGAGAGTAATGCTAATTAAATTATGAAAACAAAAACAATACTTTTTTCCCCTCTCATCCAAGCTTACGAATCTTTGAATTAAGCCTACAGTTTCTGGTCTGCTAGAATAGTTTTTTTGTCTTCGCCGGCATTGCAAAGTTCACAATAAAATCCTTTGTGAAGTTCACGGAACCATCTCCATTATAATATCTCCCCAAACTCACCCGTATGACTATTAACTTTCAAACATCTGTAAGTATGGGAATTCCTTCATTTAAACTATAATAACCTATAGGAATTGGCAACATTTGCTTCTACTTGGGTTGCAACATTGGCATCTTTTTCGAAGATATAGGATAGTAAATTAAACCGGGTCATTTTTATTGGTAAAATGGCAGTGCATTTAATTTTTTATTTTTTCATATGTACAAAAGAAATTTTAGGTAGTTTGATATTCAGAGTTTTTTTTTTTTTTTTTTGGTTTTCTTTTTTAATTTATGCCAGCCTGTCTATGAAAAGTTCAACAGCGTAAAACATAAGGTTAACTGTAAAACCACTGAAAGTCCACAAATTGATGTAAAACATAATTGTGTCATTTCGTAACGAGTATCGATTCAATTTCGAAATTTGTTTTTCAGTTGATCTAGACTTTATATTAGAAGTATCCCTGACAATTTTGCTGAAATCTGGATTAAATTGAGGTTGTACATAGGCGGACACACACACACAAACATCGAGAAATATATATAGAGATAATTGTTGTTGTTTCTTATCCTACTTGGTAGATAGCAACATCTAGACACAGTCTAAGAACCCGTGTGGTCTCAGGAAGGAGGGAAAGGACTACTGTTACTGTTACTGTTGTGATGGAGCACCCTTAGGTAGAAGTCTGAATTGGCTGAAGAAGGAGGGCAGGGCCTCCCGGGAGGATTTTTAGGGGAGAAACTACCCCCATTTGCGTATGGTATGGGAGTAAACACGAAAAACTATCCCCAGATTGTCCTGAGGCAAGATGCTGAACATCAAAAACGCCATCGAATCTTCTCTATCTACAACAAAGCAGCCAGGGAATAGAGATTTAAAATGTTTACTCAATAAAAATCCTTTAAAAGAATTTTTTTGTACAAATCCCCAAAGTAACTATTTCATTCATTTAAATTCTCGTGTCTTTCTCAATATCTTTTTTTTTTTTTTTTTTTTTTTCAATTCCTTCTATTTGCTCACGCTCTCCCTATATATCTATCTTGTTCAAATTTTCAATCGTTCATAAAATACTTTGTATTCATCCACTCAAGTTCAAATACATTTTTTTGAACTTGAAGTGAATGACACTTGATGTTAGTACAGTTTTTTCAAATATTAATTCATTCATTAAATTTAATTAATTAATTTTAGTTTGTTTTATATTTAAGTTGCATATATCTACCAATAGAGGGCGCCAGATAAACTTTAAAAAAGGAATGAAAATTATTTATAAAGGACTTTCTGCATAGAGTGAAAAAAAAGTAGGAATTGACTTAAAATTTTTTTTTTTATATTACTTCTTATTAATTTCGCTGCAGACATATATCCCTTTTGCAATACCATATATAATGCTATTTTTTGCCAATAGTTAAACATATGACGATAGTAGACAAATTCAGAACATTTTCATTAAAAAGAAATTAATTTCAAAAATGATAGTTAAAATTATTATTATTATTTTCATAAATAAATTTATGTTTACAAATATATGTACTGTAACAAAATCATTATTAAATTTTATCGACTCTACTAGAGTTTTCAAAATACTACCTGTCAAATAAATTAACTTTAATGCCAGGAAAATAAGGAAACTGCAATTAAAATTTTTCAAGCAAACTTTATCAAATATTAGTATATATAGCAGCACTGACTGGTTAGAGGAAATAAAACATTTTTGGTTGGATAAATTTAATGAAGAAAGAATATGCATGTAAATAATTTGCCTTAGATAACATAAATTGGCGTAATAAAGCTGACATTCTTATCTAAGAATTCTCGTATAATTTTTTTGTATCTGTTAACATTTATTTTAAAGAATATAATAATATTAGATCGTACTATAAACTGAAAATAAACTAGATTTTCTAACTTATTTTTTTTTATAATAGCTTAACTAATGATGCCGATTAGTTTATAAAGTCCATCATGTTACATTAAATCTGATGGCCTAAAAACAATATTGTAATTTATAATATTTTTTTTCAATATTGCACGTAATTTAGTTTTTTAAAATGGCATAAACCTCAATTGAAATTTCTAATTAAATGTTTTTTTCAAATATGTTTTAACTTTTTTGTTCCCCAATACTTCAATTTTTTATTCGAAAATTTTCTTAAAAAGTAAAAAATAAATAAGAAAATTATGGGGTCAAAAATTTTTTTAAATTATTTAAAATAAAAAATCCATTTAATAACAATTTTAAAAATTAAAAAAAAAATTAAATTTTTGTATTATTTTTTCTTTAAAATTTACCAAAATATAATATGCACTTTTCATTGATATTTCTTCTTTTTTTTTTTATGACAGATTTATTTCTATAAAATTTACCAAAAATAATATTTTATTTTATGTAACGGGAAATACTGAATCATATTTTTAATTGTTCTATAGCAAAATTTCCAATAATTCACAGATTTTCAGTGTCATTGCACTTTTATGCGTTATGGAATGTTAGTTCAATTTTCATATATATATCTTACAAAACTTTGAAAAAATACTATATTGATATCTAATATTTCACAAAAACATTTAATATTTTTTTACATTTTGAAGATTCATTCCTTCTTGAATAAGGAAAACTATTATCGTCTATTTTTTTCAACATATTTTCATTATTAAATAACATCGATATTTTAAAAATTTATTAAATTTTTCATTTCTTAGTAAACAGTACTGCTTCAGTTTTGGCCAAATTCTATTATTTTTAACCCATTTAACCAATTCATTTTTTATTTCGTATTTTTTCTTTGAGATTACCACGCCATTTATAAATAAATTTATGTTAATACTCTTAATTTAATAAATATCATTAATAAAAAGATTGTAAATTCGCCAGTTAACAATTGTAACATCTTTGGCTTATATTAGATCTATAAAAGCTTTAAGAAAAAGGCTAATTTCATAAAAACAATTTAAATTTTATTTACAAGCACCATATATATATATATAAATAAATACAGAACTTTGTATTATTTTAAGTTATTATTTACAAAAAAAAAAAAAAAAAAAAAAAAAAAAAAAAAAGAATGGAAAATTAAAGACTTAAATTTGATTAAAAAAAGTACGATTCAATCACAAGTACAGTTCATTCCAAAGTCAGAGATTTTTAGAGTTCTCGAGTCTATGCCGAATCTAAAAATACGTGGTCTGTGGCAGATCTTAATTATCAAACGCCGTGGTACACGATGCCACAAGGGGCTCACTTCGGAAACAGGCGGAATCTCCGGCCTATTCAGTCACTTCAGAGAAAAAAAAAGAAAAACAACACTTCTGGTCAACTCGTCGCAGAACTCTCTCTTCTTTACAAAAAACCCTCCTCTTAAGACAATCTGTCAAGGGGCAGGGGTGGGGGAGGATCAGCTTCCTTCACTTCTCATTGAAGTAAGCATTTCTATGCTCGTGGTCTATCACCCATCACGATGCAACAAGTCATGGTGTAGTTCGTATTCACTTTGCAGTTGCTACGACCTGTGAAGGTCCCACGTACTTTCTCTAATTTTCTGAGTCTCATTATACACGATACCGAATATCTGCTATCAGAATTAAGTGACAGGTTATTCTCAATAGAAAAGTCTAATTGCTTGCAATATACAACCATCCATAATACTGCTTGTCACAGTCAAATTTAAGTGATGGATTGTTAAAATAGTATACATTTACTCTCCTCGCAATGAAATGCCAAACTCTTCTCGTGAAAAATATTGCTACAAACATTAATTATTAAATAGAGTATATTTTCCCATAAATCTGTACTTTCCTTATTGAGACATATTTCACGTTCTGGTATTTCATTGAAACCTGCATTTATTTTCCTTTTTCCCTAGAACTCTATCACATTGTATCCAATTATTTCGATTTATAGGGTGCAATTTTTCATCGGTTCTTTGTGTAGATGACCGCTTACCTGCGGTCACTTTCTCGTTACTTCTCAAGGACACTGCTTTCCCTTTCGTCCTTGAAACTAGCAGGCGGGGGGGGGGGGGCAAGTCCAAGAATGAACGTAAAGGTTGGGAGAGAGAAAAGTAAAATAAAAACCACTTCCCGAATTACTACGGTTCTGATTTAAGACTATTGTTGCTTGTTGTCAGTACTAAAAATGTGCTGAGGTTCTGAAGTTCTCGAATTTTGGCTACAAAGACTTATTAAGCCAAAATTAAGCAAAAGGCAACCAATTAGGATCTAAAAATTTGCCAAAATATATCCTAATATAAGAAGAATCACAAATTAATACAAATCAAATAATAAATAAATAATTCCAAATTCGAAGTGCTTTTCATTCATAGCTCTTTATTTGAGTTGTATTAATTCATGAAACAGAATCACAAATTAATACAAATAAAATAAAATCACAAATTTGAAGTGCTTTTCATTCACAGCTCATCATTTGCATTGTATTAATTCGTGAAGAAGAATCACAAATTAATACAATGCAAATAATGAATTATGAATCAGAACAAACGCGAAACTGTTACGTGCCTTATACTTTCATTGCTTATCCACGATAAAAATTATATATTTTCTATTTTAATTATTAAATAAAGAATTAGTTAGTTAGAATTTTTCTTGATTTTCGTCTAGCATCATGTAAAAATTAATACATTTAGATAAAAATTGAATTCATTATTTTAAGTTTTATGATAATACATTCAATTTTATATATATATATATATATTTCAATCACAATATATCATTTTCATACCATATTTCAAATGAAAAATACCATTATAGTAAGATTTCTATCAGTTGATCGGTTCATAAAATTTATTTTATTAAAATATGTTGATCGATAGGATGTTGTAGCATTTTTTTTTCTCACCGAAAGAGTTTTGGCATTTCATTCCCTGGAGGGAGGAATGCATATTCTTTGAAAAGTACATAATAACAACCCATCACTCAAATTTGACAGCATACGAGCAATGTTGTGGGTAGTTATACTGCATGAGATGAGATTATACTAATGAGAACAGCCTGTCACTCAAATCTGATAGCAGATATTCGATATCATATATAATGAGACTCATGAAATTGAGATTGTCTGTGCTACCTTCACAGGTCGAAACAATGACAGATGAAATATGAACTATACCATGAATTACACTGAAGTGACAAAAGTCATGGGATAGCAATATGCAAATTTTCAGATGGCAGTAGCATCGCTTAGAACAGGTATAAATGAGCAGAGCTTTCATTTCTGTTCAAGTTATTCATGTGAAGAGGCTTTGCCGTGATGATGACCGCACGACGGGAATTAACAGACTTTGAACGCGGAATGTTAGTTGGAGCTAGACGCATGGGTCATGCCATTTCGGAAATCGTTAGGGAATTCAACATTCCCAGATCCACTGTGTCAAGAGTGTGCCGAGAGTATGAAATTTCAGGCATAACATCCCACCATGGACAGCGCAGTGGTCGACCGCCTGCACTTAACGACCGAGACCGGCGACGTCTGCAAAGAGTCGTAAATTCTAACAGACAAGCAACACTGCGTCAAATAACCGCAGAAATCAATGTGGGACGTACAAGGGACTTGTCTGTTAGAACTGTGCGGAGAAATTTGGCTTTCTTGGGCTATTCCAGCAGAAGACCGACTCGAGTGCCTTTACTGACAGAACGACATCGCTTGCAGCGACTCTCGTGGGCCCGTGAGCATATCGGTTGGTCCCTAGATGAATGGAAAACCGTGGCCTGGTCCGATGAGTCACGATTTCAGTTGGTAAGAGCTGATGGTAGGGTTCGAGTGTGGCGCAGAGTCCACGAAGCCATGGACCCAAACTGTCAACAAGGCACTGTTCAAGCTGGTGGTGGCTCCGTAATGGTGTGGGCTGTTTTTTCATGGCATGGACTTGGTCCTCTAGTGCGACTGGACCGAACATTGACTGAAAATGCTTATGTTCAGCTACTTGGAGATCACTTGCAGCCATTCATGGACTTCATGTACCCAAACAACGATGGTATTTTTATGGATGACAATGCGCCATGTCACCGGGCCACAACTGTTCGCGATTGGTTTGAAGAACATTCTGCACAATTCCAACGAATGATCTGGCCACCTAGATCGCCCGACGTGAATCCCATCGAGCATTTATGGGGCATCATCGAGAGGTCTGTTCGTGCCCAAAATCCTGCACCATCAACGCTTTCACAATTATGGACGTCTATCGAGACAGCATGGCTCAATATTCCTGCAGAAGACTTCCAACGACTTGTTGAATCCATGCCACGTCGAGTTGCTGCACTTCGCCGGGCGAAAGGAGGGCCGACACGATATTAAGAGGTATCCCATGACTTTTGTCACTTCAGTGTATTTCATCGTGATTGGTGATAGACCACGAGTTGTGAAATGTCTATTCCAATGATAAGTAAGGGAAGCTGACTTCCTCCACCTCTTGACAGATTTTCTTAAAGAGAGGTTTTTGGAGAAGAAAGGGAAGAGTTCTGCCAAGTCGTCAAAGAGTGTTGTTTTTCTCCCAAGTGGCAGAATAGGTCGTGCTTTGCGATTTGACGTAGACTCGAGAATTTTGAAAATCTCCGACCTTGGAGTGAACTGTACTTGTGATTAAATCTTTCATTTGTAATCAAATTTATATTTTTAATTTTCGTTTCTTTGTATAATAACCCAGAGTTCCGTATTTGTATATATTGCTTGTAAATAAAATTAAAGTATTCTCATGATCCTGATAGTGATCTTATAAGTTCTGAAGTGCCCCTATAGCCCTTATTGGTCTTTGTAGCAGTTATAGATCTTGAAGTCGTTACAATGCATTCTATATTAGAATAAATTGATCAATAGCTTTATTTACAAGATTTGTTTGTTTAAAGGAGACAATAAAAATGCCGAATAAATGTTATAAAATAATAATTTTGAGAATTTATTTTTAGAAATTTAACGTTATTAGCATACATACTTTATTTACAATAATAGGTTATAATTAGCATTAAAAATAAATAATAATGTTATTCATAAAAAAATAAATAAATCTAAAATTTAAAAATAGAATGTTTTTCAAAATTCACTTCAAATTTAAAAAAAAAAAAAAAAAATAAATAAAGAACGATCTTTTTAACATTGAGAAAATTATTGTTGAAAGAGTTGAGATGAATGCTGCTGCATTTTGATGTTGATGTACCTCAAGTGTCTAGAAATTTAATTAAGAGATTAAAAAACAGTTTTGACATTTTATTTCCTTTGATGTTCCCCACATGGTGACCTTGACCTTTTCACCGTCATAACAGAAAACAAGTTAACCTTTTTTTTTTTTTTTTTTAATGCAGCAAAAGGAATTGCGTTTTTATATTATTACTCTGTGAATTTTTAGAGTACTAATAAACAGAATTGGTTGAAAAAATATTTCTCTAGACTTGAAAACTAGACCAATTTTGTATAATAATTCAACGTTTAAATATATCACAACTGACGATATAACTGATTACAAAACTGATTATAAAAGTTGAAAATATTTTAGCAATTCGAAATTGATAAATTAATAAACCACAGTATCAACGGTTAATTCGTGATCCAATGAATAATGTAGGCATTTATTCTCCATATCATAGGCTTTGGGTTTGAATCCTGGCGGTGGCATGGATGTTTGTTAGTGGTTCGGAATCCAAGCTAAACTGTAGGTCCCGGTCTGATTAGGCCAAAGTGTGAAAAAAATGACTGTAGAGCCACAATTTATCATTGTGTCAAGATATTGGTATAAATGAACTGGCCTTTTATGGATCACTATATCATTGGTTAGATTCAACATCCTGTGATAATTGTGCTACATAGACAATTGTAATCGTGACATAAATATCAATGTGATTAATCATAATAACAAAATCAAAATTCTGATAACCATCTGAATTATGATAGAGGCGATTCGCAGTATTTATTATCCATATATAGTATGAGAAACAAATTTCTATTTTTAAAAAAAAATAAATTGCAACTATCACATTAAATAATTACCAATGCACATTATCCAATGACTTTTTCAATTTTTGAGACTAAGTCGTTGGCAAAATTTCTTTTATTTACGGTTTATTTATTATTTTTTTAATAAAAATATTTAAATGAAAATTATTAAAAACATATTTCCTTTATTCCGTTCTATTTTAAAAAAAAAATTAGGCACTTAAATCATTTTATTCTTTTAATTAACTACTAAAATCCATTTTATGATCATAACATTTCCTGAAATTCGGCCTTGTTACGTTGCGTCAAATCCTCAGTGTTCTGTATTGCGGGGTGAACACCCGCAATGAGTAGTCTACTCATTGATGCAGGGAAAGGAAGCATCTTCTGTTGTGATGGAGCACTCGCAGGTAAAAGTCGGACTCGGCTCCATGTCGCTGAAGAAGGAGGCGCAGTGAACTCTTAGACTTTTTAGGGAATTGAACCGCATTTGCATATCGTATGGAGGTTTGGTTTGGTTTGTCGTTCTACGGTCATCTTGTGCACACGAGGACTAAACAGAACGGGTCCTACAGTTTAAAGTGGATTCTGAACCCCTCACAAACATCCATGGCACCGCTAGGATTCGAAGCTGAAGCTTATGGTACCGAGCGCCAGAGTGCTAGCCACTCGGCCATTCAGGCTCCTATCGTACGGAGGAAAACTCGAAAACTCCTAACAGATAGTTCAACTCAAGAGGCAAGATGCTGAACATCAGAAACGCCATCGAGACTCCTCGTTTTTTGAAACAGTGTCTACAACAAAGCCTTAATGACTACCAGCGTGGCACGTTGCCATGAAGGGTCGAGTGTCTAGCGCTCGGTACCCCAGGTTTCGGGTTCGAGTCCCGGCGGTGCCATGGATGTTTGTAGTGGTTCGAAATCCACTTTAAACTATAGGTCCCGGTCTGTTAAGCCTCGTGAGACGGAAGATGACCGTAGAGCGACAAACCAAACCAAACACGTTGCCACTGAGCCAATGGTTGGGCTCAGAAATTGGTAATTACAATGAATGCATTGGACTTTTAAATTTAATTATATTTCAAAAATGAAACTCTATTCTTCGAAATCATGAAAGTAAAATATATCAATTGAAGTTTTGATTGCTATTGCTAAACATCATACAATAATATAAATTTTTTCTACTTGTTGTGCTAAATTTTCTCGCTGAGTTTTACATTAAATTAACGAGTGAGTTTAATACCACATGTCTGCACTATGTCAGTGTTACTATTATTATTATCATTATTTGACCCTCTTGGCCAAGTGACCAGCTCTCTGGAGCTCGGGTGCCACAAGATTCCAGTCCCGGAAGTGTCTTGCAATTAAATATTTCCTCTCAAAAATACTGAAACATGTTTGGTTAATTATAAATATTAATATTTGAGCAAACGAAATCAAACGCAAAAATCAAATTTACTTCCTAACTTCAACTTATTAGCTATTTCCTAAAGTCACAAATAAGGTACAAAAATTAAGATATATAAGTTAAAAAGATACATTTATTATAAAATTTTGCTATCGCCATATAATTATCAATCGAGAAATTGATAAAAGTCACAAGTTATATTTTATACCTGTTATTTTACGTATCAAATTTTTGACTGTGATTTTTTTTTACATGTTAAAAACAACAAATCTAGAAATAGTGGGTTGGTGCATAATTATCAGGCGTCTTTAAACGATATTATCAGGCGTTCTTATAAATAGTCTTTTTGTGCGGTCTTTTCGTCTTATACCGGGACCTACAGTTTAAAGTGGATAGCGAACCACTACAAATATTCCATAGCACCGTCAGGACTAGAACCCGACAAGCCACTAGCCACTTGGCCCCCAAATATCTACATTATAGATATATGAAAATCTCAAAGTGTTAAAAAATTTTAGTGTTAAGCTACATTTACATCTCCGTTGACCTGCGAGTTATACAGCATTGCCTTAAGCAATTGCTGTAAATCATATCCGTTACGAATTACGAATAGTACTGCACCATAAAGTTAGAATATTTACCTCAATTGACTAAGAATACTCTATACACCTGCACCCAAATGCCCTCACTTTCCGAACGTGTGAAATAATAAAAGCCGCTTACAGTTCTTAGTCTTAAGCCGCTTAAAGATTTGAAAGCGGTTTTCTCGATAGCTTTTGAAACAGAATTGTTTCAGTGCGGTCGAAAAACTCGACGAGATCTTCAGCTAAGTTGTAGAAGCATTTCCGCTCCAGGTAGGGGTCGGTTTTCGGTCGCGCATCAAAGGATTTGTGACGTTCCGAAACACAATAGGGGGCTCGCTAGTTACTAAATTATTCGTCACTAGATTTGCAAAGGGCAAATGCTCGGTGTCACAAGTTTCGAGTGCCGACAGTGCCTTAGATGTTGACAGTGGTTCGGAATCCACTTTAAAAAGTAGGTCCCAGTCTAATATGACAACTACTACTAATACACTTGTGTTTAGAGCTGCATTGCCCCTTTTCAGTTTGGGAATGACATGGGTGAACGAAGTCTGATAGGGCTCTGTGACACTCTACGGTCATAGGAGGCCGGGACCTACGACTTAAAGTGGATTCTGAACCACTACAAAATCCGCCGGGACTCGAACGCACTACCTGTGGCACCGAGTGCCAAAGCGCTCGACACTCGGCCATTCAGGCCCTAATCTAATGTGTCTGCAGACCGTTGGGCCCAGGGCTGACAACACTATGCCATAAAAAAAAAAGAAAACATCGCTTGTCTTGAAATCTGTCAGTAGCCAGACGGCCTTGGCTCAGCATGATGTTGTTCACCAATGAAAAAGAAGAAGATTTGCAGAGATATAGATTTGCACAATCACACGGCCTGTATGCCACACTGTAACCGTATCAAGACATAGAAAATTTAAGCAAATACGTCTCAAGAATGGCATCTGGGTTTGGTTATGTTAGTCGCTACGATCATTTTGTACACACTTAAGGCTAATTATACAGGGACGTACAGTTTAACGTGGTTTGCGAACCACTCACAAACATCCATTCCACAGCCAGGATTCGAACGTGAAGCCTATAGTACCATAGGCGGAGGGAGTTTGCATCCTCTGACTGGGGTCTGTGAAGCTCTACGGTCATATGAGACCGGGACCTACTGCTTAAAGTGGATTTCGAACCAGTACAAACATCTATGACTCCGCTGGGACTCGATCCCGAAACCTATGGCCCCGAACGCCAGAGCGCTAGCCACTTAGCCATCAGGCCTCCCATGGTTTAATATGACTGCAGAGCGTTCGGCTAGGGCTGACAATACTACCCAGAAAAAGAAGAAAATATCGCCTGTCATGAAATTTGCCAGTAGGCAGACGGCCTTGGCCTATGGGGTTTTTGCGCCAATGAAGAAGATTTGTAGACATATATTTAACTCCGCAACTCTGTAACCGTATCAAGACACCGTTAATTTACATAAATACCTCTGAAGGGCAGCATCTGGGAGTTCGTATCTTCTACCTCAAGCCCTATTTAAGTTTAGTTGCTAAACATGAAAATTAATAAATCATATATAATCTTAGATACTGTTTTAAGGTGAGTAAGCCTGAAAGGAGACGTCGTACGGAAAAAGGTTGATCTAAATTTAAATAAAATAAAAATTACATCATTTTCATAATTAACTGCGTAAGAAGGATTTCAAAACCTACATTATGTTTTGTTCTAATACAGATTGCAATACAGAGACAGTTAATCTTTATGCCATAAGTGAGGGCTGCACCGCTGTTACTCATTTAGCAGTCGGGAGAGAGTGTAGCTTGAAGATATGCTGCGGACGCGAGTAATACTACCCACAACACTCTACGATCCTATTAAACCGGGACCTACAGTTAGAAGTGGATTCCGAACCACTACAAACATCCATTGCACCGTTGGGACTCGAACTCAACACCTGTAGTACCGAGCACCAGAGTGCTGGCCAATCGGCCATCAGGCTCCAAAAAATCTACATTATAAATACATGAAAATATAAAAATCTTAAAAAAATTTCTTGGTAAGGCTACATTTACATTATCGTTGACCTTCTGGTTATACAGCCTTGCCTTAAGTCATTGCCATAAATCTTTTCCGTTATTTAAGAATAGTACTGTACCATAAACTAAGAATATTTACCACTACTTACTCTATACACCTGCACCCAAATGCCCTGACTTTCCGCATGTGTGAAATAATAAAAGCGGTTTACTACAGTTCTCATTGTTAAGCCGCGTTAAGATTTAGGAGTTTCAGCCGCAAGAGGCTTTCGCGTTAGCTTTTTGAATAGGATTGTTTCAGTGGGGTCCAAATACGCAACGCGAACTTCAGCTTAACTGTCAGAGAAATATTTCCGCTCCAGGTCAGAGATGCGTTTTGGTGGCGCATCAAAGGATTTGTGACATTCCGAAACACAATTGGGGTTTCGCTGGTAAGGCGAAATAAAGGCGATTTGCTTTTCGAGAATACTCTTAAAATATCCTGAAAGAGTGTTAGCGAGCGAGGCTAGCGTTCAAATTTAGAATAAGAAGCGCAATTGAAAGAGTATGAAACAGAAAAGCATTCAGGACTTTCATTATCCGATGGATTTCTGCATACGAAACTGGTAAATCAAGGGGATTTTCCCCCCTCAAGAAAGGGGGATAATCACCTTTTTTCCCCCTTTCCTCCTCATTATTCAGTTGTGCTTTTGTAAAAATGCAAATGATTTATTTCAACATAATACTTTTGTTACTTATGAACTGATTTCTCTGCAAATATCTGAGAACAGCATATTCCAAACATGTTTGAAATATGCTGTACCCAGAGCATGTGGGGAAAAACAAATCTTTATTAGTTCGAATTTAAAGTCCCTTGTAATCATACAGAGAATGTTTCGGGGAAAAAAAAGCGAAACCACCAAAAAAATAAACAATAAAAACTTAATTGTTAAAGTATTAAAAATTACTGTAAGCAGGCAAAACTTACAAGAATCTAACACTATTTTATTTAGCCAGCAGAAACGACCCCACCCACAACCCTAAAAAAATAGATTTTTTTTGTATTTCTCAAGATTTTCTAGGATTTTTTTTCTTTTGATATACATCAAAAGTGTGATTTTTTTTTTTTTTTTTTTTTTTTTTTTTTTTTTTTTTACGCACAGCTTCCAATTTAATGATGCTAGCCATGCTATTCCATGATAAGCCCTTTTAATAATGCTAGTCATAACCATTTAATAATGTATAAGCCATGATATTCCATGATAAGCCATTTTAATGATGCTGGCCTTAACCATTTAATTATACTAGTTCATGCTATTTCATGATGAGCCATTTTAATGATGCTAGCCATAACCATTTAATGATGTAAGCCATGCTATTTCATGATAAGCCATTTCAATGATGCTAGCCGGGCTAGCTCTGTAACCTTGCAGAGAATGTTTCGGGGGAAAAAAAGCGAAACCACCAGAAACATAAACAATAAAAGCTTAATTGTTAAACTATTGGAAGCAGGCAAAATTTACAAGACGCAATTATTATTTTATTCAGTCTATGGAAATAACCCCACCCTCAAAAAATATATTTTTTGGATTTCCCATATTTCCTAAGAATTTTTTCTGTTTATATACATCAAAAGTGTGATTTTTTTGTCACCCAACTGCCATCTTAATGATGCTGGTAAACATATAGGAGATTGATTGGACATTACTTGGAACACAAAACCACATCGAAATGTATACTAATACCCACTAAAATTCCATAACCCCCTCATTAAATTAGTAGTTTTCATTCCAAAATCATTTGTTACGAAACTTTTTAAAAATATTTATTCAAACAATACTTATAATTAAAATGATTTGAATAGCTAATCTCTATCACAATATCCTAATTCTCCTGAAAAAGCTATATTTTATGGTAAAAGTTGTATACCACACAATTCAAAGTATAAAGTTCAACTTGAAAACGCAAACCAAAGTTACCCAATGCTTTATAGCTTTCGAGGGCAGTATAAAAGACCTTAGACACGCCCCATTCCTGTCCCCAAGGCATACTGCGGCACCCCTCTTGGTTGCACACCTGCAAAAATCTTTGGTACCTTTCCTTACATTCAAACGATTGTGACTTTAGGTTTTTATACCTCAATAACAAGCAATGTTTTCGACAAAGTGTTGTCCAGATATGGACTGCTTGTTTATTGCCATCAAGCAGGTATTCCAGTACAAGTTATACTTCCGTGTATAACGGTCACTGGTTTAAAAAAAAATTATAAGCATTTTTTCACTTTGGTATGGAAAAATAAGTCTCCTATTGCACTTGAATGAGTGTAAGAATTTCTCTCTTAATTTCTGAGTTTTATCTGTAAGTAACAACAATATTGTAGAGAAAGTGTTAATTATTCAATCCAATTATGCTTGTTTATTGCAATCAATAAGTATCTCAATAGAAATAAATAACAGGTAGGCTGAAAAGTTCGTAGGCTGACACATAGACGACGCTGCTAGTATTAAATCCATATGATTTTTAGTTAGCCCTAATCTTCCAAAGACACGTGTATAAATTTGACAGCTGTTGCACTATTAGTATGTGAGTTATAGCATTTTTAGTGAAGTTATAGCATTTTTAGTGTTCATCACGTGCAGTCCACTCGGCTGACTGTCGATTGGACTCTGGTGTGAAATGATGGAGCCATGTTTCCTCCACTGTCCCATATCGACATACACTGTTCACATACACGACACACACTGTTTATTGCGATTGAACAGCTCAAAACACTGCTTAGAATCATCAATTCGTTGTTGTTTTATGTCGATTGTGAGTTTGCGCGGCACCCACTTTGAACAGAGCTTTCGCATATCCAAATATTCGTTCACGATATGTCCAACACGTTCCTTTGATATCTTTAGGGTCTCAGCTATCTCAATCAACTTCACTTTACGGTTATCAGAAATTATTTTGTGGACTTTTTTGATGTTTTCGTTGGTAACAGCCTCTTTGGGGCGTCCACTGCGTGCATCGTCCTCAGTGCTCATTTCGCCTCGTTTAAATTTAGCAAACCACTTCTCTACGGTTGATTTTCCTGGTGAAAAGTCCGACTAATGCTTATCAAGCCAAGCCTTGGCTTCAATAGTATTTTTTTTCTCCAAAAAGCAATGCTTTAATTAACACACGAAATTCCTTTTTATCCATTTTTTCAAACTAACAAAAGTTGCTTCACTAAAAATGCTATAACTCACCTACTAATAGTGCAACAGCTGTTAAATTTATACACGTGTCTTTTGAAGGTTAGGGCTAACTAAAAATCATATGGATTAATACTTGTAGCACCATCTATGTGTCAGCCTACGAACTTTTCAGCCTACGAACTTTTCAGCCTACCTGTTAGTATGGTGCATGGTGCACCATAATAGATGCACCTTTTCGGGGTGCATCTATATGTGCACCCCCCGTAGCACAACGTTCCTCAAAAATCAAAGTTGTGAAGTGGTAAATTCACCGCACACAATGACCCTTCCTGGTTGAAGTGATACTTCAAGGTACTCATTAGGGTTGCTAGTAGTCCAAAAGCAGCAATTTTGAGAAACGACTCCTTCGTCTGACAATAAATGTGCATCATAAATCTGTCAAATATTAAATTATAAAATGCCACGTTTTTTTTATTTTTCAAAAGACTGCCGTACAAATGCTTTATGTTTTGGTTCATCTTTTGGCTAGAATTTCTGGACATACTTTATTTTATATGATCACTTTGGTACTACAATTTGATGGCTTTCCAAACTACAGCTAAAGGTATGCCTTATTCACTTCATATGAAGATAAAAAGTTGAAAACATGAAAAGATATAATTTGCATTTTTCAAGCACAACGGCATCATGCCCCAGAATTATTTTTTGTGCATTAAAAATGTACATGAAATTATCTTAAATGTCATCAAGATTTTATGCTGTCATTATTGTCAGTATTTTGGACTAATTTTTATTCGCGTTACAAAATCCCATACTATGCTGAATATTAGCTGCATGGATATTTTTTATAGAGTTTTAATTTTGCGCTGGACTTTTCAATACTCTGTATTAACACACACACAAAAAAAAGAGAGAGTAAGAGAAAAGAAAGAAACAAATTACAAACCAAATGAACGTAAAATTATAATAAAATATAAATCTCTATTAGCAGATCTATTTAACAAGACATACGACTAAAATAAAAGAAAATAGAATAGGATGCTGTTTATTATTAAAGCTCTTATTATATTTGCTATCAAAGTCGCATTGTACTCATCTTAAAACATAATTTTAATGTGTTAGGATATTCTTAATTATGGAAAGTTCTCGCAGATAATCTGTGCTGCAGAAGAAAAATTTTCATAATTTTTTTAACAATATTTGAATGAAACAATGCAGTAGGATGATCATATTTGATGAAATTTCCGTCAATTCTCGAATTGAGTTAGTGCAACTAATTAGCAATTTATGGGATTATTATTTTATTTACGTGGTTAGCAATTTATGGGATTATTATTTTATTTACGTGGTTAGCAATTAATGGGATTATTATTTTATTTACGGGTTAGCAATTTATAGGATTCTCTATAATTATTATGGGAAAGTGTTTTCAAATTTTTGTCAGAGGTAAGAAATCACATCATCAGTATCAGCATCATAATCGGCGCAACAGCCCCATGGTGGGCCAATACCGTCTGGCTGCTAGCAGATTTCTAGAAAGTAGATATTTTTATTTTTTACTGGGTAGGGTTGTCAACCCTACGCTCAACGGTCTACGGACATATGAAACCGGGACTGCGATTTAAAGTGGATTCCGAACTACTACAAACATCCATGGCACCGCCGGGACCAAGGCAATCACAAGTTGTTCCTCAAATAATTTATCCCAAACATTCATTTTTTAAAAAATAAATTTGCTCTTGGGTCTCTTATTACACATAGGCCACATATTCATTGACTTCTTTGGTCACCTATTAAGTCCCATATTACGTCAGGGACAGCCGATGGCGAAATGGCTAATTGGCTAGCTTTCTGGTCTTTGGTACCACAGGCTTCAAGTTCGAATCCTGGCGTTGGCATAGATTTTGTTAATGGTTTGGAATCCACATTAAACTCGCAGATTCCCGGTCTAGTTAGCCCAAAGTGTGCACAAAATGACCGTAGAACGACAAACCAAACCACCACAAATTAGGTTCCATATTAATTGCTTTTTCCACCGATCTTCACCAAATGTCTTTTACCATTGCAACGGCTAATATCTAACAGATTCAGCTTTAACACAGGGAGACTCAACTATAACGCACCTATAATTTGGCATTACAAGTTGAAATGATTAGCCCTTTGTAATATAAATTGGGATGGGCATCTACATCCATTTTCTCCCCACCTTTGATCCCAGAAGAATGATTTTCCGATCTACGGATAATCGCGTTTACCAATGATATAAACACGGATGATTGAAGTTGTATATAGACTTAGGATCAAAAGTTTTGAGCATCTCACATCAAAACTATTTGGATGGAAATCGAAATGCTTGCGTTTTGATTGCATGAGGTAGTAGAATTCCCATTTGGAATGTCGGTTTTTAGTCAAGAATCAAAGAATTTATGATCAACCGAAAAGCGAATTACTACAATCCGAAGGCCTACTCCTACGAGGAGACCAAGTGGATGTTTCTAATGGTTCGGAATGAACTTTAAACCGCAGGTTCCAGTTTGTTTAGCCCTCGTGTGCACAAGATGACCGTAGAGAGACAAACCAAAACTCCGAAGTGATAACGGAGTTTTTCTCCCATACGAGTAGCAAATGTGAGGTAATTACTTCTCAAAGTTCTCCCAGCAAGCAATGCCATTCATTTTGGCCAGTCGGTGCCTGTTCATGGCATACGTAAAGGAAACACGAGGCCCAAACATGTTCAACAAGAAAAAAAAAACCACTGATCTGTTTTAAATAAAATAAACGAAAATAAAATCAATTAACATTGAAAATATTTATTTTAATTCATTCACTATACTAATCGCGAATGATAGTCAAAAGGAGAATGGATTTGCTGGCATGAATTACAAGATTAGTTGAAATACAAGTCGCCCAATTAAAAGTTGTTAAAAAGATCTACCTGTGGGACAAATCGTGACTCAAGGGTAGAAACAAAGAGACTTCGCTTTTAGAAGAGAGTGGCTTTTAGAAACAAGAAGATGCGGATTTAGGTAGCGTGTATAAGCATCTCGCATCAGTAGTTCAGTCTTGTTGGAGTTTTCTAGTTTCTTTCTCATATGACACGCAAATGCATGCAGTTACTATTAAAGACACTTCCAGCCGGTCATGTCCACCCTTCAGCCAACTGTCCGCGACTGTATAAGACCTATTGATGTATAGCGAAAAAGAAAAGTTTTTCAGAAATATTTTTATTTAATCAGTAGCTTACCAAATTAAGTTATCATCATAAAAAAATTCGCACTTTTATTTTCACTAATGAATATTTTTATGGATATAAACATGAATTATCATCATTATAACTCAGCAATAACACATGGAAAATTTTGACATGTAGTAATTTAAGTCTTTGACATGCGATTCTGCATTCTCTCCTTCCCCTCTGTTTCTTTATCTGCCATATCGGTTTTTTAGTCTAATTTTTGGCAGACAAATGCTTTTCACAGATTGAAATAAAGTAAACTGATCACAATTCTGGTCGTAATTACTTCAATAACATGACATTTTCAACTATACCTTCAATAACAGTCAGCCTCTACATGTTGCTATTGATGGTAGTTACTATTTTCCTCTTTAACCTGTAACTTTTATTTTCCAGATTACTTGAATTGATGACTGGTAGATTAGCTATGATGCAAGTAAATAGTTAAAAATGTTAATTGCCACAGAAGTAGTTTGTGAAGGATATATATGTTATTTATTTTATAAAACATTGTAGTTTAGGGAGTAAAAGTAAATTTTTGATATATTAGTGAATTGCATTCTGGTACTTCCATCTGAAACTATTAATCAAAATTTATGTGGTTGGAAAAGTGGCATATTATGGAAGTTTGGGTTCCTTTTTATCTTCAGCTAAAAAAATATTCCAAACCAAATTGTTGGTTTGATTAGTCGTATAGAGTTTTAGCACAAACCAGAGTGGACTAACCTTTCCAGAGAAAAGCATATATTCCTCACCAAACAAAAAATATATATAATACGAGAAAAATTATTGAGATTCTGCAGCTGGTACTAAGAAGAAACTCCAAAAAGAGCAATCGAAATAAATTAGGAATATGGAACTTCCCCATAATAATGCTTATCTACCACTTGTGGGCTTAGACAGCAAAAACATGTATCCAGTCTTTTGAAATCCAACCAAACATGATAATATAGATGAAACTGAATATCAAAAAAATTATGAGGCACTCTACCAAAAATATATACAGGGTGAATGATTTTATATATATATATACTATCTCAATATATGAGTTCCCGGCTATCATATTATTCATTTTTTTCTTTCTAATGCAGCTGGCAAACACTTAGACAGCTTGGTTATGGATGCCTTAAGGTAAGCGCTGCACAGACGTTACTCACTTTGCATTACCCAGGGGGCGCGTGTAACTTGAAGATAAGCCACGGAACCGAAGTAACAATGCCCCGCAATGCTCTATGATCATATTAGACCAGAACCTACGTTTAAAGTGGATTCCGAACCACTACAAACATCCATGGCACCGCCGGGACTCGAACCCGAAACCTATGGTACCGAGCGCCACTCGGCCATTCAGGCCCCCATATTATTCATAGAAACAAAGAAATTGTGGTTTAATCTATTTTCAAATGGTAACATTTACTCTTTTTATTGAAATGTGATCACCATAGTAAAAAAACCATAAATAGCATTGGAATGATAAATGTAACATGAAACTCGCTGCCATTGGACAGATTAAAAAATAACCAACAAGGACTGAGAAGCAACAGAAAGAAAAACATTTTAATGTGTTTATAAATTTTCCACGCTATCTCCTTCACACACGGTGGTATTTTGCATGAGACAGGTATATAGTGGATAGCACTGAAACCCATACTATGGTAAGAGGAATCTGATGAACTTCTGATGGCATCTTTCAATCAGATGTGGTTTGAGGTAAATGCACATATTTTAGATTTCAGGTATCCCTATAGCGAAATACTCTGTCTGACGTCGTGTGGATACAAGATCGCGTTGCCCTACGTGTGAGGTCTTCTATCAAACGTTTCTTAACATAGCAGTTTGATGACAGAACTATCATCGCCCCCTCCAAATTAACCCAATCTCATTCCAATGGATTTCTGTCTGTGCATGGCATTCCCTCAGGTAAACGTTTTTCGTATTATTATAGTGAAAGTGTCCGATTGATGGAACATTAAAAACTTCGTTTTGCTTTTAGCTTCAGGGTATGAACCAGTTAATCCATTTGTTTTCCATATTACTACAGTAAAAGTATCCGATTGATGGAAGCACTAAAAATTTCGTTTTGCTTTTAGCTTCATGGTATGAACCAGTTAACCCATTTGTTTTCCATATTACTATAGTAAAAGTGTCCGATTGACGGAAGTATTAAAATTTCCATTTTGCTTCATGGTAAGAACTAGTTAATCCATTTGTTTACCGTATAGTCAAAGTTCTGATTGAGGGAACAATTAAAAGTTTCGTTTATCTTTTAGCTTCATGGTATGAATCAGTTAATACATTTGTTTTCCGTATTACTGCAGTAAAAGTGTCCAATTGATAGAAATATAAAAATATTATTATAGTCAAAGTGTCAGATTGATGGAAATATTAAAAGTTTTGTTTTGCTTATAGATTCATGGTATGAAGTAGTTGAACCATATATACCGATTAATAATCATCAGACTTCTCACTAAATGGGTATATATAGTTCCCACATTTATAATATTGAAACATTAGTACAAAAAATTTTATCAGTTGAACAATTTCCGCTACTCGTATTGCACCGGCGAAGTGTCCCCTTTCATAAAACTGGAAAGGGACTGACCCCTGCCCTTTCCAAGCGGACATTGTGAGACGGGGAGACCCTTACCCATCAAAATGACACCTGCAGTTGTCTGCAAAAGGTAGGGAGGGTGACAAAAACACGTGCTTTCTCTTCTGTCCCTCCCACTTTTTAAACACTGCCCCTGAAAAGTCACACTTGTGATTGGTGAAATGAGATTGGTGCTTATACATCCCCCTTTCAGGATTTTTATTTTCTGAAATGAATAGCCCTTACTCCAAGGAAAGGCGAAGAAATTCTTGTGAACTGGTTAGGGGATCTTTAAAACTTGCCATTTTGTATTTTGCTTGGAGAGATAGTAGTCGATCTGTCTGCTGATATAATCACTGGGTCTTTTGATATCGTCCATCCATCAATATTGGATTAATTGGTGTGCATTAACAGATTGCTTTGCTCTTCAGATAATAGTCGATTCTATTTGGATGTGGTTTTGACTTCAAATAAAATAAGTTTGACATCGGATTTTTTGTGGGAATCGTCTTCTCCATTTGTACTGGATTGGAATATCATCTGTTGAATTAGACAGCCGAATATTTTCGTCATGAAGTTAAGCATCTGTTTTCTCGTTTTGATGGCTGTCATCGTAGAATGGCACACGGCAGAGGCCATTAATTTGAGAGATCTGGAAAGGAAGAAAGAACAAGAAAAAATGGTGTTAAATCCAGCTTTACAGAGACCTTCTATGGATAAAGTAAGTTCTTGATATCGTTATTTTAAATGGGAATTAACATTGAATTTTTTCATCTTCTTATGACTTCGATAAAAAAAGCTTTATTTATTATTTTTTGTGTTACTAGTTAGGATAGAATAATTTTATTGGCAGATTTTTTTCTCTTTACAGTTTTTTTTTTTTTTTTTTTTTTCTCTGTAGAAAATAGCACACTGAATGATTATTCATGCAAGGTTGAAATCCAAATGAAGTTTTACATCATAAATTTTTTCGACTCCTCAAATATTTATATTATTGTATAATTGTTATAATTGTATTACTTATATTATTGCAATTAATTTTGTCCAATATTGTTATTAATGTGTAATAATATTTAATTTTCAAATGACATATATTTAAAACATTGTTTTATAGTTCCTCAATTATCATCATTCATTTAATAAGGAATTTTTTTTCCTTTTATTATTATTGGTGTTATTTCTATCAAACATTTTATTCAATTACGTAATTTTTAGTTATGTACCAAATAAAGCTACAATGAATTTAGAGCGAAAACAGATTATTTTTCAATACTTTACTTTTTAATTAATAAAAAAATAACTAATTCAAAAGGAATATTCTGTTTTATAAAACAAGTGTTAAACATTTTTTTTTTATTATCATTTTTTAAATAAAAATTTGAAATAGTATAAACATAGAACTCGAAACACACATAAATAAGTTTCCATTTTATTTATGCACTACATTTATGTGTATTTTTTCATAAATATATTTATATTACATATTTATATTATTATATTTTTTTATTATATTTTATTATATTTTATTGTTATATTTGAATATTGGTTAGATTTTATTTTTTTATTTTACAATACACTGAAGTGACAAAAGTCATGGGATAGCAATATGCAAATTTTCAGATGGCAGTAGCATTCTTTTTGTTGTAGCGAATCTATTTCTGTTCTTAGTTGATTTATTATTTTTTCCTTGTGGCCAAATAGGGTGTCCAGTTTAAGGAACTCCTGTTGAACTGCTGTTTTAGTGGGTCTATGATAGCTTTTGTTCTTAGCGAAAATGCCTTCAATAGTCCTTGCTACTGTAAGTAGCGTTGTGACATTTTCTGCTAAGTCAATCATGTTTTCCTGTGTGGCATTTCTAATTGGTGTCGCCATCTTTTCCTATTCTGATTTTCTTTCTTTCTTTTAAAACAGTTTTTTTTATTATTATTATTTCTATTCCTTAGCTCTCTACTTTTCCCTTTCTTCTTCCTTTCCTACTTTCGTACAGTAAACAAAAATCTTAAAAATACTGATAAGAATAATAGTAATAGCTAAACTGCACTGGCTTATCTCCCCGTGGTTCGTTGAATACAAAATGATACTTTTAGCTAGAGATATTACTAATACATATAAAATCTTAGCTAAATAATGCAAAATTTTTTACAATATTACAAATAAAAATAATTAAACAAGTTGCAATTATACTAAAGGCTCATAGTGACTGGACTTGAGCTTTGAATGCACTAAACATAGATGTTGTATAATACATTAGCTGAATTGAATACTATCCCATGAGTTTAAGACTCTTAGTGATAGACAAAAAATAAAACATTCAAATAATAGATAAAATGTTAAAAATAAGAAAGCTAACTAATCATAAACTTTCGGAGCCGGCATTGGCCTGCTCTGAAGTTTTCTTAGCCAAAACGCGACACATAAATAAGAAACAAATATAATTGAAAAAGCAAAGAATAAAAAGAAAATGATAATATTTTACAAATAGGAGCTTCTCTTCCCAGAGTTTCCGTATCTCTTTTATGGAATCTTATCCAATCTTGATAAGTAGCTAGGGTTTAAAAGGGTAGTGCATTGATCTGTTATTTGTGAATCTCCTGTTCGAGGCTTGCCATTTTTTAAGAAAAATTTACAATAAAAGAAAAAGATTAAAAAAAAATAATAATTATAAATTAGTAAAAAAATAAATAAAATAAAAATAAAAAAAAGAAAAAAAATTGAGCTACAATGATCTAAATTAATTAAAATGAAAGAGCTGTTGTTGACGAGTAGAATGCCTAATGAGTAGATCTTGTAAATTGAATTGGTCCAGAGATATAGCCATTTTAAAAAATTAAAAAATTAAAAAAAAATTAAAAAATGAGCTACAATGATCTAAATTACGGAAGTGAGAGAGCTGTTGTTTACGAGTAGAATGTCTAATGAGTTGACCCTGTAGACTAAGTAGGTCCGGAGAAAATGCCATTTTAAAATAATTCAAAAATTCAGAAAAATTAAAAAAATGAGCTACAATGATCTAAATTACAGAAATGAGAGAGCAGTTGTTTACGAGTAGAATGCCTAATGAGTTGACCTTATAGATTGGGTAGGTCCGGAGATATAACCATTTTAAAATAATTCAAAAATTTAAAAAAATTTTAAAAATGAGCTACAATGATCTAAATTACAGAAATGAGAGAGCAGTTGTTTACGAGTAGAATGCCTAATGAGTTGACCTTATAGATTGGGTAGGTCCGGAGATATAACCATTTTAAAATAATTCAAAAATTTAAAAAATTTTTAAAATGAGCTACAATGATCTAAATTACAGAAATGAGAGAGCAGTTGTTTACGAGTAGAATGCCTAATGAGTTGACCTTTATAGATTGGGTAGGTCCGGAGATATAACCATTTTAAAATAATTCAAAAATTTAAAAAAATTTTAAAAATGAGCTACAATGATCTAAATTTCAGAAATGAGAGAGCAGTTGTTTACGAGTAGAATGCCTAATGAGTTGACCTTATAGATTGGGTAGGTCCGGAGATATAACCATTTTAAAATAATTCAAAAATTTAAAAAAATTTTAAAAATGAGCTACAATGATCTAAATTACAGAAATGAGAGAGCTGTTGTTGACGAGTAGAATGCCTAATGAGTTGACCTTATAGATTGGGTAGGTCCGGAGATATAGCCCTTTAAAATAATTCAAAATTCAAAAAAAAAAAAAAAAAAAAAAAAAAAAAATTCAAAAAATGAGCTACAATGATCTAAATTGCAGAAATGTGAGAGCTGTTGTTGACGAGTCGAATGACTAATAATTTGAAATTTTAGATTGGATAGGACCGGAGAAATTGATGTTTTAAATAAAAACAATCGAAATTAAAAAAGTAGAAGTGGAATCGGAAAAATAGAATCATCACTAGATGCTCGATTACCAAATAGAAGGGGTTTCTAAGGGGGGAAGAAATTGAGGAAAAATGTCTAGGAGCAATGGTTTCCGAGATATGAGCTAATTAAGAATTCTAATTATCCCAATTAGTCCCATATCTCCTGAGCCCATTAGTTCCGCAAAAATCTAAAAAAATGAAAATGTTCGAAATACTAAATTGGATCTTGTGTGCTAGTTAGAAGCCTGTGCCTTAGAAAATGGGCCAGTTATGCCAATATTAAGAAAGAGATGAAAATCAACTGCCAGAAAGTTCTGGAACGTTCTACGGAAGTTGAAATCGAAAGAACAACTCTGTCTGTAATGGCGGACTTCGAAAATGGAGTCATGACTGAATATTAAAAATACGAATTTGAACAAGCTGACTAGAAGCTAAAACTGTAAATATAAACACTAGGAGTTCAAGAAACATTTCATATTATTGGGAAAAATAATTACGCTAAACAAAACAAGTTTGAATAATGTGGGGCTATTAACAGTAGAGATACAGAATTAATTAAAAGAAATGCTCCTAATTATTTCTTAGAAAATTTGACCAAGCTCTGCTTTCCGTGCACGATAGGGGAGAAAAAGTCCGATGGTTGCCGGAGCTACCATTTTTTTGAAAATTCGTAAAAAAAAAAAAAACGTTTATGGAAAAAAAAACAAGTCGCGGATCGATTGACAATCGGTTCTTCTAATAATTGTTATCAAATCAAAAAATAATTTTGAAATGGGGGGCTATAGAGCTAATGAAACTCAAAATATTGAATCAGTGTTACTCAAATCCGCCTTTGCAGCTACAAATTTCTAAGTTAAAATGGTTATAAAAAATTTTTGATTATGCACACATACATGAAATTACTATCAAAAGGATTGATACACGATTATTATTATTGCTGCAAAAGCGGTTTTGCACTGGATTCAATATTTCAAGAGAGATTAATGCACAATTGAAATGGTAGAAAGGAGAACTTAGTCAAAAACATGATGTAAACAAATGCTAGATTTACAATAAAATTTTTTCTACTTAACACATTGAAACAATTTATACATTAAAATAAAGGTAAATATACATAGATTCATAATAAAACCACAGGGAGACTCACCAGGGCAAATTTCGGCTTTTTTAGCCACTCATCTTATAATCGAGTAATCCTTTAGAAAATTAATTGTATCGTAGTAAATTGCTGAATTTTTCACAAAAACACAGCACAAAACGATGAACACACAACTGTGGATCACAAAACAGTGGTAAAATCCAGCGGGTACACCACGCTTATTTAAAAACACAAAGAACGCACAGATCACAATATCGCGAAGCTGTCGACGGCGTCGGTC
>BPLQ01001397.1:0-13774 GCA_021605075.1 Caerostris darwini
TTTTATTATTTATTTTTAAAAATTTATTTTTTTTCCATTATTGCGGTATAAAATTTTCTAATTCGTAAATAAATATTATGTGATGTTACTGTATATTAATTCAAAGTCTTTCAGAAAAAAAATTTTGTTCATTATTAAATCACACGAATAACAAGTAATATATAAAAAAAAAATTTTTACAATCAATTCCTCCTTTTTTTCCGCTGTATTGCAGAAAGTCCTTTACAAATAATTTTCATTCATTTTTTAAGCTTATCTAGAGCCATCTATTGGTAGATAAATGCAACTTAAATCTAAATAAAACTAAAATTAATTAATTAAATTTAATTACTGAATTAATATTTGAAAAAACTGTATTAGCCTCCCGCGTCATCCACTACAAGTTGAAAAAAAATGTATTTGAACTTGAGTGAATGAATAAAAAGTATTTTAGTAACAATTGAAAATTTGAACAAGATATGTATAGGGAGAGTGTGAGCTAATAGAAGGAATTGAAAAATTAAACAATATTTTTTTTTCGATTGCCTAAGCGCGCGAATATATGAGGTCATTTGCGATTACAATTATTGATTTTGTTTTTAAATTCAGCTTTACTTAGAGTGTACTACGGTGAATTTTCAACACTGAACCATCAATCTGCCATCACAATATAGAATGAACACCCACAAGGATCATATATTTGCTATTAGCCTTCTTTTTTAGCACCTCCTGAAACTCAATAGAAAGTTTCTGAAGTCGTTTGGTATCCATGGCCCTGGAAGTTCCCTAGCCCCTGGAATAAACAAAGAAGCTAAGCATGATTTTTGAGGGTGTGATACTATATGCCAACATTTTGTCACAATAATACGAAACGAACATTCCCAAAGGTGGCATATTTCGAGTTCAACGTAAAGATTTTCCATTCAACTGCACCTCCTCGAAGTCAATAGAAGGTTCCAGCCTTTGAATCATACCCCTTCCTGACATAAGCATGGATGTTTTCGATTTGGCATGAAGTTTCAATACTAGTTTCTTATTTGGAAAACCCAATGCTATCTTCTCCAGACTACTCTGGTCTAAGTTAACTAGCATTGAAAAAATTGTTTATGTATGCAAAAAAAAACCCACTTTAAAAGCCTTTTTTCAATTTCTTCTATTAGGTCACACTCTCCCTATATATATCTTGTTCAAATTTTAAATCGTTAATAAAATACTTTTTATTCAACCACTTAAGTTCAAATAATTTTTTTTTAAACTTGTAGTGGATGGCACTTGATGTTAATACAGCGTTACCTTGAAGTTCGAAATGCAGTGTTAAATTAAAAGTATTTAACGAATTTTATTAATCAGTACTGAACAAAGTTTCATCACTAATTTCTCACCAGAATTTTAATACCCAATGATAGTTATAATTAGCCTTTATAAACAGCATATTTCAGTTCGTCAATTTTGAAAAGATTAAATGAGTAGATGCATTGAACAGATTACATAAATGACCAATTAAAAAGATTAAATGGTTAATGAACTTTCATTTGGCAATAGTAAATGGAATAAATGTTAGTCAATATGTAAATATTGAAATATTCTATTCAATAAGTCCAACATACATGTAATTATATTTATTATATTCGTATACATTCAATATTGAAACCACAACCAAAATCTAAATAACAAAAAATTTAATCATAGGTCTCAACAATGACATGCATATATATTTCTAGTAAACTACCATTTTCAATTAACTGTACTCTTTATATGCATGCAAACAACATATATTTCTGGGCATGTAATCTACATAAATTTATTAAAATATATAACACATTTATTTATCCAATTTGTTATCAAAATCATACTTATTATTATAAAGAGCACGAGTTCTTTAAAAATGCATATTCTTACATAATAATTTTCTTATATTAAAAAATAAAGTGGAAAATACTAAATCTTTTTACTTTTTCTGTCTAAAAAAAATACAAATTCCAATATTCTAGTAGCATTAGTTTTTGCATATTTGAAGATTTGATTTTGTTAAAATAAAGATAAAAATGTTTTTTTAGCCTGATTCAAATAGAAAAATAAATTTTTCGTTCGTAACTCAGTTACCCATGAATTTAAAATATTCATTTCTAAGTTCAAAGGCTTTTGTAATCTACAAGGAAATGTTGAACCATTTCCGTAATAACAGATTTTATTTACTTTGGTCTAACTTTCTCTTAAACTTCTTTCACTAGAACCATTGTGCTATAAAACGCAATACTATAAATATTCCCGATGTAAAAAATAAACAACTTATTCTGAAACATTTATTTCCTCTTTATCTCTTTTTAATGTTTTCCTTTTGCAATGAAATAAATTTAGTATTCAGTATTTTAGTATTCTTAAGACCATTATTTATTAAAATGTTTTCCTTTAAAATAAATTTAGATAACAATTTTGTCCTTTGGAAAGAAGAATTTCAAATAAAAATGAAGATCAATAGAACATTTTTGGTAGAATAAGAATATTTTGATCAAAATAAGAATCTGTTGATCAGATCTGGTTCCCAGTTTGTACAGATCCACAAAAATAAAATTTAATTTAATTTAATTTTTTTTGAAACTGATAGGACTAATTACAAATAAAAATAATGAAATAATCAATATATAGAAAAACAAAATTTTATTTTAATTTAATTTTAAAAAATCAGCATCTAACTTTGATATAAAATTAATTAAATGAAATGTTTTTTCTACTTATAAGACGTATTGTCAAAATTGGTATCTTTTATGTTGTGAAAGTATATTTTTACATGGTGAATCTTTGACATTTTTTTTATTTTCTATATTTCTTGACAAATTATAAGAGCAACAAAATAGGTAAAAGAATTGAAGCATTTTTTAAACAAAGCCAGCTATAAATAATATAAATTTCTAAATTTGCTTTAATAAAAAAAATTATTTTTAATAGACATATCTTTTTACAATACAGAGCACTCATTTAAAAATATATTTCATGCAAATTTCTCAAACTTAATCAATTGGAATGTGATTTATCCTCAAAAAATTATTTTTAGAATGTTCATTAAGCATGGGATATCTGTAAAAATAATTTTACGTAATCCGGTTTAATTCATTGAACTTTCTATTAAGCAATTAATATAATTATTTACTTATAATGAGAATGTATAAAATAAATTAGAAATCTGTAAACATTCAAATAATAGTTAATTCATTCGAAATCATTGAGTATTATTTCATACGAAATAATTTTAAAAGAAAACTTTTTGTTTATTTTAAATTATTTATTACAACACAATTCTTGACTTCTATGAAAAGAAGCTTATGATATTCAACGAAAGTGGACATTTGTCCATGACAATCGAGTACTTACAAGGATTTATAAATAAAGCATTTGATCTTTTGTTGTGTTAATAATTTTAGAGCTATATCCTTTTCCCTGATAAAGTTTTTCCATTGTTGAAGTGTCTTGGTGAAATCATCACCATGTTAGCTTCTCTCAGCGCAGACAATTTTAGGAAATAAAGACCAAATATAATCAATGAGATAAAAAAAATATATTTATAACAGCATATTTTGAAGGAGTTCTGAAACAAGTTCTCCATACTTCTCAGCTTTTCTATTGTCAAGAAACTCAGCTATAACTTTTTAAAAAGAATTCCGCCCAACTTTTGCAACCCCATTCAAACTTTCCTCAAAGCCATCGACTTTCGTAAACTTATTTATTTGAGGGTCTCAAGTAATCTCTTTTATTTTTTGAGGGCCTACAAATCGTATTACCAGCCTCGAAGCGATTTTTTATATTTTAAGCCTCACTGATCATAGGGAATTTTAAATTGTTCTCAAAGGGTTAAATACAGGAAACCAGGACTACTTTTATCCAGCGCCTTAGCAAAACGTTTCATTAATCCGAGTTTCAGGTGGAGAAATATATACGTAATCACGATTTACAAATGGTGAAGAATTTTCTTTTGTTCAGGTATCAGATTTCTTTTAGGCTATTGCTTCAAGATAAAATGATTTGTAGGAGGGATATACAAAATTTCGTTGTTTTCTTTGCTAGAGACCTAACAAAATTGCTTCAGTTTTCAAATCGCAGCATATATTCCAAGAATATTGTTGGTATTGTATCTTTGATACAAAATCATTACGTTGTCAAACTTCTCTTTCATATGAGCTGCATAGGCAAGAGGAATTGAAGGTTTCTCATTACCAATATGAAGAAGCACGACTTTTTCAGTTTCCTGTAAGCTCATTTTAAATCTCCATTCTTTAGGATTATAATGGTCTCCAAACCAACAAAATGATGATTTAACACCAGTACAATACACTAAATTGCCTTCTGCGGAGAACAAGATAAAAAGAATTTATAGTTCCTTTCTCAAAGAGATTCCAATCTTTTAATCTGGATGCCAGAATGTCTGTCGAATTCTTTGAAGAGTTTAGATCATGAATAGATCACTGAGTTCAGATTAGTTGATTCCATGAGAATTTTTAGACATTTCACCAATCTGGGTCATCAATGTCGTATTTTTCTGGATTTAAGTGCAAATCTTCATCTCCAAAGTTTTCTGAATGAAACTTCAATTTTCAGGGGGAGGTCGGAATATTTAAGGATCCTTCATGTTATTCCAGCAATTTTTCTAGTACAGAAATAGCAGTCCGTGGAGTGGCTCCTTGGTTCCCTCCATAGTGTTGAAATAACAAATGGCTTATGTCGCGATTTTTTGTTCAGCCAACAACTAAGTAATATTACTAAAGATGCAAGGCAAATCTGTGTCCTGATCCCTGATTTGGCATCTGAAATAAAGTTCATACTCTTTTTTTTCACAGGAGAGTAATATTCTTTTTTTGAGACTTAAAGGCTAATTAACCATACACATAATAGAAATAGTTTGGATGTTTTTTTTTACAATTTCGCAGTATTTTAAGAAATCTGTTAGTACAAAAATAAACATTTGTGCGCAAAGTAAATAATTGTAGTTCACTATAAATTCATATAACTTATTCAACACCCAGTATTAAACTAAACGGAGGTTACTCACGTAAGCGACGCGCCGAGATTATCAAAGTCGCTAGACTTGTTTTGACAGATCTGGCATGTATTTGATATCTTTATTGGAACATTGTTTGCGTACAATGTTGGTAACGATTTTCTTTTATTAAAATCGCAAGCACGTACATAAAACCTTGTTTGATGTAATTTTATGTGTGAAATGTACATAGATTTAATATATGTAAAATTACGAAAACGCCAGTGGGCAATTTTTGTGATTATATGCGACTTTAACGTAGCAACAGCTACCTACATAAGAAGCAGCTACAGTTATCCATTTAACAAAATTATTATCGACCAATGTTATTCTTTTGCGTATTCTCCTCAAATTCTTTTAACCCATCCAATTTTTATTTAAATGCCCTCCCTTTCGAGTGTAAACCGGTTTCCATCCAAATTTTTCTTTACCCCATGAGTTCCTTAAAATCCATATCACACAGATTTAATTTCGCTGTGCGGATCCTTGACATATGAGAGCTTCCAAATTTAGCACATTGCTCCCACTGAACATTTATATTCGTAGTTTGAATCTGATATTTTCTTTCGTTGCCGCAGAAATGGGAACCAACCCAGTCATAAAATGGCATCACTTGTGCAATGACTCATAAAAAGAGATACTCACGCACATAATCGGTGCGTAGCAGCAATATAGTTTTTAAAATAAGTCACTTTAAAATTAATTAGCATTTAATTAAAAACCAAACATTTAAAAAAATATCAGTTTCACATACACAGAATCTACAACAGAGCTACGAACACAAAATGAAACTAAAATTAAAATTGCGGTTGAGCCTCTAAGAGAAGAAGAAATTGGATGATATACAGCTGCGTCAAAAAATAAAACCAATTTTCAATTTAAATTTCCCGGGCATATGGAATTTAAAAATTTTTTTTTATTGCTGACATTGTCCTTGACATCTGTGTGAAATTTCACGTCAAAGTATTCATTAATGTTTGAGTTACACTTGGCTTTGTGAGATGCTAAAATTGATTCCGGCGATTTTAGAAATGTCTGAATTAATTGAGCAATTTTGTTTGCGGAAACGTATAGAAGGTTGCAGTAGGCATTCGGTGAGCAAACTACATCGGAAATAAATGTTTAGAAGTGGTATAAACAGTTCAAAGAAGGCAGAGAACGCGTTGAAGACGAATAGCGCTCTAGTCGACCATCAACCTCAACCGACGAAGCTCACGTCCAAAAAAATTAAAGATTTGTTGCTTGCAAACTGTCGATTTACAATTAGTTTTTGGCACAGTAGTAGGTAGCTGTAGAGGAAGTTCGACAATTGCATCTTTTCGAGTTAATGGATAAGTGAGGTTTGTTTCCAACATCCTCGACCCCTTTTGTGTTCACCTGCACGACAGGGGACACAACACTGCTTAGAAATATTAATGTAAATAATTCGCAGTGCTCAAATCTCATTTCAGCGTTTACTTAATAGGATTAAATGACCCGAATTACAGGTAATCTCTTCTTTCTTTTAGGAACTTTACACTGCCCAAGAACGTGGGACGGTTGGCAGTGCTGGCCAGATACACCTGCAGGAGAAGAAGCAGAAGGTCTATGCCAGGAGGATGTCTATTTTATGAGTCAACCACCTCCATGCCCAAGTAAGTTATATCATACTCTTACGAGCGTCTACCTAACTCATTATTTTTCTTTCAATATGAGAATTTTTATGAACTTCGTTAAAAGTCTATCCTCAATGGTCTTAGGGCAACAAATCTATATTCTTTTCTTAACATCTTTCAGTCTTTTACCATGATATTTAACTCTTTAATGGATTATCCCGAGTAAGCACTTATCTACAGGATGATTATAATTAAAGTCCCACTTGCAAAATGCAGTAAAAAAGGAATCACTCGTCACAATGAGTTCAAATTTGAATTGAAGATACTTGAAGAAGGGGGAAACGGTACGGCATCAAAAAAGTTCGAAAGTGTATTAATAAATGGCGCTGTAAGCGGCATAAAGAAAGTGAATTCAGGTTGCCAGTGATATTTTGAATCTAAATGACAACGTATTTGGCATGAGTTGCACATTAAACCAACTGTAGTATTCAATGTTCTCGATTGTTTTGGTTTTTTGATGGAAAAAATGACGTCCAAGTCACACAACAGTTGTGATACTGTTAGTGGAAAGCCCATCCACCACGTCAAGGACATACCAAATTAGATGGGAAAAATCGGTGGAACTTTTCTTTGTGACATACCCTTTCTTCCTTCTTCAATTATCTTCAGTTCAAATTTGAGCACATTGTGACGAGTGGTTCTTTTCTTACTATATTTTGAGAGTAGGACTTTAATTATAATAACGCTGTATAATACTAACTTTTCAGAACATCACGGGTTAACTCGAATGAAAATTAATTTTAATACCGGACTATAATGAATATTCTAGCCTGTTTTGTATTCTTGTAAGGCATACAACAGTTCATTCCTATTATAGTACAGCTGACAATTGTTTCGCTATTGCGATTTCATATTCTTTTACGATCTTTTAACACGGTGTTCTTAGGAAGTCGAAAAATATAGCAGCTCATTGTTTATTGTTTATAATCATTTGTATTTATTTTAAGTCATTTTTTTTTCAAAAAGATTCCTTTTAGTGATAATAGCAGGTGATATTTTAGTTCTGATTACGTGATGGTTTCAAAACCTCTGGTGATGTTTGAATTCTCATTCTAATACGTAGTCCTAAGGGCAATGTTTAAACCTGAATTTGTATGATTAAAAATAAATGAAAAGGAATAAAATTTGTTAACCATAATTCTAACAATGCAGGTTTTTTCAATTTTTGTGCAAAGAAAATTATTCTGCAACAAAACTGTATTTCAAAAGAAAACTGATTGCTTAAGGGTTAATCTTTTATTTGAAAATAAGGGATATTTTGAGAAAGGCATTTCTTTAACTAATATCTTAATATTAGAACTACACTATGTGGAAGAAAGTGACGGGACACGACACTATAACGACATAAACCCATATTTATTAAAATTAATAGGAGGTAGGGCCTCCTTTGGCTGCGATCACAGCTGCAACACTTCTGGGCATGCTTTCCACTAAATTAGCCAAAGTGGCAAGAGGAATTTCCTTCCAAATTTTCAACAGGAAGTTCCATAGTTCAGGCTTGCTTTTGGGGAGTGGGGTGCAGGCCCTCAACCGACGGTCCAATTCGTCCCAGAGATGTTCAATTGGGTTAAGTTCAGGGCTCTGCGCCGGCCACTCCATGCGTTTAACATTGTTGTTCACATACCAATCAAGAATCCTCCTTGCAACATGACATGTTGCGTTGTCATCTTGATACCAGCAATAATCCATACCGTACGTTGCCCACAAGGTAGGAGGGACATGATTGTCGAGAATATCACAGTATATATCGGCATTCATCGCACCATCAACCTTCACCAGTGGGCCAGCCCCATAAAAGGAGAAACAGGCCCATACCATCAATCCTCCTCCACCAAACTTTACAGTTGGGACGACATACTCGGGCAAAAGGCGTTCTCCTGGTAAACGCCATACCCAAACACGTCCATCGGAACGGAAAAAGGTAAATCGTGACTCGTCACTCCAAAGGACGCGTTTCCAGTCATCCAGAGTCCAAGTACGGTGGTCTTTGGCCCATCGAATGCGCGCTTTCTTGTTGGTTTTCGTAATCAAAGGCTTATGGGCCGCCGAACGTCCAGTGTAACCTAACTTATGGGCCTCGATACGAAGAGTCTTGGTCGAAACGGCCCCACCTGGGGCTTGTCTAAACTCATTAGCGATGTTATCCATGGATGTTTGACGGTTACTTCGAATCTCCCTGCCGAGCACCCGCCGGTCCCTGCTGGTGAGAACTGTAGGTCGTCCACTTCGAGGTTTGTTCTGACAGTGTCCCTCAGTCTTGTAGCGACACACAACACGTGCTACAGTTGATTTTGAGCAGTTACGGAGACGGGATATCTCCCTAATTGACGCCTTGGCAAGACGCAATCCAACCAACACACCTTTCTAGAACTCAGACAACTCTTCCCGTGGCGGCATCTTGACAAAAAACATGTCTAGTCGACTCCAAAGAGTATTTATAGGATATGGCTGACACGTGATACCTATTATTGCGCATGTGTCAGCTGTATTGTCGACTTTTCTACTTTTCGACGGGTGTCCCGTCACTTTCTTCCAGATAGTGTATTTTAAGAGTTACAGTGAAGTGACAAAAGTCATGGGATAGCAATATGCAAATTTTCAGATGGCAGTAGCATCGCGTAGAACAGGTATAAATGCGCAGTGCTTTCGCAGAGCTTTCATTTCTGTTCAAGTTATTCATGTGAGGAGGTTTTGACGTGATGATGACCGCACGACGGGAATTAACAGACTTTGAACGCGGAATGTTAGTTGGAGCTAGACGCATGGGTCATGCCATTTCGGAAATCGGTAGGGAATTCAACATTCCCAGATCCACTGTGTCAAGAGTGTGCCGAGAGTATGAAATTTCAGGCATAACATCCCACCATGGACAGCGCAGTGGTCGACCGCCTGCACTTAACGACCGAGACCGGCGACGTCTGCAAAGAGTCGTAAATTCTAACAGACAAGCAACACTGCGTCAAATAACAGCAGAAATCAATGTGGGACGTACAAGGGACTTGTCTGTTAGAACTGTGCGGAGAAATTTGGCTTTCTTGGGCTATTCCAGCAGAAGACCGACTCGAGTGCCTTTACTGACAGAACGACATCGCTTGCAGCGACTCTCGTGGGCACGTGAGCATATCGGTTGGTCCCTAGATGAATGGAAAACCGTGGCCTGGTCCGATGAGTCACGATTTCAGTTGGTAAGAGCTGATGGTAGGGTTCGAGTGTGGCGCCGACTCCACGAAGCCATGGACCCAAACTGTCAGCAAGGCACTGTTCAAGCTGGTGGTGGCTCCGTAATGGTGTGGGCTGTTTTTTCATGGCATGGACTTGGTCCTCTGGTGCGACTGGACCGAACATTGACTGGAAATGCTTATGTTCAGCTACTTGGAGATCACTTGCAGCCATTCATGGACTTCATGTACCCAAACAACGATGGGATTTTTATGGATGACAATGCGCCATGTCACCGGGCCACAACTGTTCGCGATTGGTTTGAAGAACATTCTGGACAATTCCTACGAATGATCTGGCCACCTAGATCGCCCGACATGAATCCCATCGAGCATTTATGGGACATCATCGAGAGGTCTGTTCGTGCCCAAAATCCTGCACCATCAACGCTTTCACAATTATGGACGTCTATCGAGACAGCATGGCTCAATATTCCTGCAGAAGACTTCCAACGACTTGTTGAGTCCATGCCACGTCGAGTTGCTGCACTTCGCCGGGCGAAACGAGGGCCGACACGATATTGAGAGGTATCCCATGACTTTTGTCACTTTAGTGTAAGTAATGGTTTAGAAGTGATGTGTTAACGTGCCCTACCAATAATGGAAACGATTTTATCCATATTAATATATCTGTTACAGCCTTATGTATTTTGATTTGAATTTTAAGAAAAATTATATAGTTTTTTATAATGGTTGTGGAAGATAGCTATAATTTCTAATAATACAAAAAACACTAAATTTTATTCAAAATTCTGAATGCATAAATGAAAAAATGTATTTTCTATCGAGATGAAAAAAAAGAATAACAATTAAGTACCACTTTCAAAAAAAATTCAAGTTACAAAGCCAAGTTCAAATTTTGTATGTAAATAAATAATACCTTTATTAAATATAAATAATATAGTTTTAAAAAAGATCACGTACAATTTTTAAAAAGATTATTACTTAGGAATACCTAGAATTATTAATTAATTGAAATAATCTTTCAAAACAGCCTATTTTAATTGGAATTAAAAAGTGGTGATTTTTAGAATTTTTACTGTACCTGAAAACACCTTCAGCGCATTTTTTTTCCGCACATTTAATTCAGAAATATTTAATTTTTTTATTTATATATAGCAATATTTAATCGTAGTTGGTTCACAGGTTTCAGCAGTTCATTTATCAGACTCGGTAGTGAGTCTGAAATCCTTGATAGCTCAGTGTTATGTGATATTGTTGAATCTGAAATATATTTCTGTTAGCAATTAGAATTAACGTATTTAAAAATATTTATCGTCTTAATCAGTAGCAAAAGAAGAGTCAGAATCAGTAGCATCAGAATTTGATTACTTGCTATCTTTTATCTCACACGACTATGGTTTAAATTTTTAATAACTTTTATAACAAAAAATAATAACAATAAGTTCTGTAAAAGTTATTAATAAATCTGTGTAAAACAAAAAGAAAAAAAGAATAGAATTTGTTAACATGGATTCCATCGTTCCTTGGCAAGTTTATGTAAAATATTTTTAAAACAACAAATGTCATGGCAAAAAATATAAATTTTTATGGTCCTTTTTTTTTTCTCCTACGTTCTTCTTAAAACATAGGAATATAACAATGTTTCTCAATAAGTCATCAGTTTAAAAAAATTCATGTATTCCTTACTTAGAAAAAACACAGTAGTGTTTTTTCTAAGTAAGGAATACATGAATTTTGTTAAACTGATGATAATAAATTAATTACTTTCAAGTATAAAAAAGATATATATACCTGGAATTTTACTTTACTTCGAAGTAAAATTCCAGGTATATATATCTTTTTTATACTTGAAAGTAATTAATTTATAAAAATTTTATGTTTGCAATATCTTATTATTTAAGATTTTAGTCGCTTATTAATAACAAACAATAAAAAAATAAGCATTTAATGTTATTGTCAATAGCTAACCATGAATTAAAACTTTAAATAAAGCTACGTCAAATACACAGGCATTATTTGCATAAAATCCATGAATCTACTAATATTGTAGATTATTTTACAAAATATTAACAACCACTTCGATGGGTTGATGTTCCCTGAGATGACTGAGAGTGGGAAATAAGGACCTCTCTGAAACCTTTCAAAGATAACTACTCCACAACTGCGTGTTGTTTTGGAGTTTACCAAATATAATCAATCAGCGAGAAATTCTTCATTAGAATTATGACTTTAAATCATGCTATGTCAAATACACAGGCATTATCTGCACAAGATCCATAAATCTACTAATATTGTTGATTATTTTGCAAAAATTTAACAACCATTTCTGCGAGTTGATGTTGCCTTAGATGATTGAGATTGGGAAATAATTACCTCTCTGAAAACTCTCAGAGATAACTAGTCCACAAATGCATGTTGTTTTGGGGTTTACCAGAAATAATCAATCATTGAGAAATTATTCATTAGAATCCTAATGAGTTTACACATATTTTGCTGATAATGGGAATCAAATTACCATCTTTACAGTCATTTTACTGTGAGTGTGAAATATTAGGAAGGTAGAGACAATATTTATTTCACAAAATTAAAGAAAAACATAACTTATTTGTTTAAAACTTCTTAGAAAATGTTTGAGTTTGCATTTTGGGATATCTAAATTAAAGCAAAATTAAATAAACAAATTAATGTTAAACATTTGTTTTGTCTGCATTAAAATTTTAAGTCCCCAAAATAAGTAGCTCTTATAATGAGGCAGAGGGAAAGAATTCGATTTTTCCAGGGCCTAGAAGGACAATGGCGTTAATCGCAAATTAAACTTGATTCTTGGCAGAAAATCTCCGACTGAAACAAAGACTGGAGAGAGGGAGAGTGGGTGATTAAACTTTCTTTTAATTAAATCTCAGAAAGCCCTCGGACCCCTAATTAGATTATCGGCCAGACCAAAATCTCATATTACATTTTTTCTCTTTGTTCTTCTTTACCCAGAAATCCTATTAAAACGTCTGAAACTTAAGAACAAGCCCAGAGGGAAAAGAAAATGCCCGTTTTCTTTTCTTTTTTTTTCTTTTATATTTTTATGTTCCGATTTTCTCTTTTGTGAGTAAAAGTAAAAGTAAACTTAACTCTATCCTGTGGAAATGCATCCGTTTTGGAGACGAATGATGAATGCATTTTGTGTTCCTTTTATATTTATATTCCTTTTTTTTTTATTTTAAAGATGACGTTTCAGGTGAGAAAAACGGGAATTGTGTAGTCGATTAGGATTTTTTAGAAAAGAATGCGTTGTAAATTTCATTTTATCTTTTGTTTAAACATTTCCTTCCTTTTTTGCTGCTTTATAAAGGTTGAATTCCATACGAGTAATGGAATTCAACCTTTTAATTTAAAAGCTTTTTTTTTAGAATAACTTTCTTGAAAAATAGTTTGCAAAAAATTCTTTTGACTTGTAAAATTGATCTATTTAGAAATTTGAGGAATTTCTAGCAGTAAACGTTGTTTACCCCAATGTTTCCGTTTTATCCAGATTTGCTGTAATTATTGCATGTTTTTTTGTATTTTACTTTTTTAAAGTGATTTTCAGTAATTTTTTCATAAAGCTTGCTTTTGAAATTTTTGTCATTTACACTATAAATTATTCTTTAAACAAATGATTTTTTATTAAAACGATTTTGCAAAATTTGAATCCATTGCTAAAGACAAGGAGGCTCGATAGCGATTATGACATTGTGCTTAAATGCATTGTTTCGATATATGGTGTAATTAAATTAAAATAAAGTTAACTATATCATCTCCTTAAAGAAATCTGCATAATACAACTATATTAATGTCCACCAATAAACTTATACTAGTTTAAAATACTCATCAATAGTATCCACAATAACCCACACCGCAATATCCACCCATCCAGTCCCATCAAAACGTAATTGGAG
>BPLQ01001398.1:6115-78342 GCA_021605075.1 Caerostris darwini
CACACACACACACACACACACACACATATATACACTGAAGTGACAAAAGTCATGGGATACCTCTTAATATCGTGTCGGCCCTCCTTTCGCCCGGCGAAGTGCAGCAACTCGACGTGGCATGGACTCAACAAGTCGTTGGAAGTCTTCTGCAGGAATATTGAGCCATGCTGTCTCGATAGACGTCCATAATTGTGAAAGCGTTGATGGTGCAGGATTTTGGGCACGAACAGACCTCTCGATGATGTCCCATAAATGCTCGATGGGATTCATGTCGGGCGATCTAGGTGGCCAGATCATTCGTTGGAATTGTCCAGAATGTTCTTCAAACCAATCGCGAACAGTTGTGGCCCGGTGACATGGCGCATTGTCATCCATAAAAATCCCATCGTTGTTTGGGTACATGAAGTCCATGAATGGCTGCAAGTGATCTCCAAGTAGCTGAACATAAGCATTTCCAGTCAATGTTCGGTCACCATCAGCTCTTACCAACTGAAATCGTGACTCATCGGACCAGGCCACGGTTTTCCATTCATCTAGGGACCAACCGATATGCTCACGTGCCCACGAGAGTCGCTGCAAGCGATGTCGTTCTGTCAGTAAAGGCACTCGAGTCGGTCTTCTGCTGGAATAGCCCAAGAAAGCCAAATTTCTCCGCACAGTTCTAACAGACAAGTGCCTTGTATGTCCCACATTGATTTCTGCGGTTATTTGACGCAGTGTTGCTTGTCTGTTAGAATTTACGACTCTTTGCAGACGTCGCCGGTCTCGGTCGTTAAGTGCAGGCGGTCGACCACTGCGCTGTCCATGGTGGGATGTTATGCCTGAAATTTCATACTCTCGGCACACTCTTGACACAGTGGATCTGGGAATGTTGAATTCCCTAACGATTTCCGAAATGGCATGACCCATGCGTCTAGCTCCAACTAACATTCCGCTTTCAAAGTCTGTTAATTCCCGTCGTGCGATCATCATCACGTCAAAACCTCTTCACATGAATAACTTGAACAGAAATGAAAGCTCTGCGAAAGCACTGCGCATTTATACCTGTTCTACGCGATGCTACTGCCATCTGAAAATTTGCATATTGCTATCCCATGACTTTTGTCACTTCAGTGTATATATATATATATATATATATATATAACTATTTCCTTCAATAACCATGACGTAATTTTGTCAACACTCTAAAAGCAAAAAGGAAAGTGAGAAAATATAAAATTATAAATCTTGAAAAAAATTTTTGAATTAAAGTGCATGTAATTTTTTTAGCTTTATTTGAAAATTTATTAATCAATTAGGGTTCTAACCCATTCTTAAATTCTTAATGTCATATAACAACACTTTCTGCGTTCATAGTTTAATGTATTTGATATTATTTTCAGCAGCATTAAAATTAAAAAATGCAAAAATCTAATATTTAAAATTAGTTTTCTCAAACTTTTAATGAAGATCCTAAAATTGCTTATTATGGACACGTGCAAAAATAATGGACAGAGTTATATCTGGATCAATTGACGAAAAAAAATCAACACAAAGAAATATTAATGATTAAAAAAAAAGATGCAAAGTCTTTCACGAAATAAATTTTTTATTAATTTTCTTCTTTAAAAGTTAAAAGAAAAAAAATATCTTAAGGAAATAATCAATAATGAGATGTGATACAGAGTACTTATTTATCTTCTATCATCCATAATAAAAGACTCTTTAAAAAAAGTAACTTCCAGTTATTTTCTATGAAAGTAAATTTTGAAGAACCGAATAAGCATAAACAAAATAACGTCTAGGTTTCATAGTCTATAAAAACTAAACAAAGTTTGAGCTGCTCATTTATAAAGGCTGTATGGGGTTCCATTTTTACTTATGGATGTATGTGGCATTGCAAAACAAAATAACATTTGAATAATAAATTATTCAAAAATATAAAAATTTGTTAACATTTCATGAAAGGTTAGAGATTACATCCATTATAAATAAAATGCTACGCTTCTGTTTGAATTTAACTGGGAAATCAACAGAATAGCGTTGTTATTTTTTAAAAATATTTTATACTTAAATATTCAATAAAATATTCACTTTGCTAAGTGTTTGAAATATATTACTCCTGAAACTAGGCAAAGCTATAATACTGGATATGAAACTAAAAGTAGGCACAGAAAATTTGCAATATTCAATAAAACATTCACTTTGCTAAGTGTTTAAAAAATATATTACTCCTGAAACCAGGTAAAACTATAATACTGGATATGAAACTAAAAATGGACACAGAAAATTTGCTATTAATGTAATTTAAAAATTATGAAAAAATTTTTTTGATTTTGTATTCAACTTTGGAGGAAATTAATGCATTTAAAATTTTATAAATGGGGAAAATTCTATATAAGAATATAGTTAAAACATTTTTTTGTAATGCAAAACTCTTTAATCTTGATTATCCGACATTGATGTGGCAGATATTGAGATTCATCTGCTATAATTAGCAATTGAACTTTAAAATTCCTTCAGCAAGTCAATGATCCCCCTTCATCATTCTTCAATGAACGTTAACTAAGTGGAACACGTGACTAATTCGTGACTAAGTGGGACAAACTCAGTGATGCCTAAATAAACTTTTTCTACCAGTAACCGTGACATAATTTTGTCAACATTAAAAAAGAAAAAAAATCAATAATTATAAACTTAAGAAGAAACTTTTTGAATTAAAGTGCATGCGTTTTTTTTTTGTTCAGTTTTATTGGGGAAATTATTACTTAAATATTGGCTCTATCCAATTTTAAATTCTGAATGTCATATAACAATACTTTCTGCTATCATAATTTAATGTGTTTGATATTATTTTTAAATACGAAGCAACATTAAAAATTTTAACAAAATGCAAAACTCTAATATTTAAAATTAGTTATCACAAACTATTAAGGGAGATCATAAAATTTTGCTTATTATGACTCGTGCAAATATAATGGATAGAGTTATATCAGAATCAATCGACGAAAAAATCAATACAATGAAATATTAATGATTAAAAAAAATGGATGTAAAGGAATAAATCTTAGAAGAAATAAATTTTTCATTTATTTTCTTCCTTAAAAGTTAGAAGAAAAAAAAATCATAAGGAAATGATCCGTAATGGCATGTGATACAGAGTACTTATTTATCTTCTATCATCCATGATAAAAGATACTCTTTAAAAAAAGAACTTTCAGTTATTTTTCTATGAAAGTAAATTTACAAGAACCGAACAGGCATAAACAAAATAACGTCTAGGTTTCATAGTTTATAAAAACTAAACAAAGTTTGATCTGCTCATTTATAAAGGTTTTATGAGGTTTCATTTTTACTTACTGATGTTCTTAGTAAAATATGAGTTGATCATAAATATATTTTTTTAATGTATAATATGCTCGATTTAATTTGATTTTGTTAAGTCTATGTAACTTTCTAATGAATAAAATAGTTTTAATATTCTTTATAATACAAAAATATATATCTAATTGTATACTAAAAAAAGGATTTAGACATTCATTTGTGGCTTTAAAAAAAATATTTATTTGTTAATGAAAAAAATCAATAGTATAATCATTAGTAATAACAATAGGTATAAACAAATTAGCTAAATAATTTAATAAATTACAAACAAAAAATTTTTTGCGGGATTATTGACAAATTTACTGTAAATTGCTTTTAAAATTCAGTATTTAAAAATTATTCTAATTCTGTGTTAGAATCGTATATTTTGCAAAAAAATCAATTTTTCTGTATTTCTTAAAACATTTGCAGTTAAGTAAATGATTTCTAGACAAAGTCTGATATATAATGATAATATTATTATTTGCTGAAATAAATTTATGAAAATTCCAAATCAATTTTAAGTTAATTTTAATTATAGAATTCTTAGTTTGAAATTTGCAAATTATTAATTGTATATTTAGAAATTTACAAACTATTAATTGAATATTATAAATTAAATATATTTTTTTTTTAAATTTTTAATTTATTTTTTTGAATCAATTTATTTTCCCGTCAAATAAAGTAAATATTTATTAGGTTATTAGGATTTCACAAATTTCATTAAGGAAAATATTTCATAAAATAATTTTCAATAATTTTACTATACTAACTTAATCGAAAAATTGACAAAAAATGTTAAAGAAATTTTCCAACTATTTTAATATTGAGTATGTAATTATCGAACTTTTTAAATAAATACTAAAATCTAAGTCAAATAAAAACTATGCTTTTAAACTTATATTACGAAAATGTCTTAAGTGGAAAAAAAAAATTCTAACGTGTTTTCAATTTTATGTAAGCTCCAATCACATGATTCAATGGCGATGCTTGCTTTTTATTTAATATTTTCTATCAAAAAACTAATAAATAGATAATTTTTAAGCAAATTAAAATAACTAAAAATGTTTTGGAAATTTGATCAAAACTGCTTAAACTACTGATATGTCATAATATGTATATTAAATTTCTTGAAAGATTTTCTACAAAATAATATAATTTATTATAATATTATCTGAATATGAACAGCATTAAAAATTTTAAGTAAATGAAAAAACTATTTATGTACTTGTACTTTAAAATAATTTTATTGTTTAAAGTCTTGTAAAGAAAACTTTGGAAAAGATTTAAGCCAAGTACATCAATTTTATACCATGAACATTTGAACTTTTTGGCTGAAACTTCGTAGAGCGAAACAGGAAATTGCTTTTTCTATTTTTTTTTTTTCCTTTTAGAACAGTTTTTAGACAATTTCTTCTTTGCCAGACATTTTAATACTACTTTTTGTGAACTCTGTTATAAAAATGCTATACAATCATTAAGTTAATTATAAACATCTCCATTTTGCGTTTATTTTCTTGGTAATAACACGAAAAATAATTTTTGTCAATAAATTACAAATCCTTGTAAATCATTATTTAAAAATCATTGTTTATTATTTGCTTATTTTCGAGTAATTAACTTCTTTTCAAATAAAATGTGAATATATTTTAATATAAATTATACTTTTAAATAAAAATCAATCAAAAATTCAAAAATAAATTAACTTTTGAATAAGCAAGCGTTCAATATGACATTATATATATATAGTATATATTAATGTCATATTGAATTATATATAGTATATATATATATATATTAGATATATATTAGAACTCCAGAAAAAAAGGCTATACAAAGAATGCTTTGCTCTTAGAAAAACTAGATAAAAATCATTATTCAATAAGTTGGTAAAAAAACATAACTTTGAACAGTGATGAATTACATATAGAATCAACTCTAAAAAACGGGCAATGATAATGGCATTATAGAATACGAATGATTGAAAAAGCATTTACTTAAGAGAACAACTGTCACAAACAAATTTTTGCTAAACATGTATTAACAATACACTAAAATCAGTACTTAACTTTGTTGAAGGGTGGCATCGCGACGCTGACGCGGCATCAACATAGACAAATCAGATTAGTGATCAAGAATAATTGACAGTATAAGAAAATAATCTCTATTGTCACCCTAAACGCTATAATGAGCATTCTAAAATATTTACCGTTGGTTAAAGCGTACAAATAAATATTAAGCAATATTTTACCATATTTTATTATAAAAAGTATTTTAATTTAATTCAATATGTAAATATTCACATTCTCTTAAGTATTTTTTTATCGTTGAACTTTTTCCTTTTATTATGAAAAAAAAAATGGTGTCACAAGCAATATGGAAAATAAGGGGAAAAAGACGCTTAAAATTATATCTAATAAAGTCCCTTAAAGTCATAAAATACTGACCAGAAAGAAATAATACTTACAAGTTATCTGGACTCTTCTCAACAACTTTTAATCGATTCAAACTTAAAGAAAATACTTTTTGCATATGTAGAGACAAACAGCCATTTTCCTATTGCGCTATACGACAATTCTTATAACAGAAATATAATATTTTAAATCTTGTTGCACAGAAAGACAATGCTTATCCTACACCATATTATAGAAATAGGTAATAAATGGAGTAGATTGAAAATTATAAATTGAATAAATTCTCTTATGAATAAAATATAAATCTATTCATCCCAAGGGAATACAGATTTTTTTTATTTGAAAACGGCATGTTTGCTCTATTTCTTACAATAGTTTATTAATATGATTTTTTTTAAATTCAATAAACCGATTTATGACATAATATTCATGTTCCTGTTTACTGGCATTATTCAACAATTCTTGCTTATGCTTCATTTCTCTTATTTTGCATCTGTTTTGTAAAAAACATTTTTTAATATTGTACTGATTCTTGTTCGCCATTTTTACTGACTATACCATATTACTTGATTTGTGTAATCTCCTTATAGCACTTGAAATTGTTTATTTACTGCTCCACCTTTCTCTACTCATGAGGAGTTATTTGATCCTGGATATTCAAATGAGGTGTGGCGTGAAATATTTTCACTTCACTTATTGCGTACTTTTTCGCTTTAGTTATTATTTACTGCTCTCTTCTTAATAGATAGGGTATGTATTCTAGATAATTGGATGTGATGTGATGCAGAATAAAGCACCCTTCCTATGTATGTTTTATAATTTTGTGAGCCATGCCATGCTGAATATACCGGTTCTCGTTAGATCCCCGAAGTCAAGCATCATTGGGCGCGGTCAGTACTTGGGTGGGTGATCACCTTGGGAACACCGCGTGCCGTTGGCTTTCACAAATTTGGGACCTGAATGACCGAGTGTCTAGAGCTCTGGTGCTCGATGCCACAGGTTTCGGGTTCGAATGCCATGGATGTTGGGTTTCGGGTGCCATGGATGTTTGCAGTGGTTCGGAATCCACTTTAAACCGTAGGTCTCGGTCTCTTATGACTGTAAGAGAGTCACGGAGCCGAAGTCAGACTTTTACCTACGGGTGCTCCATCACAACAGAAGCTGCTTCCTTCCCCTTCAATCATGAGTACGTATGGGCTCGTGGGATTGGCCAGCCAAGTGGGATAAGAAACAACAACAACATAATTTTTTGAGGAACCCTGTTTTGATATTCTTCTTGCGTGCTCATTTTCTTACTATATCAGTAAAACACAGCAATGGTGATATTCTACTCTAGTAGGCGTGGGCTAAAATTTTATGACAGGTATAAATATGGCTTAATTGAAAGGTTTCCGCACATATTTAATTTGGAAACATATTTCCTTATTGCATTAAATTAAAAGAAAAACCCTTTATTTATTTTATTCTAAAAAATTATATTTATTTTTATAATACATACGTCATTTTCAATCATTTATTAATTATTTTTGTTTTGAATTGGCATGTGCATAATTATTTATGTGAGTGGATAATTATATAATATTTTAATTTTTACTTTAATTATTAATACTTACTGGAGTGAAATAAAATGTCATTTCTTTGGTTACCTATAAGTGTTACTAAATTTTTTGTCCCACTTAGAATCTCATGAAAATATAGAAGAAAGGCATTTCTCTAGCTATTTATAAATGATATATGTACATGTGTTTTTTCTCTAGATGCCTGCAACTCTGATTCAAATATCAGAGTCACAAACATTGTATAAGTAATGTATATTGCAAAATCACTTTTCTATTAGAACAGTATGAGATGAGAATGTTTTAAAGATTTGAATGAATATACCCTAAAGGTAAATGGAATGCTTCATAGGAAAAATAAGCGAAGTATTGTTCAGCTGAATGATTTTGAACGAGGTAGGTTTATACTGATGCAAATACGAAATTTAAAAAAAAACTAAATGCAGGCAGTGTTGGTCAAGATATAATAACTTGTTACAACTGGTATAACTGGGTAGCAATGTTTACCGTAAGGCAATATTGCAATTACGTCCATTTATTAGTTGTCCGGAGAGATAGTTAATCCGCAGAAGATCAGACACTTATATGATCGGATATAAATATGTATTCATCAGAACAAATTGTGAACAAGTAAATATAGTAATAAGAGAAACGTCCTTAGAGACCAAAAGTCAGGGGAACCAATGTCAGATATCATAGGTTCTGATGTTGCATCGCGGACAATTATGAATCATAGCCACCGTTACAAATGTCGGGGGGCATATTTACTGTTTCCCTCTATGCGGTGTCAAAGCATTTTCAGCGATTTAGTGTAAGAGATGACTGTAAATCCAAACAGAAAGCAGGTGTATTCCCAGACAAGAGTTGTTGTTTGCGAGTGATGATGAAGTCTGATACGGGGTAGCACTTTTCCGTGTAATTTTCGATGTTGATTTGGGATTCTGGGTTGTGGAGGAATTTTGCACGATGTTTGTTATGCACGATGTTTGTTACAATTATGTTTGTTATAATGATAATCGAGCACGATGTTTGTTACAATTATGTTTGTTATAATGATGATCAAGCACGATGTTTGTTATAATTATTTCGCAGACACAGAATGCATTAGAATGGTGTTCAAACATATTATTGCCATTCCATTTATGAACAAAACAGTTATGATATTTCTAAACCCAAGCCCAATATCGCAACTGAAAATAGATGTGCCTTAGATATTTCATCTTTTAACCTTTCCGATAAGATCATCAATTATATCATTGTTTTAGTATCTTTTTAGTATAGTTTTGTACACTGGTGGCTGACAAGTATTTCACTCACCTACAACATGCAGCTACACTAATATTATTTTGCCTGTGTACTTGAAATTATAATTATTTACATTATTTGCAATAAATACATTATATACAAATTACAATTATTTGCTATAAAATGTTGAGATATTAAGTTTTTTCAATTATATTCATTAATACAACTCTACAACTAACAATACAATAAAGACAACTCTCAATCTATTGACAGTGGCATTAGCATGATAGTGTGAAAATAGTGAAGATATAAATCAACTAATGCCAGTCATTACAATCTTATAGAAATAAGGAGAGTCAATGCAGTATATAAGACCGTGACTCTCACCAACCGTGCTGTGAATTTTGTGGAACTACTCCTAAATGACACTCAATTATCTCAGTTATTTTTCTTGGACGTTAGCAGCCTCATTATATTCTAATAGAGATTTTGTATTATATGATACACAAGAATCATGTTATAAAGAAATAGAAAACAATCACAGGAAACAAACCGAATAAAATGCTATTTTCTGCTCTAGCAATAAATGTTGTTGAATCTGCAGTAATCCGTACTGAAGTATTGCTTTCTCCACAAAGGATCACAGAACTCATCAATTTGTAGCTCATCGGATCATCAAGAATGTCATTAGTCTCAAATGAATAATGACAAACTAACTGTGATTTATTGAGAGTTCTACCATCTAGTAAAGTGGACTCGGAGGGAAAAATAAGTCATGACAAGTATTGAGTTATAATTAATTCTACTACAAGAGCCTAAGAAATAATAAATCGAGGAAAGAATAATACTGAATTGATGAAACTCTAATACTGAACTACTTTTTATTTAATTATTTGCCATTCTATTGCTTTTGATAAACATATTTATATATAAATAGTGTAGAATATAAAATGTTTGCCAATTAAAAAATGTGTATTTATTATTATTTGCCATCATGCTATAATTTTTTGTGAACTTGCGGTTAACAAAAATGCATAACTCACCAAAGAAAGGAAGATTAATGAGTCTCATATTTATCATATGTGGCCTTCTGTCATACTATTAAAATACTTTAATTCTCATAACAATATGTATTTTGAAAGTAATATTCGTTTAAGAAATTTCAGTTCCATTAATTAAAACTATATATCGATACTGTATAATTATTTTTATAAGTGATCACGATGCTGTCGTTTATATTGATCCTGGCGACTAAGAATAAAATTAGTATGCTACAAATGATGATAGACACAAGGTTCAGAAGTTTAAGTAAATCATGTACTTCTTACATGTTTAATATATCAATATTAGGCAGCATTAGTCAAATGGCAAAGATCCAGACACGTAGCTTAAAAAAATATGCCATTATTAAATCTCATAATAGATTATATCTCATTTTAGTCTTTCAGATTTACATTGTTCATTCTAAAATTTGAAGGAATTATTTTACTATCAATACAATTAAATATATTGAAACATATCAAGATATTGAATCTGATATACATATATAAAGATCATTCCAAAATTTATATCTGTTTTTCTATGCTACTTGTCTACATTAATACATTTACTATCTACATCTATATTCAATATCTACATCATAAATCAAGTATTAAATCTGCTTGATTTCTGTTTTAATATTTAATATTTTTGTTTCTTTTTTACGAAATTTGTTATTTTCGGATGCCAGTACATCAAACTGTGCATCATCAATTGTATACTAGAACACTGGCATGTAGGAAATTCAAACTACCCAGGTTATATTTTAAGAATGCTAAATTTCACCCATTTTTCGTCATTACAAAACTAAAACGAATCTCTTCCACTCTTATTCAAGCCCGAATAGAGAGGACACTCCATCTTACAAATATATCGTATACCCTTTCGTCAAATATCGCATAAATGGTTTCGACTAGGTTTGACTTGGATTCAATTTGCTTATCTAGTTTGAACCTGGATTCTGCTATCTTTGAAACTTAACACTGTATCCACAAGACTCATTAAATATGGTTTAAAATGCTATATTGCAATAAAATAAAGCAAATTATCTAATTGATTAAAAATACATAATTTATCTCTTGTATAAACTTGAAATTAAGAAATAAAGATGTTATGTTTTTCATTAATGTTTCATTTTTTACAGAAAATAGCTCATTAATCTTTATAAAGCGAACATCGTCTTCATCCAAATTTTAAAAGAATTGAAAATTTTTATTTATTTATATTATAGTTAAGTCAGTGTAAAATTAAAGGCGCTGTACTTTATTGAAAATGCAATTTACACATATATATATATTCCGTGATGATTTTACATTATTTTAGTGGAAGTAACAGCACTCAACACTCTAAATAAACACATCCATTCTTAAATAATCTTATTAATGAATATTCTGTAATATTATGATTCAAGATTTATCTATATAAAATAATTTTTAAATGAAATAGCAGACATAAAAAAAACTTTGCATTTTACTGAAAATATTTTTCTTAATTAGCTAATATAAGATGACAAGAAATAAATATAAATTTATAATTATAGTGATTTCAAAATGAATTCTATATTAGATTTTTATTTGTCCAATTCAGTACATTAATTTCTATCAAGATATAGCAGAGAAACACAGCTACAAATGAGAAAATCCCTTATTTCATTAAAAGGAAATAATCTTAGTTCCCCATAAAACATTCCTTGGATCACATAACATTTCTAATTACAGATCAAGGAAAAGGTTTTTGATTAATTTATAATCAAATTACATTGGCGCAACACAGTGAATTTTCCAAACAGCCAACAGAAAGAGAAATTTCTAATGCAAATATCCACTTCACACAGCTCTAAATAATATTTAAAGCAAATGGAGCGAATCAATAATTAATAGAATCTCATGAGAACAGATCGAAAACGCAGTGCCAGTTTTCATTATGCTAAGTGGATTTCAGGTGAAATGATGTCTGTGGCAAAATAAATTGATGGTATGGATCCAGAATCCACAGAAGATAATATCAGTCCCCACAGTGTAATGCAATTTTCCCATCAACCTGTGTGACCAAACTTGTCAAAGCCAGTGAAATAATGTGATTCTTCTGTGGATTGCTCATAAATGTCATGAATAATAAAAATATATCCCCTGAGTAAGAAGCGTTGTAATTCGGAAATTTTCCATCTTTCATAAGTAATAATTTGTGATATTTAACATATTAAATGGTAAAGAATAATAATGAAAGCGTGTATATTTAATGAAAACTGCCAGTAGTATCTTTCAGACAGATTTTTAACTAAAACATAGATGTAATTTAACCAGAATAATATAAACTCGTTAAATATAATTCAAAGATTATAAATTAAAAAGGGAATGTTATGCATTTGTTACTGTCAGCGAATATGAATTTCAGAAGTTTTGATTCATCAAAATGTATTTAAAAGCTTTTTTTAATATATTAAGTATTAAATGTGAATAGATTGATTTCTTTTTACAAATGGTATTTTCTTTATAAATTAACATATAAACTCGTAAAATATACAAATATAATACTTTCAACGATTATAATTTGAAAACAGAATGTTATGCATCTGTCACTGTCAGAGAATATGAATTTATGAAATTTTGATTCATCATAATGTTTCAAAAAGTTCTTTTCAACATATATGATATTAAACGCAAATAATTTTTTTTATCAAAAAGGGCATTTCCATTACAAATTAATACACTGATGTGACAAAAGTCATGGGATAGCAATATAAAAATTTTCAGATGGCAGTAGCATCGCGTAGAACAGGTATAAATGCGCAGTGCTTTCGCAGAGTTTTCATTTCTGTTCAAGTTATTGATGTGAAGAGGTTTTGACGTGATGATGACCGCACGACGGGAATTAACAGACTTTGAACGCGGAATGTTAGTTGGAGCTGGACGCATGGGTCATGCCATTTCGGAAATCGTTAGGGAATTCAACATTCCCAGATCCACTGTGTCAAGAGTGTGCCGAGAGTATGAAATTTCAGGCATAACATCCCACCATGGACAGCGCAGTGGTCGACCGCCTGCACTTAACGACCGAGACCGGCGACGTCTGCAAAGTGTCGTAAATTCTAACAGACAAGCAACACTGCGTCAAATAACCAGCAGAAATCAATGTGGGACGTACAAGGGACTTGTCTGTTAGAACTGTGCGGAGAAATTTGGCTTTCTTGGGCTATTCCAGCAGAAGACCGACTCGAGTGCCTTTACTGACAGAACGACATCGCTTGCAGCGACTCTCGTGGGCACGTGAGCATATCGGTTGGTCAATAGATGAATGGAAAACCGTGGCCTGGTCCGATGAGTCACGATTTCAGTTGGTAAGAACCGATGGTAGGGTTCCAGTGTGGCGCAGACCCCACGAAGCCATGGACCCAAACTGTCAGCAAGGCACTGTTCAAGCTGGTGGTGGCTCCGTAATGGTGTGGGCTGTTTTTTCATGGCATGGACTTGGTCCTCTGGTGCGACTGGACCGAACATTGACTGGAAATGCTTATATTCAGCTACTTGGAGATCACTTGCAGCCATTCATGGACTTCATGTACCCAAACAACGATGGGATTTTTATGGATGACAATACGCCATATCACCGGGCCACAACTGTTCGCGATTGGTTTGAAGAACATTCTGGACAATTCCAACGAATGATCTGGCCACCTAGATCGCCCGACATGAATCCCATCGAGCATTTATGGGACATCATCGAGAGGTCTGTTCGTGCCCAAAATTCTGCACCATCAACGCTTTCACAATTATGGGCGTCTGTCGAGACAGTATGGCTCAATATTCCTGCAGAAGACTTCCAACGACTTGTTGAGTCCATGCCACGTCGAGTTGCTGCCCTTCGCCGGGCGAAAGGAGGGCCGACACGATATTAAGAGGTATCCCATGACTTTTGTCACTTCAGTGTATATAAACTGTTAAAATGTACAGATTTGATACTTTCAAGTATTATAAATTAAAAAAGAAAATGATATGCATCTATTATTGTCAGAAAATATGAATTAGAGAAATCTTGATTCATTAAAATATTTTAATTTTTTTATTAATATATTAGGTATTCCATAATGGTATTTCCATTAAATTAATAAATGCATTAATCAAAGTGATGGCCATAACTAAATATTGCTTCTCTATTTCAGAACATGAATTTGTTAAAAGAAAGGACTTGCTTTTTAAGGTATCCGCGAATTTAGACCAGATTTTGACCTTCCAAAGAATGGAAGTGTTGCCCAAACCCTGTATGTGTTTTCGACTGAATTGGTTACGAAAGAAGCAATGCCTCGAGAATTCAACGAATGAGTTGCAAATAATTTTAGTTACTTCCAACATGTGCAAAACATTGTCACTCTCAAAATATGACTTTGCCGTATTATTAACCATATTGTAATGTCTCGACATGTATTAGATCTATAACGGATTCCAGAAGATTGCCATTTACAGTTTCATGGAAATACTTTAATTTTAATTTACCAGCATTATATATATATATATATATAAATATATATGTAAACTCTGTTAAAAAGAGATGAAAGTTAAAGATGTAACACACAATCGCTAATTTCATGATGTATGGCTATTCATGACATTGATTATCAACTGTCAAATTTGAGTGGCAGGTTGTTCTCATTAGTACAAAACACTACTTGCGAAATAAATATCCACGATAATGCCTATCTGCTGTGAGAGTTTGAGTGATAGATTTTTATTATGTACTTGTTAAAAAATATACATTCCATTCCGCTCGGAACAGAAATTCTATATTTGTTCCCGTGTGAAAAATCCTACAATATACACTCAAGAGCTAAAACATTATGCCCCCCCCACACATTTTGCAATGAACTCGCCTGGATGACGTGGAAGGCACGTGTTCAGGTGGAAGTTGTATTTAACTGGTATTAAGTGGTGGTATTAATCCATGCCAAGGCGGGTTGAAGCTGCGTTGCGCGCCAAAGGTGGGCCAACTCGTTATTGACAGGTGGTCATAATGTTTTGGCTCTTGAGTGTAATTTCTTACATTCCTATTTCAATGCTCGACTCAAACACATCAAGGGAAGTGGATGTCAATCACCACTAATTATTTTACCAGATTTAGCAGTTATGATATTTTTTGGTTAGCTAGAACGCTTCTATCTTTTTTTTAAAATCAAAATCTCGTTTTTTTAAACCCTTTTTTTAATCAGGTGCATGTTCTTAGTTTATAAGGTTCTACAAAAATTCGATAACCTTCAGCTGAACTTTTTTTATAATAAAACAGAAATTTAAACTTCACAACGAAATACTTAAATATCAGAACCTAAAAACAGTTTTCTGGCACGAAATTGTTGCCAGTCTGCTTCATTTGGTATTAATACTAGTTACTAGTTAAAAATCTTTCGCATGAAAACCTAATTAAAACCGAATTAAGTTTAATATCTAGTATTTATCGAATGGTTGGAATAAACAGAAAATTTAATAATTTATATATTTAAAATTATGAATAAATAAGTGCATACTTCTTCATTCAAGATATTTTAATCCTTCTATGTGATTTTTATTATTTTAATAGCATATTTAGTATTGCTGGGTAAAATTGTTTAAAGTGTTACATTTAATTAGAATCTTTTAATAGATATTTCAGTTTTAAGGTAACCATTAAAAACAACATTTTGTTCGTTTTTCTAGAATTCTATTAGTTTTTCAGAAGGAAAAATTATGAACTGATTGTAGACATTACCATGTTTTTCAGTTGATAAGAAGCAACTATGCAATTGCAGAAATGTTCTTCAAAGCACTTTAAACAAGATTTGAGAAAAATTTTTATTAATGAGGTACATAAATAATAGTTTCAAAAAGTTATTATATTCTTCCATTATTTTATATATATATAATATAGAACATTTGTAATGCAGTCCAAGTTGAAACTGGGCATCTGTCAGTTAAAATTTATAAGATTTCAGTAGATTGTCTGACATTGTCCATCATATTTATTATCAAATTCTATGGAATTCTCTGTTTTTTAGACGAAGCGTCATGTTTCAATTCTGGGTAGAATAAAGTCAGCAGTTTTCATGATTCGAGTCGCGTTTCGTGAAAAATATATACAAAAATAAGTTATACGTTATTGATGCTTTCATCATAACGTGCTAAGCATAATTTCCTTAGCTGTTCTATTACAATGAATTAAAATGAAAGAAAAAAAAATAAAAATTAACTCTAATCCTTAAATAGTGTAATAAATATAGGTTTTGCTTACTTAATTTCTTAAACATTCTTAATTTAATTTTTGTAAATCAAAATTATAAAAAAAATATATAATATAATTATTACAAAAAATATAATATAATTACTATAAAATATATATATTATAATTATTACAAAAATATAATATAATTATTACAAAAAACATAATATAAATATTACAAAAATATGTAATATAAATATCACAAAAATACGCTATATAGACAAAAACATAATATACAATATTGATGCTTTCATCGTAACGTGTTTTCCTTAGCTGTTATATTACAATGAATTAAAATGAAAAAAAAAAAATGAAAAATTAATTCTAATTTTTAAATAGTGCAATAAATATAAGTTTTTCTTACTTAACCTGTTAAACATTCTTTGTTTAATTTTTGTAAAGCAAAATTATAGAAAATATATACTATAAATATTACAAAAATATATAACATAAACATTACAAAAATATGTAATAAAATTTTGCAAAAATTTAAATAATATCTTATTAAAAATTATAGCAGAATATTTATAAAAAGTAGATTTTATATTATATTATATTTAATTTTATTATAACTATTATGAGAAATTCAACTTGATCTCATTAATTTATATGAAATTTGTTTTATATTTTAATCAGAAACTCTGTATTTACTTCGTGTATTGCAAATATATGTTTACATTCAGCTTTGCTATTATATGTTAATGAAGTATACACAATGGATGGACAATGTTGTTAAAACATAACTTCAACGTTAACATTTCCATTTAAATGCATTGAATATCTGTTCTGTCTTTTTTTCAATTTCTTCCGCTATTTCACATTTTCATCCCATGGGATTTTCTTGGTATATCGAAATCTTACTAGACGTTTCGCATGGATTAATTACTTCGTATTTTATCTTGCTTATAATAAATATTTATATTTCAGCTCTAATCATGGGAATATTTTTAGAAAAATAAAAATGGAAAATTTCCTTTAAATTTATTATATTCAGAATTATGGAAAAACCTAAATTAAACATTCATTTTTATAAAAATGTTATATAACGTGCATTTTTGAAAAATGATATATTCTTATACAATCCTTCTATTATAATACCCAAAATTGTAATAATTAAAAATACCGCTATGAGTGATTTAATTTTTTTTTTTTTGGAGCTGCTGCAATAAAACACAATGCTTCAGAAACTCCACCAGAATTTATGAACTGCATTACCGAGTAAAAGAAAGGTATGACTTTGATTCAGTGGTTCTCACATTGCCTAAATGATTCTAAATTTTGGATTAAAAATGCTTGGTCATCCTTTTAACTGTCTGATTTTGCATTTAGCGAGATTTTATCATTTTGTCTATCGTAACGCTGTAAAATCGTCAATAGTCATCTGACTGGACTCCATAAAGGTGATATCCCATGTTACTACAGGAAATAGGATGATGTGTCATCCAATCAAGTACAAATACATTTTTTTTAACTTGTAGTTGAAGACACTTGATGTCAATAAAATTTTTCAAATATTAATTCAGTAATTAAATCTAATTAATTCATTTTAGTTTTTTTTAGATTTAAGTTGCATATATCAACCAATAGATGGCGACTGATAAACCTAAAAAATCAAAAATTATTTATAAAGGACTTTCTGCAACATAATGTGAAAAAAGTAGGAATTGACTTTACATTTTTTTTTATATTACTTGTTTTATATTCAATTGTTTTTTCTTTTTAAATGTATCGATCAAATTCATATAACTTATAGGAATTACTGTACTGTACTGTGATTTTAAATTACTGTATTATAATACAGTACTGTGTTATATGAATAATTCTATTCGACTGTATATAAATAAAGTAATTTAAAGATTTTTTAAGAATTTAAATTTTATTATATCAAATCTTTATCTTCTATATAAATTTCAAAATATAAAAATTCATTGTTAAACCATCAAGAGATATACAAGGATATAACTTTTCTATTTATCAGAGAGATTTATAAGAAGATAGCTTTAAAAAATTTAAGATTTGATTTTTTTTATTCCTATATATCAAAGACATCTTGAGAATCAAATTGAGTTTAAAGAAGGACACATAAAAGAATTTAATACAGAACCCCATGACATCAATTTTGTATATTTCTTTTAAAAATAAAATATTTCACCGAATTTAAAAATTGAGAAGTATCTTATTTTAAACTTTTATGGATTTTATATTCAGCTTGATAGAAAGAAATTGAATCTTTCACGAAGATTCTGTTCTCTTGGGAAAAGGATTCTTGGGATTTTCTGAAAGCAAGTTAAACTCATCTGTAGAAGATACTTGTAATTTGTGAAGAAATATTTTTAGAGCATGTACAGTAAAAAAATCAATTCGAAGAAGATTGTTTTAATATTTTTAAATTTAAATATATTATTGTATATTATTTAATTTGATTATGCTTACATAAATCAAGAATTCAATTGTGCATTATAATATTGCAATTTTTTAATAAAGGATGAGGCAGATAAATTATTAAAAATAAAATAAAATTTCAAAATATGGAATTGTATTAAATAAGAGGAACTTAAAATTCTGGTATTTTTTTTATCATTCTTATCAGGGAATTCTTATCAGAGATATACAGTTAGACACGCATTCTGTGCAAGTAGTGGATTTATTCTAAAACAATCCACTGCTTACAGGTAATGTGTATGGTACAGAATGCGTATGTATCCAGAGAATCAAAACTTAATTTATTTTTTTTTTAATTTAATAATATTTTGTTTGTTTGGGGGACAAAAATCATCTCCAATTAAAATATGCCATAATTCAAAAGATTGTCCGATACCAATTCCTTTTTTTAATTTACTTTCATGAAATAACTTTCGTTTCGATTAAAATTCCTTTAAAAATTTAATTTATTTGCTAAGAATTTTCAATATAAGTTAAAAATAAATAAATATGTACATATAAATTGAGTTGCCCTCTCACAAAAGAAACAAAACAATTTTTGTTCCGTTTAAGATACTTATGATTATTGTTAACTATATTTCACGTAACTCTTCTAAAAATTGTTAACAGCTTTGAAAAAGAGAAAATTTCGCAAAGCAATATTTTAAATCAACAAAATGTAAGATATTTTTTTTTCCCAATTAATTGATTTCTTGTTATGCGTGACATTAAGAAGTTTTGTAAAAAATTATTTGTTTGTTTTGTGAACAAAATGTTCTCGAATACCGGCATTATCTTAAAAGGAATTTATTCCTTCTTAATTCCGTTTTAAATTCATATGCAATTCTATCAACTTTTTTTTTATTAATTGGAGTCTTATTTAAAGATGAAAATATAGTTTTGTTACCTTAAAATTTATCCGGATAAATATTGTTAATTTAAGAAGTTATGTTATTCAAATTTATAAACTTTTAATGAAAACATTTGCATATATAAATAGTATAGTTTATGAAAGTTTAGAAAGATAGTTATAATTTCTTGAATATATATATATATATATTCGTATACTTTCTCTTATATTAAAATATCATTTACTAATTTCCAATGCAAGACTATTTAATGATAGAGGTTCATTTTCTCTCTGTACTTTACCTTTTCGTGATCTGAATATCCTGTCATATTTACTATTCATCGTGCGTGAAAAAGACACACACATATATATATATATATATATATATATATATAATTATACTTCAATGTTTCTCGCCGCTACAATTCGTGCAAGTATACATTTTACATCATTATTACACGAATAATATATCATTAAATAAAGCCGATATCGTTATATCGATGTAACGTAAACTTGATATGCTTCATCATAAAAAATAATATAAGTTTTGATGTAATTTAAAATATCTATTGTGGTGTCGAACAGAGAAAAACCTGAATTTGCATTTCACTTCAATTATAACTTTTAAATCCCTATGCGATTTAAAAAGAAATTTTATTTGTTTGTAAAAATAATATTTTTTTTAAAAAATAAATTTTATTATTTATGTAAAGATATTAATAAAATTCTAAACTAAAAGTGAGTAAGTAAAAAGATAGGAAAAACAATATGTTTCTTTAACATTTACATTACAGTTATTGATCTTTTTAATAACCTCATTAACTAATGAAATAAAATCTTGTTTTCTAGATCAGAAAAAAAAAATAATTTAAAGCGCATTTTTGTGCAAGATCTATTAAATTTATTTCCCTTTAAATCTTTTTGATGAATTGATTAAACCGTGTGACAAAAAAGGGCAATTCAATTTTATCTTCAATTGACTTAGTGCTTTGAAATAAAATAAATTATGAGAGTTTTAAAAAATAAACGCTTTTTGAGTCAAAAAAAAAAAAAAATCAAATCTAAAATTTTTAAAATGATATTCTTATAACTCTCTGAGAAACAGAAAAGTTAAACCCCTATATAGCTCTTGAAGATTTAATAATAAATTTTTATTTAAGAAAATTTATATGGAAGATCAAAAATTTGAAGCAATAAAACTCAAATTTTAAAAAAATCCTTTAAATTACTTGAATTATATACAGTTGCATTAAACTAATACCCACATTTAAAAAAGATCTAAATGATTAAAAAAAAAAAAATTAAACAAAGTATCATTGATTTAATATGGTTTATATTGTGTCTAATTCTCAGTGTCTTACAGTACAGGAAGAACTTCCCATGAGTAATCTATTCATGGATGGAGGGAAAGGGGCAGCTTCTGTTGTGATGGAATACCCGTAGGTAAAAGTCTTACTTGGCTCCGTGTTGCTGAAGAACAAGGAAAAGGATTTTCCAGGAGGAAGTTTAGGGGGAACTACCCCCATTTGCGCATCGTATAGGAGATAAAACTTGAATAATCCCACCAGCTAACGTGGCAAGATGTTGAACTTCAGAAACATCATCGAGTCTTCTGGTTTTTGAAACCTGACAACATTCCCTACAACAATGTTGCCCTGGGATTGAACCTTAACTTTAATGCTCATGTTTGCCATCGAGCCGAGCTTGTTTATGTTGGTTTTATGATACAAATTTTATCATTTTTGATATAGTCATCTTTCACCTGAAAGCAGTTTTAATATCTCTGCACGAGCTTTCTTAGACATTCTACATGGAATATCACTTTTAGGTGGTTTAGTCCGAAAGATCACTTTTGATGATTTTATCACTTTATGGTAGACAAAAGGCTAAATCACTAGTCAAATGCAAAATTGGGCTGTTAAAAGTATGGTCAAGCAGTTATAATCAGAAATTTATATTATTTAGACAATATGAGAGTCATGAAACCACAGTGGTAGTTTTCCTTTACTCAATAATGCAGTTCATAAATTCTTGTGGATGGTCCTGCAGCATTGTGTTTACTGCTTTAAGAAAGTGAATCAAAATAACTCCATCATGGTGCTATTTTAAATTATATAATTTAGAATATTATAATATAAAGATTGTATAAAAATATACTATTTTTCTAAAATGCACGTTATGTAATATTTTGATAAAAATGAATTGTTATTTTATGTTTTTCCATAATGCTGAATATAATTAATTAAACGGAAGTTTTCAATTTTCATTTTTATAAACACAATTCCTATGATTAAAGATAAAATATATAAAAAATATAAATATTTTCTGTAAGCAAGATAAAATACCAAATAATCCTTGCGTAACATCTAGTCAGACTTTGATATACCAAGCAAATCCCATGAGATAAAAATGTGAAATAGCGGAAGAAATTGAAAAAAAGACTGAACAGATATTCAATGCATTTAAATGGAAATGTTAACATCATTGTTTGAATAATTTAGAATATTATAGTATAGTATAATAAAGTATAATAAAATTAAATATAATATAATATAAAATTAACTTTTTATAAACATTCTGCTATAATTTTAATAAGATATTTAAATGTTTGTAATATTTATATTACACATTTTTGTAATATTTATACTATTTTTTTCTATAATTTTGTTTCACAAAAGTTAAGCTACGAAAGTTTTGTAGGAAATTAAACAAGAAAAGCTTATATTTATTGCACTATTTAAAAATTAATTTTTAATGGGTTTTTTTTATTTTATTTAATTGTAATATAAAAGCTAAGAAAATTATGTTATGATGAAAGCATCAATAAGGTATATTTTTAACGAATTATTTTTGTATATATTTTATTTTTATACATAACGAATTATTTTTGTAATATATTTTTCACGAAAATCGTCTCGAATCATGAAAACTGCTGACTCTATTCTACCAAGAATTGAAACATGACGTTTCGTCTGAAAAACGGATAATTTGATAATAAATGTGAAGAACAATGTCAGACAGTCTACTGAAATCTTATAAATTTTAACTGACAGATGTCAGGTTTCAAAATGGAATGTATTACTAATGTTCTATATTATATATAGAGATAATAAAGAAAAATATAATCACTTTTTGAAACTACTATTTACGGGTTTCTTTATTACAAATTTCTTTTGAAATTTCATTTAAAGTGTTAAGAATATTTGTGCCTTTTCTTAGTTATTTCTTATCGAACAAAATACATGAAATTGTCCACAATCAGTTCATGATATTTACTCTGTAAAATTAATGAAATTCTAGAAAAACGCACCCAATGCTGTGGTTTTTCATTGATATATTTGAATTGAAATATGTATTATTAAAAAAAAATCTAATTAACTATACCATTTTCAACAATTTTACCAAGCAATACTAAAGATGCTATTACATTAATAAAAATCACATAAAAGCATTAAAATATATTAATGAAAATGAAGAAGTACGTCACTTATTTATTTATCATTTTAAATATATATAAATTATTAAATTTGCTCTTCATTCCAACTATTTGATAAATATTAGGTATTGAAATTAATTCGATTAGCTTGATAGATATTAGCTACTAGTTAAGATAGCTAGATAGCCATTTTTAACTAGTATTATTACCAAATGAAGCAGACTGGGAATAATTCCGTGCCAGACAACTTTCTTTAGGTTCTGATGCTATTTCGTTGAAGTGTAAAACAATACAATACTTGAAAAATATTGAATGTTGTACAGGGAAAAAAAACATTTACTTGAAGTTTAACGTTCTATTTATATGATAAAAAAATTTTAGCTGAAGGTCATCGAATTCCCGTGGAAGCTTATGAGGAACATACACCAGATTGAAGAATAGTTAAAAAAACGTGGATTTTGATGGAAAGAAAAGACTGAAAGCGTTTTGGCTAACCAATAAAATATCATAAACTTCTAAATTTAGTGAAATGATTAGTGTAGATCGTCATCGACTTCGCTTGAGGTATTTGAATTAATCATTGAATCAGGAATGTAAGAAAGGATATTGTAGCATTTTTACCACTGGGTAGAAATATAGCATTTGTGTACCCAGGGGAAAGGATTATATATTCTTTAACAAGCGCATAATGACAACCTAAGAATCAAATCTGACAGCATATAAGCAGTATCGTGAATATTTATATTACATGCAATTAGTATTTCGCACTAATGAGAACAACCTGTCACTCAAATCTGAGAGCAGATAATCAGTGTAATGATAATAAGACATCATGAAACTAACGATTTACATAAAACAATTGGAGATGGGATATGGATTATGCCAAGCGTTGTTTCATCGTGATTGGTGATAAACCATGACCTATGGAAATGTCCACTCCGATGAGATGTGAGGTAAGCTCCCCCTCCCCCACCCCATTTTGACGGATTTTTAAAAGGCAGGTTTTTTGGAGAAGGAGAAAAAGAGTGTTATGCGACAAGTCGATAAGAAGTGTTGTTTTTCTTTTTTCTGAAAATAAGTGAACTGGCAGGAGATTCCGTCTGTTTGCAAAGTGGGCCCCTTGTGGTTTCGTGTATCACGCCGTGTGATAATTAACGTCTGCCGCACACTGGATGGATTACATTCGTCATGGACTCGAGAACTCTGAAAAACTCCGTCTTTGGAGGGAAGTGAGCTTATGAACTAGCGTTACATCTATAATTTTCGTTTCTTTATAAATAACGTTCTATATACACACAGATATATATATATATATTGATTTGTCGTGTTTCTCATCATATTGAAACGTCACGGCCTATACTAAACTTTCAGGTTTAAGGTTTAAGGTTAAACTTTCAGGTTTCTGAAAGTTTAGTATAGGCATTTTAAGTTTAGTATATATATATATATATATGTAATATTTGCAAATAAAAATTAAAGTTAAAAATTAAGTTCTTTCTCGAACCTGAAAGCTTAGTATAGGCCGAGACGTTACAATATGATGAGAAACACGGCAAATCAAGTTGAGAGTAACAATGTTATCCCCATGTTGGAAGTAAATAACAATTATTTTAAATACCTTTGGATTCTCAAGACATGACTTCTTTTGTAAATCATTCAGTCGAAAATACATGCTGAGTTTCAGCAACTCTTCCATTTTTTGTAAGGTCAAAGATTAGCCTAAATTCGCGGATACGTTAAAAAGCGATTCCTTTTCTTAACAATAAATTCGTGTTCTGAAATAGGGAAGCAATAATTAGTTATGGACATCATTTTTATTGATGCATTTATTTATTTATAATGAAAATGCCATTATGGAATACCTAATTTATTAATAAAAAAATGTAAACATTTTAATGAATCAAGATTTCTTAAACTCATATTCTCTGACATACCAGATCCATCATACTTTCTTTTTAATACATAAACCATGAAGTTATCAAAGGTATATCATTTGTATATTTCACGAATTTGTATATTAATTTATAATAAATTTCATTTCTGGGTAACACAAACGTGAATACATAATATATATTGAGAAAATATTTTTTTAAACATTTTTAGGAATCAAAATATCTTAAATTCATTATTTTTGACAGTAATAGATGCATAACATTCTCTGTTTAATTTATAATCTTCGAATGTATCACATTTGTATATTTTAAGAGAATTATATATATATATATATGTATTAATTTATAGTGAGAAGGCCATTTTTGAAAAAGAAAACACGTTATTTATGTTTAATATCTAATATAATAAGGAAAACATTTTAAAATATTTTGATGGATCAAGATTTCTTAAGTTTGTATTCTCTAACAGTAACAGATGCATTACGTCCTCTTTTGAATTTAAAATTGTTGAATTATATTTTACGAGTTTATAAACTATTTTAGTTAAACTACATCTGTGTCTTAGTTAAAAATCTGTCAGAAAGAGTCTTACTGGCAGTTTTCATTAAATATACACGTTTTGCTCATTACTATTTACCATTTCCCCATTTAATATGTTAAGTATCACAAATTATTACTTATGAAAGATGGAAAATTTTCGAATTACAACGCTTCTTGCTCAGGGGATATATTTTTATTATTCATGACATTTATGAGCAATCCACAGAAGAATCACATTATTTCACTGGCTTTGACAAGTTTGGTCACACAGGTTGATGTGAAAATTGCATTACACTGTGGGGACTGATATTATCTTCTGTGGATTCTGGATCCATACCATCAATTTATTTTGCCAGCGACATCATTTCACCTGAAATCCACTTAGCATAATGAAAACTGGCACTGTGTTTGCGATCTGCTCTCATGAGATTCTATTAATTATTGATTCGCCCCATTTGCTTTAAATATTATTTAGAGTCGTATGATGTGGATATTTGCATTAGAAATTTCTCTTTCTGTTGTCTGTTTGAAAAATTCACTGTGCTGTGTCAATGCAATTTGATTAAAAATTAATCAAAACACTTTCCTTGATCTTTAATTAGAAATGTTAGAATGCTATCCAAGGAATGTTAAATAGGAAATTAAAATTATTTACTCATAATGGAATAAGGGATTTTCTAATTTGTGACTGTGTTTTTCTATTATATTTTGATAGAAATTAATGCACTGATACTAACAAATAAAAATTTGAAATAACCATAATTATTTCTTATAACTATTATATTCCTTTTTGTCGTCATATATTAACTAATTGGAATGAAAAATGATTTCAGTAGAATGAAAAAAGATTTTTTTGTTTTGCTACATTTAATAATTCTTTTTTATAGATAATTCTTCCATCATAATATTATAGTATATTCATTAATTATTCATTTAAAAGTAAATATGTTTATTCAGAAAAAAATGTGATATTAATGAAAAATATGAAAGCTATATTTCTTAATTTCATTTTTTTTTGTAAGAGATAAATTATGCATTTTTAATCAATTACTTAATTGGTTTATTTCATTGCATTATAGTAATTCAAATCAAATTTAATGAGTGTGGATTCCGTGCTACGTTTTAAAGCTAGGAGAATCCAGGTTCAAAACTCGATAAGAAAAAAAAAATCGAAGCAAATCCTAGTCCAAAAAATCTATGTCTTTGATGAAAAGGGCTACGATAAATCTGCAAGCTGGAATGGCCTCCAGTTGGGCTTAAACAAAAAAAGGAAATAGGTTCATTTCAATTTTGTAATGGCAGAATGTGTGTACAATATAGTATTCTTCAATATATAACCTGGATTATTTTGAATTTGCTACACATATGTGTTCTAGCACTCATTTTGATGTACTGGCATTTGAAAACGACAAATCTCGTTCAATGAAAAAAATAAAAAAAATATTAAATATTAATACATAAATAAGATATTAAATACTTGATTTATGATGCAAATATAGGGGGCCTGATGGCCGAATGGATAGCGCTCAGGCGTTCGGTACCAGAGGTATCGGGTTCAAATCCCGGATTTGCCCATGGGTGTTGTAGTGGTTCGGAATCAACTTTAAGCAGTAGGTCCCGCTCCTAATAGGATCGTAGAGCGCTGCGGGGGCATTGTTACTCCGCGTCCGTGGCTTACCATCAAGTTACACGCGCCCACTGGGTAATGCAAAGTGAGTAACATCGGTGCAGCCGTTATGGCGAAAGATCACGGTCTATTTGCCAGCTGCATTAGAAGAAAAAAAAATGATGCAAATATTGAATTTCGATATTTATTTATTCAGCATCAATAAACTGAAAGAAATTTTGAAAAGGTATTACTTTATAATGGTTGAAATAAATATACGCTCAATTTTCTTAGAATGTAAAATCTGTTTCAATATCTTTTTATTGTATTGATAGTAAATTAATTCCTTAATATTTTCGAATTAGGGGGAAAAGTCTAAAATATGATAACGTACATTTGATTTAAAATATTAAATCTTGATAATAATATATATTTATTTTAAATCTTGATGTACAATATATATATATATATATATTAATATTTTTTTAAACTGCATGTCAGGATTTTAACCACTTGAATACCACTGCTTAAAATTGATAAATTAAACAAGTCAAAACGTAACGCTTTACATAAATTTCTGAACCTCGTGGCTATTATCATTTGTAGCATACGAAATGTATTCTTGGTAGCCAGGAGCAATATACAACGACATAAAAATAATTATATATCATCAATATATAGTTTTAATTATTGTAACTTAAATATCAGAATTCAATATTACTTTCAGAAATAATTAATGTTATAGGAATTAAAGTATTTTATTGGTATTATAAGGACATATAGCATGATAAATATAATAGAAGTCATAATGATAAATATTATAGAAGGACACACTAATGTTGCTTTCTTTGGTATATCACGCTCTTTGTGTATCCCAAGTTCATCAAAAAAATTTTAGCATGATGACAAATAATAAATAAACCATTTTTAATTGACAAAAATTTTATATCCAATACTATTTATTGAAATATAAAAAATTTATCAAAATCAATAGATTGGCAAATAATTAAATAAAAAGTATTTCAGTATTAGATTTCATCGATTCAGTACTAAGATTTCTTCGATTTCTTATCTCTTAGGTTCTTGTAGTAGAATTAATTATAACTCAATACCTGCCATGACTTATTTTTCCTCCGAGTCCATTTTACTGGATGGTAGAACTCTCAATAAATCACAGTTAGTTTGTCAGTTATTCATTTGAGACTAATGACATTCTTGATGATCCGATGAGCTACAAATTGATGAGTTCTGTGATTCTTTGTGGAGAAAGCAATACTTCAGTATGGATTACTGCAGATTCAACAACTTTTATTACTAGAACAGAAAATAGCATTTTATTCGTTTTGTTTCCCATGATAGTTTTTTATTTCTTTGCAACATGATTCTTGTGTATCATATAATACAAAATCTCTGTTGGTGCATAATGAGGTTGCTAACATCCAAGAAAAATAACTGAGGTATTTGATTCATTTAGGAGAAATTTCCCAAAATTCACAGTACTGTTGATGCGAGACTATTATATACTCTATTGACTCTCCTTATTTCTATAAGAATGTAATGACTCACGCTATAATTATATTTTCACACTATCGTGTTAATGCCACAGTCAATACATTGAGAGTTGTCTGTATTTAAAAATCACTGTCACTTAATTTTTAATTACTATTACTGAATATAATTGAAGTAATTTAATATTATAATATTTATTGCAAATTATTGTAAAAATAATTATAATTTCAAGTACACTGGTAAAATCATATATCAGTAGTGGCATGTTGTATATGACAGAAATGCTTGTCTGTCAGTGCAGTCACAGCGTTGTTGAATTTAGAGATGAATAAATACATACAACCAGTTATACAAGTGTCGTATTTTCGTTTGCGTGTTCTAAATTCATTTACAATATTTGTTAAATGATAAAGGGAATTTTATAAGTAGAAATACATTTTTTAACCGTATATGAAAGATACTAAAACTGTATAGAGTAGGTGAACTTGGCTGCCAGGTTGAGAGATGTAATATCTAAGGGCACATATATTTTCAGTCTCGATGGGCTTAGAAATATCATAACAGTTTTGTTTATGTGTTAGAAGGCCATTCTAATGCATTCTGTGTCAGCGAAATAATTATAATAAACATCTTGCTGTACCCAAAATTCCTGCACAGCCCAAAATCTCCAATCAATGCCGTTGTGTTTACATCGTTAAGGACACGGAATAGTTCGACCCCTTAGGAAATTTGACCCTCCCTAGCAAACAATAACTCCTGTCCGTGAATACACCTGCTTTCCTTTTCGACTTCCAGTCACCGCTTATACTAAATGGCTGCAAATACTTGACATCGCATGGGGAGAAATAGTAAATATGGCACGCGATATCCGTAATAGAGGCTGAGATTCAAAATAGCCCGCGATATAACATCAGAACCGATGATATATGGCATTGGTTCCTCTCACTTCTGGTCTGCTATGGCCGTTTCCCTGATTTCTATATTTACACTTTCACCTGTTGTTAGGATGAATACATATTTATATCTAATCATATATGTGTAGGATGTCCTTCTGCGGGTTTGCTATCTTACCGGACAACTAGTAAAAGCGTAGCAATTGCAATTTTGCCTTCCTGAAAACATAGCTACCCAGTTATTCCAGTTGTAAAGTGTGATTAAATCCTGATCCAGTCTTTCTGCATGTTGAAAAAAAAATCTTCGTATTTGCACTTCTCTTATCCTACCCTCGTTTAAAATTATTCAACTGCACAAAATCTCTCTTATGTTTACTTCGTAGCATTATGTATATCTTTAGGCAATATTTACTCAACATTTTAAAGCATTCTCTCATTGTACTGTTCTAATACAGAAGGGATTTTGTAGTATACATTACTTATATAAGGTTTGTGACTCTGATATCTTAATTATAGTTGCAGTGATCTAGAGAAAAACTCATATACAAATACATATATATCATTTATATAACCCTGAGAAATGCCATTTTATTTTCGACTGTATCTATTAATAATTAAACTGAAAATTAAAATATTATATAATTGTCCATTAATATAAATAATTATGCAGGTGTCAGAAAGAAAATCCATGAAAGACGTTATTAAAAATGACGTATGCATTATGAAAATAAACATAATTTATAAGAATAAATAAAAAATCAGGTTCTTTTTAATTTAATGCAGTAACGAAATATAAGTTTCCAAATTAAAATAAGTACGTGAACCTTTCAATTAAGCCAGAATTATAGCTGTCATAAAATTTTAGTCCACGCCTATTAGAGTAGAATATCACAATCGCTGTGTTTTAATGATATAGTAAGAAACGGAGCACGCAAGAAGAATATTAAAAAAATTTTCCTCACAAAATTTTAAATCATACATAGAATGGATGCTTGATTCTACATCACATCACTTCCAATTTTCAAGAATACACCCCCTATCTATTAAGAAGAGAGCAGTAAATAATAGAGAGTTTTTGCATACCGTACGTTAGTTACCGTAGGACGTCCGTTAGCTTTTTCTCCCTAGCGCGCATGCTCATAGGAAACTGAGCATGCGCGCTAGGGAGAAAAAGCTACGGTAACTAACGTACGGTATGCAAAAACTCTCTAATAACTAAAGGGAAAAAGTATGCAATAAGGGAAGTGAAAAGTTTTCACGCCACACCTCATTTGAATATCTAGGATCCAATAAACCCTTATGAGTTAAGAAAGGTGGAATAGTAAATAAACAAGTTCAAATGCTATGAGGAGATTACACAGATCAAGTAATATGGTAGAGTAAATAAAAATGATGAACAAGAAGCAGTACAATATTTAAAAAAAAATGTTTTTTTTACAAAACTGATGTAAAATAAGAAAAAGGAAGCATAGTCAAGAATTGTTGAATAATGACTAAAAACGTGAATATGAATATTATGTCATAAATGTTCATTCCATGACTTTAGCCAGAATGAATACCTCTTGGAGGTCGCCATCAATTCATGCATGGTATGCCGCTAAATATCCTGGTATGTCCTTGCAGTGCTCCTGTCCTAAACCTGCTCAAACGGCTTTAGCTAGACTAAGGACGGGCCACACTAAGAGTTTGACCTTCAATGGAGACGAGAAGACATATACCCTTTGTCATTGTTCGGCCATCGCGTCTCCCTCTCATCTCATCTATTGTATTGGTGCCTCTGTGAGGCAAATGTTGAATGAGGGGAGGACAGTTTACGATCTATTGATGCAGCATGATCTACTGGACTTGGTTTAGGATTCTAAATCAAGGGGATAAGCAACAACAACAACAACAACAAAACAACATGTCATAAATTGGTTTATTGAATTTTTAAAAACAATCATATTAAGAAATTATTGTGAAAACCAGAGAAAAAAATTCAGTTTTCAAAGATTATACTCGATTATTGCAATACAAAGATTATAATTCCTAATAATTTAATTATAAATCCCATCATAATAAACATATATTTTTATTTATAAAGATGGTTATTAAATTTATAATTTTCAATCTGCTATATTTATTGCCTATTTCTATACCATGGGGTAGGAATTTCATTGTTTTGGTATAGAATAAAATGTATGCTTCTGTTATAAGAATTGTTGGATAGTGCAGTAGGAGAATAGGTGTTTTTCTCTACATTTGAAAAAAAAATAACATTTGAAGTTTAATCGATTAAGAGGGGTTGAGAAGAGACCAGATAACTTTCAAATATATATTGTTTTTCTTCTCAGAATTCTATGACTCATTCTTAGTTATAATTTAGCTTTTTAGCTTTTTTCCTCATATTCCTCATATTGCTGGCGTCCATACGGAAAGGAAAAAGTTCAAAGATAAATAAATATTTAAGGGAATATGAATGTCTATGAATTGAATTAAAACAAATACGTTTTGTAATAAAATACGATAAAATATTGCTTAATATTTAGTTGCACGCTTTCACCGACGGTAAATGTTTTAGAATGCACATTTTAGAGTTCAGGATGACAATAGAGATTCATTTCTTCTACTGTCAATTATTCTTGATCATTTATCTGATTAATCGAAGCTGATGAATGATAAATTCAAAAACTCTTCATTTATAATTAACTTAATGATTTTGCAGTATTTTTAAAACAAAGTTCACTAAAAGTACAGCTAAAATGTCTGATAAATGTTAGAAGAAATTGTCTAAAAACTGTTCTAAAGGAAAAAAAAGAAAAGGCAAAAGCAATTTCCTGTTTCCCTCTACGAAGTTCCAACGTAAAGTTCAAATGTTCATGGTATAAAATTGATGTACTCAGGCTATATCTTTTCCAAAGTTTTCTTTACAAGATTTTAAACAATAAAATTTTTTAAAGTACAAGTACATATTTAGTTTTTTCAATTATAAAAAATTTTTAGTGCACTTCATGTGCAGATATTAATATAATGAACAATATTATTTTGTAGGAAATCTTTCAAGAAATTTAATATACGTATTATAAGACATATCAGTAGTTTAAGCAGTTTTGTTTAAATTTCCAAACAAATTTTAATTATTTTAATTTGTTTTGATAGAAATTATTAAATAAAAAGAAAACATTGGCATTGTATCAAGAGATTGAGGCTTACATAAAATTGGAAATATATCAATATTTTATTCCCGTGGAAGACATTTTCGTAATATATGTTGAAAAATATAGTTTTTTTATTTGATTTATAGTATAATTTTTATCTAAAATGTTTGGTATTTGTATTATCAATAGATATTAAAATAATTGGAAAATTTCTTTAATATTGTTTTTATTAATCTGATTAAGTTAATATAATAAAATTATTGACAACTATGTTATGAAATATTTTTCATATTTATATTTGGGATACCCTGGTTAACTTGGTGTTAACACCAGTGAAATAAATTTCTCCAATTAACTGTTATAAAAAAAAAAAATTTGCAGAAGAAATATTTTGAAAAAAAAAAAATAGCTATTTATTTTACGAGAAAAAAATTAATTAGTTCCAAAGAATAACTTAAAAATATGAAAAAATTACAATAATTTTAACTTATATTATACAATTAATAATTTATAAATTTTAAACTAAGAAAGCTATAATAAAAATTAACTTAGTGATTTTGAATTTTTCTAAATTTATTTCAGCAAGCAATAATTTTTTTTCAGAGTCTTTCTTTTGTATCAGAGTCAGTCCTGAAATTATATTCTTCAATGTAAAAGTTTTAAATAAATAAAATTTAATTAACAAAAATAAGTTCAACTTGTAATTTATTACTTGAATTAGCAAATTTCATTTTTATTAATTAATTTAAAAGCATATAAATATTACCTGTGTTTGAACTATTGATTTTTTCATTAACAAAAAAAAAATTGAGGTTACAAGGGAATATCTAAATCCTCTTTACTATAATAAACAATTAGATATATTTTTTGTATTATATAAATAAATTAAAAATATTTGATTAATTAGAAAGTTACATAGATTTAACAAAATCAAATTAAATAGAGCATAAAAATGTATTTATGAGCAACTCATATTTTACCCAGGACATCAGTCAGTAAAAATGAAACCTCATACAGTCTTTATAAATGAGCAGCTCAAACTTTGTTTAGTTTTTATAAACTATGAAACTTAGACATTATTTTGTTTACCCTTGTCGTCTAAATTTACTTTCATAGAAAAATAACTGGAAATTTTTTTTTAAAGAGTCTCTTTTATCATGGATTATAGAAGATAAATAAGTACTCTGTATCACATCTCATTACGGATCATTTCCTTAAGAATTTTTTTCTGCTAACTTTTAAAGAAGAAAATAAATGAAAAATTTATTTCTTCAAAGGTTTTACATCTTTTTTTTAATCACTAATATTTCTTTGTGTTTCATTTTTTTTTTTCGTCGATTGATTCTGATATAACTTTGTACAAATTATTTTTGCACGTGTCACAATAAGCAATTTTATGATCTTTCTTAAAAGTTTAAGAGATAAATTTTAAATATAAAACTTTTGCATTTATTAAAATTTTTAATGTTGCTTCATATTAAAAAGTAATACTAAATACATTAAATTATCAATGTAAAAAATATTGTAATATGTCATTTAGAATTTAAGACAGATTTACAGTCAGAATTTAAATAGTAATTTTCCCCAATAAAACTGAAAAAAATGCACGCACTTTAATTCAAAAAGTTTATAATCATTGACTTTTTCTTTTATAGTGCTGTCAAAATTATGTCATGGTTATTGGTAGAAAAAGTTTCTGAATTTATGAATCCGTGTGCTTCCGTATTCCACTTAGTCACGAATGAGTGTTCCACTTAGTTAACATTCATTGACGAATGTTGAAGGGTGATCATTGAGTTCCTGAAGGAATTTTAAAGTTTAATTGCAAATTATACGAGAGGAATCTCAATATCTGCCACATCAATGTCGGATAATCAAGATTAAAGAGGTCTTGCATTACAAAAAATGCTTCTAACTATATTCTTGTACAAATGTTTCACTATTTTAAAAATTGTAAACTTGAGTTGAATGCAAAATCAAGAAATAGTTTTCATGATTTTTAAATTAAATTACTTGTGAAGTTTCTGTTTCAATTTTTAGTTGCATATCTAATATATATTTAAGTAGTTCTGCAAATAATTAATTTCAAACTACTTAGAAAATTGAATATTTTATTAAATATTAAAATATAAAATATTTTAAAGAAAAATTACGATACTATTCTGTGAATTTCACAGATAAATTCAAACAAAAATGTATTTTTTTATTTATAATATATATTATGTCTAAGCTTTCTAAAGTTCACAAATTTTTTAAAGTTTTGAGTAATTTATTATTTAACTAATTTACTCAATAATTTATTACATTTATTATTTATTTAATTTATTTATTTATTATTTAATAATTTATATTTTGTTTGTTTTCGAATTCCACACATAAATTATCTTTATTATAAATTATTATAGCTTTTATTAAACATTTATTAATTATATACTTATTCATTGTAAATCATCTTACAGCAAAAACAAAAGTACAAAACAGTAAAAAGTAAAAAGGAGTATTATTAAAAATAACTATTTCATTATTCAATTCAATATATTTTAAGCTCCCATATACTTTTGTTTGGAAAATAATTAATAATTTTCTATGTTTTTCAATTGCATTAGTAGTATTAGTAGTAATTTTTCAATTGTATTATTTAGTAAATTATATTTGTAGTTTCCTTTCGATTCATTTAGCCTTGAATAATGTTATTATAGTATTCATTAAAGTATAGTATTATTTCTGATGATAGTATCAACGAAAGTTTAGATATATTTAAATAGGACACGTTATTTAATGTAGTTCATCTCAAAACTTTAAAATAGTTTAAGAGTTTGAGTTAAATTTTATTGTTTGGTTTTATTTTTTTTTTTTTTCTGATGTAGCTTGCTTTTCTTATCCTTTTCCTTAGGTATTGAAACTTTTAAATATAAATAGGCAACCACTAGTGAGAATCAATTAAGAGGTAATTAATAGGTAAAAGTCATATATTTCCATGTCGACATGTGTACCTTTCCAAAAATTTAAGCAGGGCAAAACAAAAATGTAAAAATATTCTTCTTCAATCAATTAACAGAAAAAAATCGTCAAAAAACTTTAAAAATCTACTCATTTCTTAAAAAGTATTCTTAAAAGTAAGTAATGCAGTCTAAAGTATGTAAGCAGAATTGGCAAATGATATATTTATGTCTAGAAAAAATCTGTTGGAATTTTTTTTGTTTTGTTTTACGGAAGATTTTCTAATTCTTTTAAAACTGTACTAGAAGAAGAATTTCCAAATTCTTGAAGAATATTAAAGTAAAAATAACGTTTTTAAAATGTTGAAATTTTTTCGATATTCTAGATCGTGTTTTCGAAAAAAGAAACTTTGTTGCAGGAATTTGTGGAACGGAAATCCCTGTTCCTTATTCCAAAGTGCGTTTCACAAAAAAATCAATCTATCTTTATATATATGTTTTTACATTATTTCTACTACACACACCTATATATATATATATATATATATATATATATATATATGTAGTGTGTGTAGTAGAAATAATGTAAAAACAAAATAAAAATTCACATTTTCAGATGTTCGTATTTAGGAGCCTTAAGGGAATTCGAGATAAAATTGCAATGCAAAATTATTATATAGTTTTTTGAACATCAGATAATCTGCATGTTACTCGATACGGTACAAAAGATACGGTAGATAGATATAAAGGAGATTCCACGCTATCCGGATGCAGCGAATGGGAGGTTACATAACATCCCAACTGTGCATTGACAACTCGAAAAGAACATCTACAAAAGTACATTTGGGAAGTTCGAACCGTAGTATTTGAACTCATAAAAGGAATTTTCCATTCTTAAGATTTACCGCGCATATGCCTTGTGTAAAAAATGAGAACTCCAGATTCATCTTCGTTCACCAATTGTTGAATTATACTACCCATATTTGAAGAATGTGTTATACATGATTTACATAAAATCCACCTCTAGAATGAATAATACATATCTTTGGTTGGACGAAACGAAATATAATATTTAAATTTTAAGAGTGGCATGCTTGTTGTTAACAATTCAAATTAGTTTATGGATAATGGCGAGCTTCTATTGAAAGCGATGCCATGACAGAAATCATACTAGTCTGTTATAGTTAAGGCTGATGTCCGCTTTTTCAGGACATAGACGACTGGAGATCTAACATGGTATTATCTGCATTTGCATGGTGGTTTTATTTCCATCATGCAAAGAAATGTCAGTTTAAAAAGAAACCGAAAGTTTAAAAGACAGAAATTACCGTTTTCTTATTTATATTTGGCATTTTTTGTTTTGTTTAAATGTAACATAACAATATTTAATTTAGTAATTACACAATGATAGGATTAATATAAAACAGTCTAAAAATGATTGTGTGTGTCTGGCTCCTTAAAATATTTTTTTTTTCATTTTGTTAGAGTGAGGATTTATGAAAAAGAAATATAATGTTCATTTTAGTAAATAATTAAGTTGTATGTTTACTTATATACGTTGAACAAACTAAATTATTTGAATATTTTTTGTACATCGCCTAATTATTTAAAACTGTTTCTAGAGAAGTTTTTATCACTTATACATTATCGTAACCTAAAACATGCTAACAGGAGTTAAGATTAATAAGGAAGCTGCTATAAAATTTTTATTTTCATATCCTTATACAGATAATTCTTCTGAACATGTGTTTGAAACTGAACTCCTCCTAAACGGCTGGACTGATTTTGATGAAATTGTTTTTGTGTGTTTGAGTGGATCTGTCGATGGTTTAGATTTACAATTGGACCCGGTAGATGGCTCTAAAATCGATATAGTTCTTTTGTACGTATATTTGTCACTGAACTCCTCCTAAACGGCTTGACCGATTTTAATGAAATTGTTTTTGTGTGTTTGAGTGGATCTGTCGATGGTTTAGGTTTACAATTGGACACGGTAGGTGGCACTAAAATCGATATAGTTCTTTTGTACGTATATTTGTCACTGAACTCCTCCTAAACGGCTTGGCCGATTTTGATGAAATTGTTTATGTGTGTTTGAGTGGATCTGTCGATGGTTTAGGTTTGCAATTGGACCCTGTAGGTGCCACTAAAATCGATATAGTTCTTTTGTACGTATATTTGTCACTGAACTCCTCCTAAACGGCTTGACCGATTTTGATGAAATTGTTTTTGTGTGTTTGAGTGGATCTGTCGATGGTTTAGGTTTACAATTGGACCCGGTAGGTGGCACTAAAATCGATATAGTTCTTTTGTACGTATATTTGTCACTGAACTCCTCCTAAACGGCTTGACCGATTTTGATGAAATTGTTTTTGTGTGTTTGAGTGGATCTGTCGATGGTTTAGGTTTACAATTGGACCCGGTAGGTGGCTCTAAAATCGATATAGTTCTTTTATACGTATATTTGTCACTGATCTCCTCCTAAACGGCTTGACCGATTTTGATGAAATTTTTTTTGCGTGTTTCAATCGGTGCCTGGAACAGAATGTGTATCCAACAATGGATCCTTGCTTATTTGGATTTGATATTTAATGAAATTGCAGATTCTTTGGTAAAGAATGCCAGAAGTCTGGATCTGACTGCTGTTCAGATGTCCCTTTCAAATGCAAATACTTTGGCTAACTCTACACTTATAATATCTTCTAAGAACAAAACTAAATACCAAATTACAGAACTAAATGTCCACAAAAGAACAGCTACTACTCTCACAAGATTAATGAAGCACCATAAAAATATGAAAATTTCTGCTGATAGTGTTTAAAAAATATGGCAAATGCCCTGATGTCGAGCTTATTGCTTATAGTGCCTTGGATTGCTCAGTTGTTGCAGCCACCAGCTGTTTATTGCCTGAACCATTCCTCGAAAGAGGAATTGTACACCAATCTGGCCATCAACATAGCCAATATGATTTGGGATCACCACGATATTTGATTTTCTTGTACTCTTCAGGGGATACGACACGACAACAACATATTCTGATAACATCTCCAACTTAATTTACAGGTTTTTCCGGTTGATAAATTTTATGGTATGTCCATGGTGGAAGATATTATATTGATTTTCCTGTTGAGTTTTGTACTGAATTCCCTGATGACAATGACAGTGAATATAATTAGAAATTTTTAAAAGTCCCTCTTATATAATACAATTCTATATTAATTAGAAATTTCCTTTTATATTTATTAACATATATTTATCACTTTTTAAATTAAAATTTGCAAATTTATGATACACAATTGAAATCCTTATTTATATAAACATAATCAAAATATATAATATAAAGTAATATATTTAAAAGTAAAAATATAATAAAAAAATATGACTTCATTTTTTGCTTGTAAATGCTGTAAAAATATTTCTTCATAAATTGCAAGTATCTTCTATCGACTAGCTTAACTCGCTTTCAGAAAATCCCAAGAAGCCTTTTCCCAAGAGAACAGAATCTTCGTGAAAGATTCAATTTATTTCTATCAAGCTGAATATAAAATCCATAAAAGTTTAATATAAGATACTTCTCAATTTTTAAATTTGGTGAAATATTTCATTTTTAAAAGAAATAGATAAAATTTATGTCATGGTTCTATGTATAATCCTTTTTATGTATCCTCCTTTAGACTCAATTAAAAAAGATTCATTTTAATTGTTAAGTATTTGATTAATAAATTAAGTATTTGATTCTAATTTGAAACTTTACAAATCAATTTAATTATTTGCTTGGGGTTTAATTAATATGTTGATGACTCCGCAGAAGTTATTAGTTTAATTTAATTTAATATCCAATAAGAAATGTTTCTTTTTTTATTTCAGAAGTTTAACTCAAAGGTTTTAGCAAATTTAGCTGTATATTAGAAGAAAAAAAAATTTACTACATTTTTAAAAAAGTATTTTTTTTAACAAAATATACATTTAAAAAAAAATTGTGGGTTACATTTTAACAAATAATTTCCAAATTTTAGATTTATTTTAGAGGATTTTGGGATTTTAAAAGATTGAAAAGTTCTTGAGTATTGAAAACTTTTAGATATCTAATTAAATATATCAATTTAATAATTAATCATATATTGTAATTGTTCTGTTTTTGAAACAATCATTATAAAAGTAAAAATGTATGCCCTATATATGGTTATAATAGAAAATTTAAGACTTCTTCTTCCTGTAGAACCAATACAAATTCTTCTTAGGAGAGTAAAAGATTCAACTACAATAAATAGTATTAATTTTTTTCTTTCCTGAAATAAAATTAAATTCTCTAAAATATATAAATATTATCATTGATCTTTACTATATATATATTACAACGTATTATAGAAGTATAAGATAAAATGCATGTATAAGAAAATAACAATTTATCATTTTTTTAGATTAAATATCCTATGTAAATGGAAAATATTTGCAGCATGTATCACCGAAGTTTCATTTAAAATATATGAACTATATATATTATAAGAACTATCTATATCGTATGAACTATCTATATTAAATATCCATGTTATAAGAACTGTCTACATCATATGAACTATCTACAATATATATAAACTATCTATATATCTGTCATATCTAGAACTTTTCTACGGATTTGATTGAATTTATTGAGGTAAAGTGTCTAGTGAATGATTTTAAAATAATGAAATATAAAAGAAGCTATTTGAAATTAAATGTGAAAATTATTAGGTTTTCCAGTGTGATAATGTTACAGAAAGAATACAAAAAAAAAAAAGGTTAAATGAAAAAAAAAAACCAACCAAAACAAAATTCGAGATGCAGCTTAGTTGGGCATTTGTCATAATTCATATAGATAGCTAAAAACATTAATTCACATTTTTTTATATTAAAACCGATCATAGATATCTGAAAACAAATGGATGGACCCTTAATGTATATGCACTCATTGTCATAAATATAAGTATACCAAGAAATAATCATTTGTATATGTGCTTGCCATGAATCGTCATGATAAGTTCAACTCATTCTTTGGGCTGTAATTTTTATTGCAGGGAGTGTTTATTACTTGATACTTAATTCAATTGATTAATATTTTAATTCAATCATGATGTCCAATAAAATTCTGAAAAAAATTGTAGAATCCAAATCAGGTTTCTTGGAAATACGACGGTCAGAAAGCTTACTGTTTAAATAATTTTGGAAAAAGATTTTTGTCTACACAGAAAATTAAAAATCTAAATGGTGAACATTAAAAGCATGTAAGTCCAGAAAAAAACATAGGTAAGCCACTTACGATGAGAATGAGATCTTCAAACTTTTATATACATTAAATTTCAAGTATAATTGCAAACAAATTAATTAGTCAGATTGCGTCACCAATTCTGAGAATGTCTTTTTCACAAATAAATCGGTAGTATCATCAATTAACACACAAATAAATGCATTTATATGATGTTTTCTTGTAATTTAATCTTATCACAAAATTTCATATCCATATATTAGGTTGAAAATTATATACAATAACAAAATGCAGTGAGATCATTCTACGTGTGGTCGAGCTTTGTACTGAAGAAACATAACATCTAGCAAATTCGTGAAGTTTTAGGGCAATTCCTGCAAATACCGGGTGAACTGATTGCTTTCCAACTTTTCCCAATAATTGTGGAAAATCATCACATACAAACAATGAACTTCTCTTCATGCAAGTTGAAAGTTATTTGAGTTCGTATTGTAATCCAAATGTCTTTTTAGCTCATTTTGTTTGTCATGTTCAACTGCAAGCAACATTTCTCATCTGCAATTACAATTTTGTTCAGCCCATTTCCTTTAAGTGTTACAAAATGGCAGTATTGCTGATGCCAAGCTTCTCAACCAGATCAAATGGTGTTAGACATGGATCTGCTTCAACACCGGCATATGACACTCATTGTCAATAATTAATGGTAGACCACTTCTTGATCATGGATATCGAATTTTTTCCAATAAAAATTCTTGGCTTGTTGTACGATGACCATATGCCCTTTCTCCAAATACTCGTTGATATGGCGAGGGAATTATGATCATTTATACCCGATTTGTAGTCATTCAGTAACAAACTGTGTTCCTTTTTCCGATAGAGAGAGTTAATTGACGGGCAAATTTCTGAAACTTTCGAACTCTGAAATTAGGAAAATATGAAAATATTCACTTAAGAGATATTTTATATGTATATAAATAAAAAATAAATAAACAAATCAATAAGTAAACGCCTATAAACGTTCCTGCAGAAACTTGGTTTCCAAAAAAAAAAAAAAAAAAAAAAGAATTAATAGAATTTTTGATATCGAATTTTATTTTTGAACGAATTTGTTTTTTGTTAATAATTGTTTATCAAATCTGGTTTTTTGATAAAAAAAAAAATTTAAAATAAATATTTTAAACAAAATCTGCCAACAATATACACGTATGAAATAAATAGGCCTACAAAAATTAAGCAACTTCAGTTTCAGCTAAATGTCTAATTGTCCATCTATTAAAACGAAACAAAGATCCTTGTTGACTTAGCTTTAAGTAGGCAGTTAGGACCTCTTAGCTGAGGCAAATATTTACTTCCATATGCTGCACTCCTAAATCAATTCTGTCCTCTTTCCAGTCAGAGTAAACCGAGAAACGGTGTGTGAAGCGAAATCTGATAAAGTGCAAAAAAGGGAAAAGCTTTGCTTTCAAAACAAAATTTAATAATGTGGGACTCTTCTATTATATTTCTTTTTCTCATAGTTTCATCGTATACATTTCGATTTCCGTATGTTTTCATAAGAGAAATGGATTACAAGGATGAAGCATTTGTTCTTCCTTTTCAAAACAAATATTAGATTGTAGTGAGAGATGTTTTCACTGGAAAATATGAGATTTTTTTTCATAAAACATGTATTTATAACAATATTCAATGTACTTTTAGATGTTTACAAAAAATTGTTTTATAAAAATATTCAGTATATTTATTTTTCTTCATTTATTTGTAAAAATTGAATTCATCGTAAATAATTCCTTTCATCGTTTTTTTGTTGTTGTTGTTGTAATATTTGGAATTTCGTTTACATTAAAGATAAAACAATTTACAATTGTTCAAGTAGTGTTATAAAACTTATGTCTGCTATATAAAACTGCACACATGTACGTTATATATAGAGAGATAGATAGATATCCAAGCACCATAATGACATTAATTTTTAATTAATGTCATTTTGCATCGATCAGGAAATTATCAGGTAAATTCATGAACAAAATTTCTTCTTAGTATTCTATAATTCACAATTTCTTTATTTCAACTTTGATCTATTTTACATTATTTTCTGCTGTTTCTTTTGATTTAAATAAACAGGAAAAATTGAGTCAAAATTTTTAATAATTATTCACAAAAAAACATAAACTTGAGTGACATATAAACTTAAACTTAAATTAAACATAAACATAACTCTAATTAGATTATCAACGCAGCGTTATTTTGCAATATTGAATTTGAAACTCCTAAATTTTATGAAATATCTTCAAAACAATGCAGTTAAAGGGCGAAAAGACATTTTCTGATTATTTTTCTTATCAATATCCTTAATAAAATTTAGAATAATTTCCAAATTTCTGATCAAATGTAATTGCTTAGATTTCTAATTCAATTAAGTATAATATTTATTCACTCTCATATATCATATTTAATTTAATCAGTTTCTAACTGACAGGTGGTATTAGGTAATGATAGCAAACATACTGACTAATAAAAATTATATTTGCTTGAATATTACAATTAACATTACAACCTTTAATTCAGGCAATGTTATTTTATTCCCTCATAAATGGAATGAATGAAAATAATTATTTGAATTTTGTTTCGTAAGGACTTGAATTCTCTTCAGATATATTAGAATGCCATATTAAAATCATAAGCAGATAATATTTTATTTAAGTGGTATTTTCATAATATTCTAAGCTTAATTAAATAATTTTATGAAGTAAACATATGTTCACATTTCATTTTGAGAAGAATTTATGAAACTTTATATTCTTTTACAAAATAAGAATTTCCTTAATTTCAAAATTAATTAAACTTTATATTTCTATTTCTGAATTTTCCAAACATACATTATAGGATTTTTTATGAGTTGAAAAGAATTTTAACCGAATAAATATTCTATATCCAAACAAGTATATTCAATGTATTATGTATGTAATTAAATTATATAAGTAGACTTATAGAAGCAGAAATAAGGTTTCAAAGAAACGCATAGATATAATTTTTTTATTTTGTATTTTTTATTTTAATAAAAATTGAAGTGTTATTGTAGATTAAAATAAAATTAACTAAATTAATATCATTATCATATACTTGAATGTTTTTAATGCAATTAAATATAAATCCAATAAGCCTTTTAAAACTAAAAAATAACTTGCAAATAGGGTTGCATTAACTAACTCCGATATATCTCATCAAACTAATCCCCACTAATCTTAACTAAATTTTTTTGACCGTTGTGTTCTACAACAACTAATAGCATCCCATATCAATTAAATACAACGATATAAAAAATGCATAATCAGACAGATTTTTTTCTCCAAAATCTTGTGAGATCGAAGATTGTTAACCACTCATAGAATAAAAAGCAATATATAAATAAAAATTTATGTAGATATAAAAATCAAGATTCCATAAAATAACATTAATTACAAACAAAAATATTAATAACATTAAGTACTAAATGGTGCAGAAGGACTTAAAACAGTTAACCATTCAAATATCGATTTATGGAATAAAACACTATTCACCAATCGTCATCAAGCAAATACATTTTATGAATACATATCGATATATAAGTATGCTTGTTACAACATACTAGACAATTCAATCACTGAATAGCAATCATTAGATATCAATTGAACTTTTTCAATCTACATTTAAATTTATCATTTATTTAAAAATCGATCCTTATTACATTCTTTTGATGAGTTTATAACGAGGGAAAACTATAAGAAGGATTTTATCACTAGACAGTTTTTATAAGCAAACTCAAAGCTAAAGTCATTGATGATACCATTCAGGCATTGGGCTCTGTTTTCAACCGGACAGTGATCTCTATGTAGAGAATACTCTTTGGAGGGTCAGCGATTGAACTGTTTGACCTGGAGGCGTACTTTTCTGACAGCAAGACAACGAACAGTCTTTTAACAAATGAGGAGTCTTTTCAGAGCGAAACTCTATCACTTTGATGAAGATCCTCAGCCACCATACTTCCACTCCACCAGAGAGCACTTCCTTTCTATCCACACTTTGTTGTATTTCTCTACTTCCTTAAATCATCTCCACCTCTTCTCACTTTATATACTCTCATCTCTTCTACTCACTCCCATTCTGATCATTTTCTTTCTTCAAGAGTATTCTCCTCACAAAACCACATGTTTCCTCATAAATAATTAAAAACAGAAAGGGGAGATTTAGTTAAATAAATAGACTTAAAACATTTAAGAATAATTTATTGTGTAGATGAACAATCTATGTTCATAATTTTTCTACGTATTCTCCTTAAAACAAGTACTTTTATGCATTCAGAAACCTAAATTTTCTCGAAACAAACTTCTTTTGGTTGTCTCTCCAACCGCTCCTGCACCAATCACAGTATTTCTTTATTCATACGAAACTTTCATCCACATCAGCAATACTTTCACCCTATTACTTTCTTTCCTCAGACATTACTTGGTGTATTACCTTGCTTCAGGATTTTTGATCTTCAAGCAAGTTGTTTCCCCATATCCTGCAAAACATTTGAATAGTGTAATCTGCCAATGCTATGAGCATTATTCCTCATAATATTGCACTTTTAATTCCCCATTAATATCAACAAGTTTTATTAAAAAAAATCAAAATTCAAAATCAATATTCAATGTCAAAATTCTTTAATATTTTTATGTATTTTTAGTATGTTATTTCATAATGTTACTGTGACGACACTTTTCATCATCATAAAACAAATAATCATAGTCATCAATAAACAAATGATTCAGAGCATCATCACCATCACCATCATCAATAAACAAATGATTCACAACATTATCATTAAAAAGGTCATCCTCATCATCATCATTAAAAATATTATCATCAATAAAAAAACATGATTATCATTAATAAATATATCTGTTGAAATTATTATCAGCAAAGAACAGAAATTTTAACGCTTAGTATTAAAAAAAATTTATGACAAAATTTTAATTTACTAATTTCACCAAATATTTCAAATTATTAGCATATATTCGATAACTAAATAATATTATTAGTAAAAAATCTATTAGTTTATTTATGCTTTGTAGAGTGAATTAATAATAAAAATTCTATAACTAAATTAAAAAAATTAATAAAAAAATGTAGTGTTTTTATATGAAAACTTATAATGGAAAGGCAGGGTATATATTTAATGATATTAAGAATATTATTTTATGTATTCTAAAAAATAAAATGTAAAATCATTCAACTCTTTTTTTTGCTCGTAAAGTAGCCCCAATTTTTTCTTGAATTAAAAAAAAATTCCTACGTTTATTCATTTTTTATAATCCCTGATAGATATTTTTGAAAAGTGTCAGAATGCAGATCTTTGGCAAATGAACTTGTCATTGCATTTATAGATAATTCAAGAGTCAAAGCTAATAAAATTTCTCAAACATTTCAAGCAATCATAAAAAAACATAATATCATCAAAAAGTAAATATTGATATTAAATGGATATCAAATAAAATAATTATCCATTAGAACGTAACTTAGAGTCATATTTATTTTATAAATTCATGTGTCATGTAAGAATACTAAATGATAAATTATTTTGCAAAATATAAAAGCTCTTACACATTGATAACTCAAAAAAAAAGTTTTCATAAAAAGAATATTACTTCTCATCTAAGAAATGTACTTATAATATCATTGTGTACCATAGATTAATCCAGTTCAATTGGTAAATCAAATCTTGTTTCAGTACTACTTACTGTTTATGGTTAACATAATTGAGTTTTATTTTTGGACCAACTGAGAGCAATTTATCAGTTTATCAGTGTCCAAATGAAAGCCATCAGCAGTTTGAAAAGAAATAGATTCCAAAAAAATGTATAGCCCTTTGAAAACTTTAGGTGAAAAAAAAATGGACGTCCCGGGGAAAGAAATCTGCTCTATTGACCGACACTTTAGCTGAACAAGCTCTGCAGAAAAAGAAAAGTATCGAAAAGATTTTTTCCCAGAAGATAGCAAAAATAATAGAAAGACCTTTCCAAAGACCAAGTAAGCTAAAGATCATTTCAACGAAAAGATAAAAGAGATATCCTATATCGTTACTGTAGACATTACTCAAAAGAAATGTTAGTTTGAATATACAGACTGATAATTTTGTTTTAATTCTAATATTATATTAATATTAATATTAAATATGTATATTTTAATTTAAATATTAACTATTATAATATTAATATCTATATATTAATTTAAATTTTGAATTTAATGACACGAATTTAAATAAAAATTGATAAGGAGATTTAAAATTTTTTTTTTCATTTTCAGATGTAGAAAACTAAAAATAATATATTGTTATTAAATATTTATTGGTTATACGAGTAGTACAACTCATAAGGTTCATTTATTGATTATAACTCATTTCAACGAAAAGATAAAATATCTTATATCGTTACTGTAGACATTACTTAAAAGATTTTTTTAGTTAGAATATACAGACTGATATTTTTGCTTCAATTCTAATATTAAATATGTATATATAAATCTAAATTTTAAACTTAATATCGCGAATTTAAATAAAAATTGGTAAATAATTTATATTTTAATTTATTTTTCAGATGTAATAATTAAAATAATATATTGTCTTTATGTATTTATTGATTGTAACCCATAAAGCTCATTTATTGATTATAACTCATTTTAACGAAAATATAAAATAGATATCTTATATCATACTGTAGCCATTACTGTACATGTTGAAAATTTAGGTTTTAAGATTAGAATGAATTTAAGCAAAATATCTGAAATCTTCCAATTCAATTCAAAAGCTAAATGTTCTTAAAAGGAAATTTTCAATAAGCAATCAAAAAAACTAATTGAAAAGTGATTTTTCCTCATTAAAGTATTATTATGTTTAATGGCATTTGTTAATTAATTCCTGATAAAATACTCTTAATGACAGTTACTATTCCAGCGGGGAAATACACAGCTAGCCTCACAAGAGCATTTTTACTTAGTTCTTCGTTAACTTAAAACGGTTTTCAAGCAGAAAAGAGTAGATTCATATCCAGGGTTTTCTTTTTTGTACGGTTTTGCAAAGAGACTAATCTAATGAGTAAAAAAAAAACAAGTTCAGTTTAACTATCAGTTCAAAAACTAAATGTTCTTACAATAAAATTTTAATAAACAATAAAAAAATTAATCGAAAAAGTTAAGTTTTTCTCATTAAAGTATTATTACGTTTAATGGCATTTGTTAATTAATTCCTGATAAGACGTTCTCAACGACAGGTTACTATTCCAATGGAAAAAAACACAGCTAGCCTTACAAGCGCATCTTTACTTAGTTCTTCATTAGCTTAAAACGGTTTTTCAAGTCAGAAAAGAGTATATCCATGTCCTAGGGTTTTCTTTTTTGTACGATTTTACAAAAATTAATCTAACGTGTAAAATAAACAAGTTCAGTTCAAATATCAGTTCACTTGTCACTGAACACTTCAAGTATCAGGGCAAATACTCAGCTAGCCTTACAAGCGCATCTTTACATAGTTCTTCATGAGCTTAAAACGGTTTTCAAGCAGAAAAACTAAATGTTATTAAAATAAAATTTTAATAAGCAATCAAACAAATTAATTGAAAAGTGATTATTTCTCATTAAAGTATTATGCTTAATGACATTTGTTAATTAATTCCCGATAAAATACTCTCAACAACACGTTACTATTCCATTGGGAAAATGCACAGCTAGCCTTACAAGAGACACTTTACTTGGTTCTTCATTAGCTTAAAACGGTTTACAAGCAGAAAAGAATAGATCCATGACCTGAGTTTTCTTCTTCGTACGATTTTGCAAAAAGACTAATCTAACGAGTTAAAAAACAAGTTCAGTTCAAAAACTAAATATTACTAAAATTAAATTTCAATAAACAATAAAAAAATTAATCAAAAAAGTTAAGATTTTCTCATTAAATTATTATTATGTTTAATGGCTTTTGTTAATTAATTCTTCATAAGATGCTCTCAATGACGCTGTACTATTCCAGTGGAAAAGTACACAGCTAGCTACATAAGAGCATCGTTACTTGAATTCTTCATTAGCTTAAAACAGTTTTTAAGGCAGAAAAGAGTAGATCCATGTCCTAGGGTTTTCTTTTTTTATATGGTTTTACGAAAAAAATAGTTTCATATAGCTTAATTTTAGATTTATTTACACATTAATTCCATACATTCTGCGCATTATAATATGTAAATTGTAAAAATTCAGCGGCAGTTTTGTAATTTAATGTAATTCACTAATTTTACTAATTTAAAAAAATAATATTAATTAACCGAACAAGGTTTTTACATTTTCTTTTATTTATTTCATCTTAACTTGTTAACATTATATCGAATGACATTTATTATTTTTTGGTAATGAAAATTAACAAAATGAAATTCCATAAGGATTAATATAATATAAGGATATATATTAACCTCATAAATATGCTAAGTTTGTATGAACATTTTTAAAATAAAATTTTAATAAATAATTTTAAAAATTTATCGGAAAGTTAAGTTTTTCTCATTAAAGTATTATTATGTTTAATGGCATTTGTTAATTAATTCCTGATAAGATTCTCTCAATGACACCTTGCTATTCCAGTAGGAAAATACACAGCTAGCTTCACAAGAGCATTTTTACTTGGTTCTTCATTAACTTAAAACGGTTTTTCGAGACAGAAAAGAGTAGATTCATGTCCAGGGTTTTCTTTTGCAAAAGGCTAATCTAACGAGTAAAAAAACATTAAAAAAGTGTGTCCTGAAAAGTTTTTTGTAGGACATCCTCCAGTCGGAAGCCGGAATCTCCTGGAAAAGAACACGGTTTCCGATTGGTCGATCCCGCCATTTCCGGGATCGGGAATTGTTTTTACACCGCCCATCGCCTGCCCTCTTCCTCTGGGGCTTCTTCACTTAGGGGGGCACCGGAGAGGGTGGAGGAGGGGGTCCTTGCGTCAGAGATCGATTTTTTTTCCCTCTCATTCTCTTTTCCTTTTTTTCCCCAAGTTTCGTTACTACTTTTTAAACACGTCTCGTGTGTTTTTCAATGTAAAAGGAAATTGCAAGCAGTTTTTTTTTTGCATGTTTGGCATGGTTGGGAACTTACAACTAATTTTTTTTTCAAAATTTAAGTACATAGACTGATGGGCTAAGGTGATTGATATATGGAATTAAAGAAGTAGTTACAGAAAATATTTTTCATTTTAATTAAATAGATCAATTAATTTTTTTATACTAAGAATATATAAGAATGTATATTTTAAGTATATATAATTTTATATATAATTTTTTAAGAACAATTTTCTTGTTATAAGTTGCAAAAGTTTTTCATTGCTGTTTCAAAATATCTGCATTTTTAATATTTGATTAATACGTCTCGTGTGTTTTTCAATATAAAAGGAAATTTCAAGCACTTTTTTTTTTACATGTTCGCCATGATTGGGAACTTACATAATATATTTTTTTTTCCAAAATTTAAGTACGCAGACTGATGGGCTAACATGATAGATATATTGAATTACAGAAGCACTTACACAAAATATTTTTCCACATTTTATTTTAAAAGATCAAATATATTTGTTATGTTTTGCAAGAATACTGTTCATTGCTGTTTCAAAATATTTGCATTTTTAATATTTGTTTAACACGTCCGTTGTGTTTTCCAATTTAAAAAAAATTGCAAGCAGTTTTTTTTCATGTTTGCGCGGTTGGAAAATTACATATAATTTGTTTTTTTCAAAATGTAAGTACACATTTTTTTCCAAATTTAAGAAAGACTGATGGACTAATAAGATTGATATATGGAATTAAAGAATACTTACAGAAAATATTTTTCATTTTAATTAAATAGATCAATTAATCTTGATATACTTGGCAAGAATTGCTGTTTCAAAATATCTGCATTTTTAATATTTGCTTAACACATCTCGTGTGTTTTTCGGTGTAAAAGGAAATTGCAAGCAGTTTTTTTTTCATGTTTGCATGGTTGGGAACTTGCATATAATTCTTTTTTCAAAATTTAAATACACACACTGATCGGCTAAGGAGATTGATATATTGAATTAAAGAAAATATTTTGTATAATATATAAATTATATAAAATATTTTGTGTAATATATAAATTATATAAAATATTTTTTATATAAATAATTACAGAAAATATTTTTCTACATTTCAATTAAATAGATTGTATAGTTTTGTTATACTTTGCAAGAAAGTTTCATTGCTGTTTCAAAATATCTGCATTTTTAATATTTGTTTAACACGTCTCGTGTGTTTTTCAATGTAAAGGGAAATTGCAAGCAGTTTTTGTTTTCATGTTTGCATGATTGGGGCATATATATATATATATATATATTTTTTTTCAAAATTTAAGTGATGAGTTTCAGACTGATGAATTAAGGTGATTGATGTATTGAATTAAAAAATACTTACAGAAAAAATTTCTACAATTTAATTAAATAGATCAAATATTTTTGTTATACTTTGCAAGAAAGTTTTATTGCTGTATCAAATATCTTCTTCACTTTTAATACTTGTTTAATTTGTTATAAATAAAATTTTAATCACTCCTATTACAACCAATTTTCTTCTTATCAAAATCATATTTAGAGATTTAGACACTCAATTAAATATGAAGGAGAAATGATAATTCTCTTATTAAGAGTAATGGGTATTAAACTAAATGGATTTTTCGTTTTCGTAATCTCAAAATCAATAACTTAACGAATGTAGCTAATAGATTTATAAAGTAATTAAAATGTTTCAGTTATTCAAGTCAAAATGGTAAACTTAAGATTGTAATTAAAGAAGCAGCATAAAAAATTGTTTTAGCAAAGAGGTTATTCAGTATTTGTTTAAAATTTTTAAAATTGAAATAAGGAATGACATTTTATATTTATTCACTCAGAAAGTAAAGCATAATATATTTATACCTTTTTTCTTGTTTTTACTTTTGGATTCAGATTTTTTTTTATATTTGCCAAAATATTTGAGGTGCATCATGTTTTATAAGAAATTTATAAATATAATTAAAAAAATATTTTTATATTTCTATGATTATATTGCACACTGCTGCTGATAAATTAAAATTATTAATTTAGTTAATTAATTCATTAATTTATACATATTATTTAATTTTATTTTTGTAAAAAGGATTTCATCAGTTTATTAAGAATTATTTCATTTAAATATAAATTTAATTCTTCTAATATTCCTACATTATTTTTACTTGGTTGTAAATATAAATAATAATAAACATAAATAAGTAATGAAGTTTATCGACTTACTTATAAATCATGAAGCAGAAATTTAAGAAAGTAATATAAATAAAATACTTAAGAAAGTATTAATATAAAAAACTCTAAATTATTTATTAGCATCATATAAGTAAATTTACAATATATACATATAAACAAAGTATATATGAACGGTTATGACTATAATTACATTTATAGCACAGAAATATTTCATTTGTAATTATACTTTATTAGTGTTCACTTAAGCGATATGATGAAAAGTTTAGAGATAATTGCATAGTACTTTATCGAATTTAAACCAGACATAAGCGCTATAATTATCTTAAATATATTATGGAACTTTTTGTGCCCATAAAAACACAAGTCAAATAGTAAGGTTGCTGGTGCTCGGCCTTACAAGTGCTGGTGTTCGGCCCCAAGTCATAAACCAGATTTAATGATTTTTAATAAATAATAGTTGTCCTTATTTTGAAAATTTGAATTTACTTGTGCTGTTAAAAACATGAGTCAAAGTTTGAAAGAAATGTTGTCGTAAACCATCGAATCTTAAACGAGATTTATCAAGAACTAAAGATGTCGCTATCTTAAAGATTTGGAATTTCTTGTGCCCATAGCGAGTCGCGAACATCTCCATGGACAGTATCAAAGGGTTGGCACCCTTCTTTTTTTATTTAAAAAATATTCGATTTACAAATTTATTCCGTCAATCGGGACTCAGAAATATGTGACAGATGTATATAAAATCTATGATAGATGTGTCAAACTGAGTTCACCCATTTCAGATGCCCAAAGCATGAAAGTTCAAGTTGCCCTATACCATAAAGTTAGGTATTCATGATTTATAAGATAACATAATCATTGGAAACGTAAATATGTTTACAGTTGGAACCGTTTCTGTATTTGGCACTATCTAATAAAACTACTCTAGTATATAGCTAAGGAAATGGTGTCCAGATACATATGTATGCGCTATGTATCTTTCTGAATAAAATTACATTTACTTGAATACTGCATTACAAATTATTGAAAACTCTAGAAATATAAACTATCTTGGCAAAGTTTGTCTATTCAATAAATAAGAGCATCAAAATAAAATATATTTGAAACCCACATAACAATTATTATATATCAATATTACATAAATTTTAAAATTTTATAGCCTCTAGAATATTTTATGATGCAATAACTCATGTTTATAAGCTATAATAAACTTATAAAATATTGCACAATAATATATTTCCTATATTTCAATAGTTATGACTTTACAAGTAACTTCATTACTTTTGAAATACAATCATGAGTTTTTATATTATCGATGTTATTCATTTTATAATTTTTTATAATACACGTAGTGGTGAAAAGTAATGTTCGAAGAACAAACAAATTAAATAATCATAACTCTACAAAATAATTTAAAAAAATTATCTTTAGTAAGTATGAGGCTTTCATTAAAATATTGCAAATTAAATATTATTCTTAATAAACTAAATTCAATACAGCAAATTTAAAAGTATTAAAATATAATATTTAATTAAGTTTGTCCATAATTTTGCATGTATTTATTATGATTGCTTTATGTTTGTTTAAATAACAAATATACATAATTATTAAAGATTCTAGGAATATACCTGAAAATATATTCATCATTAATATATTTAAAATGTATAAGATTTTATGGAATTTTGCAGCTTTTGTTATATTTCAAAATTATTTAACTTTAAAATACTATTTGTACATGAATAAATTATCAGACTATGGTTTATTTAACTTATAAATGTTACCAAAATATGCTATCTTTTAAAAACACTTTTTATTTAATGTTTGGATAACATTTTATTTATCATGCAAATAATGATTTTAATCAAATGAAATAATATTATTTTATGAAAATAAAATTCTATATGAATAGTATAAACTATTTAATATTCATTTCTTACAACAAATATATAAAACATGTTTGTTTCTGAAGAAGAACCATCATATAAACTCCCACGCTTTTTCCAAGACCGTTTGAACTTCAAATTTAATATATCTGTAAGGAATGGTGAAAGAAACTGCTGTTCACTTTTCTTGATTTTCTGGTTTGGTCACAGGCTGCGAATATCTACATGAATTTTAATATTGTTCTTTTTTAACTTTTCCTATGATTTTTTTTCTGAAGAAACTGTTTTCGGTTGATACATTAAGTAAGTAAAAGGCTGTTCGTGCGCATTTCATATTTAACGATGCTCTAACAGATTTTTATTAATGGTAGATTTTTAAAGAGCTAATTATTTTCATCCATGAAATACATCTAAAACATTAGAAATAGTTCTTGAAATATCGTTTAAATGCTCATTTAGAAAACATTCCTACTTGATTTTATTAAATATACCTTCGAATTACGTTGTTTCAATGCAGAAACATTAACTTTGTTTCCTTTTAGGCCAAGAAATATGTTAAATTTATTTTTCACAATTTTTAGGGAAAAAACATTCCTGCAATTTGTTATTTTTAATGAATAAAAGTTTTAGAGACAACTATTAATCATTTATGAATGAGAGAAAGTTTAGAAAACTTCCAATTGGCCCCACTTAGATGCTTTATACGAAATTTATTATGAGTTATATAAAATATATTGAAGAAAACTAATAATATAAATAATAATAATTATAGGGGAAAATATTGAAATTAATATTTACTGGATGTATACCAGTGATAATATTTTCAATCTTTAAATTATTATATTACAGTTAATAATTTAAAGAATTAAATCTCTTACATATAGCATTTAAAAAAAAATTCTGTAAATTCATTGATTTATTTAATAACAATAATTCTGTGCATTGTATATTTTTTAGATATACATTTATAATATTAAGGTAAAAATAAAATTTTTAATATGCGATGCAGTTATAAAAGACTTATACTTTATTCATTCTCAATGCCACACCTTTAAAATCATGTTCTTTCCTTGACATAAATATTTTTCTTACACTATACAAAGTTTAATCATGAGTTGAATATCATCGACCTTCCCATGACGACAGCGGTCTGATGGCCAAGTGTCTAGTTCTCTGGCATTTGGTATTAATACTTTTACTTACACAACGTGAGGTGGCATGGATGTTTGCTAGTGATTCGGAATCCACGTTAAACTGTAGATTCTGGTCTAATTAACCTAAAGTATACAAAAATGACCGTAGTGCGACACACCAAACTTCTCATATCGGCAAATACAACATCAGTCGTAATAGAAATCCCAGCTAAATGAGAGGTAGTTTTACTCGATGGAAAAATGATTAATGCTGCACAAATACCTCAACAATTTTATAGACTCTTAATAACGAGTAAAATAAACATATGGCAATGATACAGTTATTCGTACTTTCTTGATAATTCAAATTTTCAAATGAAAACATTTTGGCCGTAATTCAAGACATTCTTCCCGATAATTCCAAGGCAGCAAAATATTAAACACATCAGTGAATTCACAAACAAAAGAAATTCCATGCACATGAATAAAAAGACTTGTGGTTTCATAAGTCCTTGCTGGTGAAAAGGGACTATATAGGAAAATGAATAGTTTTTATATTGAACCACTAATAAAATGTTTTTCTTTTTATTTCCTGTTATCCCTATTGAATGAAATGTAACGTCTTATACTATTTCAATCTATATGAAAATAAATTTTATATTTGGGTTACTTTACGAATCTTTATTGTAGTTATTCATATATTTTCTAGATAAAATTCAATTTGCCTTTAAACGATGTGAAAGGCAACTATACGATTGAGACATGTATTAAATTATACTCAAATCATTTGCATTTCTCAATTGTTTCCCAATTATGATAATTATCTGTTATTTAAAGTATTTTATAGCTATAACTTCAGCAATTTTCCAATTATATTAATTAGCATATGATAATCACATTCACTTAATATATCGTTTACGATGCTAATGTCTTATTTCAGGATTTCTTTAAGATTAAATTCTGATTTTAAAATTTCTAATTTTCAATAATTATGATTTGCTTCCTGATCTGACTATTTGATATATTTCTAAAAGTTCTTCAAATCAATTTGAAGTATACATAATAATTTTAAATATATGGTTTAAATATATAGATAAAGGTATACTTAATATTTAAAATAAGCATGCATAATAGAATTTTTACAAGTCAAATTTCTAACCAAATTCACCCATTTGCAAATGAAAAAACATTTCGCAAACCAAATACACCCTTCTCAAAATTAGGATTTTACTTATATGTTAATATTTATACGTGTGTATGTTTATAAAAACGTATAGTTACGTATAATTTTTAGTTGATGTAAAGAAATGGATTTTTTTGGTTCGTTCGAAAATTTATTAAATCCAATACATCAAAAAGTACAAAAATGTTCGACGTAATATATATAAAATCTAAATTAATCATTGAGTCTATTAGATTGCCCAATTCATCCAAATAAAATCGCTCATAAACAAAAATATAACATTTATTTGTCAGTGTCGTCATTCGATAGTTAATGTTAATGTTAATGTCAAATGTTAGAAATATTATGAATTATTTTCGCTCCTTTGTTTTCATTCCAACATTTTCATTTTTGATTAAAAAGTAACAATGAGGTGCTTTGCGTGTTAAATAAGCATCGTTCATAAAAAGTATCACATATTTTCAAAATATAACATAAAGTAAGGAATTTTTATAACTGTAGAACGTGCTGCAAAATAGTGAGAATCCAGCGGAAATTAACCAGCTGTTTTTAACCTGGAGCTTATATGTCTGCTTACATTTGCATGCTACTTATATCCTAAAACATATATGCTCGCTTATATGCATATGTGTCTTATAGCATGATAAAGATTTACGTGAAAATATACACTTTTGATAATGTCTAATGTCCATCAAGTACCTTAAAATTGTTGCCAGTTAGCTAGTGTCCCAGAGATGTAGAATCATTTCTGTTGATGACTTGTTCTACAGTCATTGCTTCCAAAATTAGAATTAAGAATTTGATAGAAATTATTTCATCAACCGACAGTCTGATTGAAGATTTCAGTGTTTTATTTAAAGAAATCTTTAAATGTTGAAGCATTATTTTTAGACATCCTACTGAAAGTAATATCTGTTGAAGAAATTGACACACCAATTAGAGTGTACAACTTTTATGTCGATAGAACTGAACTTTACTCATGTGCCATTCGTTAACAGCGAATGTATATCTTCATTAAAAAAATATTAAAAAAAATCAATAAAAGAAAAAGATAAAGTAAAAAAAAATATGAAGAAAAAAATCATTTAAAATTTAAAGCTTAACTTTTTCAATTCAATCAAATATTTTATTTAAGCATTCATTGTTATCTATCCATAGATTCATTTTAATAAACTCGATTTGAATATAATTCATTTTTTTCTTATTTATTCAAAGGCAGAAAAATTCAAATCTTTCATCATATTTCGTAGCTTATTTCATGTCCAGGGGGAATAAAAAAAAACATTTTTAATTTCGTTGTGTAGGAAAAAAAAAGTCCTTTAGTCAACAAAGAATAAGAAAGATAGTCTCCAGTTGAAGACCAATCATCAGTCTTCGTCAAGGTGAGAAGAGAAAAAAAAATGGGACAATGCTGAGAAAAATCTGCTTACTAATTAGTGACTTCTGAGAAGGCTTTAATGAATTCATCTCGTTTTGAATGAGGAAAGAGACTTCTTTTTACTTCTAGAAATACTCATGGGAGCAAAGTTCTGTCGCCTAACTTCTTTCAGGTTAAGTAATAAAAATTCAACAATAAGATCTCGTATATTAATAGTATTATAATTTTCATTTTTGTGAAATTTTAAATATGCTGTTAAAATACAATTTACCAATAATATGCAGCCTAATATATGAGCCTATTTGAAGTTTATTTTAAATATAACCTGATAATTGTTTTTAAATATAATGAAAGAAAGTTTTTTCATTGTTATAAATTATTTTCATTTGACTACAAATTCATTCAAAATGATTCATAGTGTAACATATCAGCATATATACTAGACCTATAGCGGCTTCAAGAAGAGGCCCACTTTCAGGTTCGTGGGAATAATTTTTGAAGCATAAATACCATATTAGAAAATTGAATAACTTTCTTAATTGTTAAGAAATGGACTTCTCACAATATAGTTCCTCAATCATTTTGCAAGATAATTTTATCTTAGAGATATTGATATTTTTTTTAATGTACTCAATTTTAAAATTATATGAATATAAATTTAATGAAACATATTTCCTATATGCATTAAGTAAAGAAATTAAAAAAAAAAATCAAATAAATGTTTAAGGAATCCATGATTTATGTCTAAATCAAAACCGATTTAAAATACACGAAAAGCCTTTTATTCTATTTTGTTCTTCTTCTACAAAATGTGAAAAGTTCGAATAATTCAAAATGTGCTTTATTTTTATATTTCATTTAAATTGCAATAAATCATGTTTATAAATTAATTTATAACAACTATAAAACACACACGATCACAGTTACAAATACTTGAAAAACTTGGATGGCACTTTGAATTAAATTCCTTTCGAATTCACCACAAAAAAGAATTCAAAGGCAAAGAATTAACTCTTCCTTTGTTCTTAATTAGTTTGAATCAGAAAATTTCAAAGCATCTGTGAAACACAAAGAAAAGTTTAATCGAATTCCAAATAATGTTTGTTTTAACATCATCTTTTAGAAACGAAATGTTTATTTCAGATTATTCGCCATTTTGAAGTGAAAAGAAGAAATCTAATTATCGTTTACAAATTTGTCCAAATAGTTAATTAACAAAAAAGCCGCTTTGCAATGAGGAATATCAATAACTATAAGCTTAATTCCTTTTAAGATGATTAGAAGGAGTACATTTCAGACCAAGAAAGTTCATTTGGGTGTTTATTCTGTTTTGTATATTCAGACAAATTATTTGTTTTTTTAAAGTTTTAAGTACTTAAAAGAACCGAAAATATTTAGACAGAAGATTAATTTCCTATTGAAAGTCAGTAAAAGTTACGAAATAAAGGTTTAAAGGTAATCTGATTATGTCATTGCATTTAAAAAATTTCTTTGTTAAGGCATTTTAAAGTTACTGCTCTTTATTGTTGCTATTTTATGTAATAATGTAATACTTTATTCTTACCTTAATGTAATACTTTAATTCTCCTTATTTTCATTTTTCTGGATGCGAGTATTTTCTAGATAATTGCAATTAGAGGGATCAAATAATTTGTTAAGTATAGTATAATGTTTATTATTTTTATAAATCGTTTGTGTAATTCTATATTATATTTAATACCAGAATATCTTAAATCAAAATATCTTTTCAAAGATTATAAAAAATAGTACTGAAACTAATTTTAATAATCAAGTTATTATAATATTTTATTTTTGAACGACTATATTTCCACTATTAAATTTAAAATCATGATCAACAAGCACTGTAAAAATATATAGTTATAAAATTAGAATGTTAATAATAATTAAAATGATTAATTTTCTTTTGATTACAAGAATAAAGAAAAAGGTTTTTAATAATGGTTTGTAAAATTATATATTATATTTAATAGGAGCATATCTTTAATCTATAATTTTTATTAAAGCTCATCAAAAATAATAAGGAAACTAATTTTATTAATGATTTTATTCTAATATTTATTCTTGTTTGAATATATATTAGATATTAAATTTATAATAATGATCAAAAAGCACTGTCAAAATATTAAGTTATAAAATTAGTATGTTAATAATAATAATTAATATGCTTAACTATATTTTGACCACAAGATTTAAAAAAAATGCTTTTAATAATGGTTTGTATAATACAATATTATATTTAATAGTGAAATGCTATATTATATTTAATATCTTTAATCTATAATTTCTATCAAATATTGTAAAATATAATTAGGAAACTCATTTTAATAATAACTTTATTATAATATTTAATTTTTGTTCTACCATATTTGCTATAATCAATTTAAAATCATGATCTAAAAGCACTGTCAAAATATTTAGTTATAAAATTAGCATGCTAATGATAATTAAAATATTGAATATTTACTTTCCTTGTTTACATGATTAAATATTGGTTATAAATATTATCTTCGTTACTTATAAATGCAATAAGTCTTCTCTATTGCATAGCAGTTTTTAAAGTTCATGAACAGATTGCTACTACTTACTTTCTTCATAAAAATATCAAATTTTAATTTTTAAAAAAAAAACGTCTTTTTTTCACAACGGAATTTACGACGTTAAAATTATTTTTCTTATTATACATAAGCACCAATACTTTGGAAAGTAGCCTCTAGCCATGTACTGAACCGTTGCATAATTATAAAGTGGTTGCTTACAAAGCTGGAGGCAGAGACCATTAAATAAGCTAAAAATAGGGCCTCACTTACCGTAATTACACTCATATACCAAGAGGACTGATTCCTTTATTAGAGAATCGCTCGCAAGCTGGGCCCTACAAACATTGGCTAGAATCCCTCCTAATGAAGAGCCATTAATTTTGAATTTTCTCTCAGAATCTTATTAGCCCTGAAGCTAACTCAATAAATAATGACCATTATTTTAAAAAACAAATAATTTATAGGACAACAATGATCAGGCATGAACGATTCTTCACTGAGAAGATGGTTTACTGTAATAATAGTACACAATTTGGAGATTTAAATGTAATTAAACGATTTTCATTATCGTGCAAAATTCATTAAGTAATGGTTGTTTAATTCATATAATGATTAGATTCCCTTCAAGTTAAAAAAAAATTAAATTATAAATAATGTCGTTCATACAATTACCATGCTAATAATAATTAAAATGTTTAAAATTTAAATCTATCTTTTGTTCACACAAGAATTAAAAAAAAAATAATAATGGTCTGTTAAAATCGGACATTTCTTTAATATATATATTTTATCATAGATTATAAAAAATAATTAGGAACTAATTCTAATAGTAATTATATTCTAATAATTTATTTTTGTTTGACGTTATTTTCTACGTTACATTTAAAATCTGAGTAAAGACGCACTGTCTAATTATTAAGTTATAAAATTAGCATGTTAATAATAATTAAAATGCTTAACTATCTTTCGAAAACAAGAATAAAATAAAAATTCGAATATTTAGTTTCCCTGTTTTCAGGATTAAATAGTGCTTATATACATTATCTTCGTTACTTATAAATGCAACAAATCTTTGTTATTGCATAGTAGTTTTTAAAGTTCATGAACAGATTGCTACTACTTACTTTCTTTATAAATATATCAAATTTCATTTTTTATTAAAAAAGTATTTTTTCACAACAAAATTTACGACGTTAGAATAAAGTTTTTTTCTTATTATATATAAGCACCAACACTTCTAGAAGCACTTTGGAAAGTGGCCTCTAGCCATATAAAGAACCGTTGCATAATTATAAAGTGGTTGTTTACAAAGCTGGAGGCAGAGATCATTAAATAAGCTAAAAATAGGACCTCACTTAACGTAATTACACTCATATACCAAGAGGACTGATTCCTTCATTAGCGAATCTCTCGCAAGCTGGCCCCTACAAACGCCATTTAATAGCAAAACTAAAAAGAATCCATCAAACATTGGCGAGAATCCCGCCTAATGAAAACTCATTAATTTTGAATTTTCCCTCAGAATCTTATTATCCCTGAAGCAAACTCAATAAAAATGAAAATTGTTTAAAAAATAAGTAATTTATAGGACAACAATGATGAGCCACGAACGAATCTTCCACTGAGAAGTTTGTTTGCTGTAATAGTTGTACGTAATTTGGGGGTTTAAATGTAATTAAATGATTTTCAGTGTCATGCAAAATTCATTAAGTAATGGCTGTTCAATTTATGTAATGATTCGATTACTTTCAAGTAAAAAAAATTAAATTATAAACAATGTCTTTTATAAAATTAGCATGTTAATTATAATTAAAACGCTGAACTATCTTTTGATCAAAGAATTCAAAAAAGGCTTTTAATAATGCTTTGTAAAATTCTATATTATATTTCATAGGGACATATCTTTAATCTATAAATTTGTATAAATGTTTATTAAGAAATAATTAGGAAACTAACTTTAATACTAATTTTATCCTATTATTTCATTTTCGTTTGACTATATTTTTCACATGGAAAATTTAAAATCTTGATCAAAAAGCACAGTTAAAATATTTAGTTAGGACATTAAGAAGTTAATAATAATTAAAATGCTTAATTTTTTTATTACAAGAATTAATTAAAAAGTTGAATATTTGGTTTCCTTGTTTTCGTGATTAAATATTGCTTATAAATATTATCTTCGTTACTTATAAATGCAATAATTCTTCTTTAATGCATAGCAGTTTTTAAAGTTCGTTAACAGATTGCTTCTAATTACTTTCTTTATAAAAATATCAAGTTACTTTTTTTGTAAAAAAAGTCTTTTTTCACAACAAAATTTACGACTTTAGAATATATCTTTAATTATTATATAAAATCACCAATACCTCTAAAAGCCCTTTGGAATGAAGCCTCTAGCCATATAAAGAACCGTTGCATAATTATAAAGTGGTTGTTTACAAAATTGGAGGCAGAGACCATTAAATAAGCTAAAAATAGGGCCTCACTTACCGTAATTACACTCATATACCAAGAGGACTGATTCCTTCATTAGCGAATCTCTCGCAAGCTGGGCCCTACAAACGAAATTTAATAGCAAAACTAAAAAGAATCTATCAAACACTGGTTAGAATTCCGCCTAATGAAGAGTCATTAATTTTGAATTTACCCTCAAAATCTTAATAGCCCTAAAGCAAACTCGATAAATAATGAACATTGTTTAAAAAACAAATAATTTATAGGACAACAATGAGGAGCTACGAACGATTCTTCCGCTGAGAAGTTTGTCCGTCATTATAGTTATACGTAATTTGGAGATTTAAACGTAATTAAGCGCTTTTCGATGTCGGGCAAAATTTTTTATGTAATAGTTGTTTAATTCATATAATTATTAGATTCCCTTCACGTAAAAAAAATAATAAAATTATGGATGATGTCGTTCACGTGAAACTGGTTATTTTACGTGAAGCAGTTCAACTAATATATGCCACGAATGGTTAAATTAAATCGATCACTTTGTCGACTGCACTAAAGTCGCTGATTTGTTCGTCGTTTGACTTGTTCATTTGTCGTTTGACGTGCTCATTTGTCATTTAACTTGTTCATTAATCGATGAAATGTTCCTTAATCGATGAATTTTTAATTAATCTATTAATATTTTTCCACAAAAAGGAACTGAAAAACAATAAAGTTTTATAGTCGATAAATGTAGTCCAAATACTGCTGCAATTATGGTATGGTACAAAACACCCCTTCGACGTGTAATGGAAGTTATCTGTACCCATTCAAAGTTCTTTTAAATTCCAAAAGAAGACTTTCCCCAATTAGACATAGGGTTTTAATGTTTTAAGTATTTGATATTTTAAAGCAAAATTTCATGAATTCTTTTATTCAATAAATTCTTTGACTAAGCCTCATAAAAAGTATTTTACTGAAAGTATTTTACTGAAAGGAAAAAATATATGAACTTCAATATACCTCATGCCTTTATACATGTGTCTCTACTCATGTGTAGTTTCTTATTCCAGAAGCAATTAATAAAATGATCCCAAAAGCACTTGCAGCAAATAGCTACAGGAATCAACTTACTCGAATCGATAGAAGTTTCAAAGCTTAACGGCGTTCAGTTCATTGAGGGGAGAAACAGCTGAAGGTGTTGTTATGTCATTATTAGTCTTTCCAACTCCCGCCCATATTGCAGCTGTTACATCTGTTCAGGATATCTTAAGCTGCTGAATATGCACAGCGCAGGAGAGATTTAACCTTCAAAACTACTTACTGGATAAATATTTTTAAGCTAGCTCCTTTAAGCAGCTAATCGCTTGAGGTTTGGTGTTTATCAAAGGTGAACTGGTTAGTTTAGCAACAGAATGTACTCGGGAGTATTCTATGTGGGTTGGTATATTCTATAAAGTAGTACAGGATGTAAAGAATATTGTTATAAAATGCAGTGTATATGTATATGTGTACATTGTAATTTCATCGAAATTTGTGTCGAAACTTTACTAGCATGTCTAGTTGTTGTGTTTTATCAAAGTAGAATTATTAAATATTATCTTTTATAACTAACGTAAGTTTTAAGAATTATATAAGTTACTTCAGAATTTATATGAATTAGAAATTAAGGTTTTGTTTCATAGCTTCTTAAACCACATACGATGAATTATTGATAAAAATTAAATGACACTAAAGTAAATTTTATTTTATGACTAAATAATATAAATACAATTTATGTATTTTTCTATGGTTAAAAGTTTTATCTAATACATATATTAGAAGAAAAAAATTATAATTAATTGATGATGAATAGAAAGCGTGCTGAGAAAATTAAGCAAAGAATTTTAAAATAGTCTTCTAAATTTTTTATGAATGCAGCATACTATCTTATACTTCTGAGAATAACCAAAATTCTGCTTTAAATTTTAAAGTGTTCCACAGAATGACATAACTACGTGTCTTAAACATTGGTTTTTAATGAATGTTTCAGATTTTCTTACTCTAAGCATATTGGTGTTTAAGACTGGTTAAGAAAATTCTGGGTTTGAATTTTATGCTACTGTAATATGCAATAATAAATATAATAATACCATATCTGAAGCTTTCCCCCAAATAGGATGCTTGTATAATTGTTTAAATTTTTTTTATTATTATAGGAAATGTGTAATTCTTTCCTTAGCCAAAAATTACAGAAAGACGTTGAGGAGATTATGTTGAACGAGTCCTCTGAGTATTCTGTACTGTACTATATTTTACGACAAAATTCTTTACATTCTATACCAATTTAGAGTATACTAGAAAGAAATTACTTCCAAGTTATATTCTATTATTAGACTGATCATCCATCTTTGATAAGTTATAGAAATTTTCCTCTCTGTCTATATTAATCAGAAAATAAGCAGAAAGAATAAATTTAGGATTAATAGATCAAATCAAACACAACCAAAAATTACAAAATGCCTGTAATAGTCGATAGTGTAATTAATAAGTTCAACTAAAAATGTATGTGTTCGGTTATTTAAAATTTTCTCATGTGAAGATGATTATCTTAAAATGACCAAAATTTTCATGAAGACATGGAATTAATTTTTCTGCTAAATTTATTATTTGATTTAAATTTGTTCATAAACTGTTTCAAAAACATCACATCTGTATTAATATCTATTTTGAAACTAAAACAAACAAAGAAATCTTTAAACATCAAAGGAAAACTTTGTTGATTTAGTCAAACAAAGAAAATAAATTTTTGCAAACATTTTTTCTAAACATTTTATAAGCAAACATTTTAAATAATAGATAGAATTCTTTTCATAGCGGCCTAAACAATATACGTAAATGCAATAAATATGGTTTATATGAAAGTCAAAAGTAACAATATTTCAATTTATTGAAAAAGTATACTTTACGCTTTTTATTGATAAAGATTACCGATATCAGATGAAGCAGTGAATATTGCACTTTTAAAATTTCTTTGTTTCTAATTAATATTTCTTTCACTTGATAAAATATTAATAAATATTTCTGTTAGGATATTGTTGATGATATTAAGGAAAGCAATATTTTACTCGATTTGTTAATGTGGATAGCAACAGGAAATAGGCTTATGCTAATGTGTAATTTTTTTGTTGTGTCTGGTCCCAGCACTTCAGGATCATTTCTAATCCAAAATTAGTTTCAAAAATATCTGTCCAAGTTAGGTCCCAAGTTTCTACCATCTTTGATTAATTCTCTTCTGTATGATGAACCAGACCTACGAAGAAGCAGCGAGATGAAGAAGAAGCAATATTTATGTGTCCAAGTTCATTGCATATCGTTTTGTCGCAACACGACATCTTGCAACTGCAGTTTTAAGAGAAATTAGAGAGTTTTTGCATAAAGTACGTTAGTTACCGTAGGACGTCCGTTAGCCTTTTCTCCCTAGCGCGCATGCGCAGTTTCCTATGAGCATGCGCGCTAGGGAGAAAAAGCTAACGGACGTCCTACGGTAATTAACGTACGGTATGCAAAAACTCTCTAGTAACAATCAAAGCTTATATGCAAAGAAAACCATTGGTGTTTATAATGCTGCAATCAGTCAAACTTTAAGTGAAAGAGTCTAGACTAGCTGGACTAGACAATGTTTACATTTAGTCTATGTTAAATTTATGTTTTAGTATTATTAGTATCAGGTTCTGATCAGAAGAAAACATAATGCAAGGTCGTACCAGTGGTGCACAGCTGAAACGTATAATGATAGAGAAAGTGAAAGTAGGGATTGTGATGGAAGCTCTTTGGGTACTTATACTGAATTCCAAGTATTTGTGGAGAATTCTGATAGCTGTGAGACACGAGGTATTTTATCCGTATATAACAACTCATTTTATTGTTTCGTTGATGAATTCCTTCTATATAATAACAATTCTCGACTTTACCAAGTTACGCTTATCGGCAGCAATTTTGAAGATCAAGCCGTGAAAACGAATGGAATGATTTACTTGTTTTTCGTATTTCAGCCTATCGAATATATTCGGGACAAGCTGGGAAGACAAATGGCGTTTGTAATTTCTCTCTCTAGGATGTTTAAATTGGCTAGACAAGGTCTACTAAGTACATGAACATGTAATGACTCAGTGCATAAATATGTACTAAGTACATGTTTCCCATTCAAGTATCTGAATACTTAAAGGCTTTGAAAAGAATGCATCATGATAGAGAAAGAGCATATTCCTTATAAAATACCAAACAATTCCTTATTATAAACCAAAATGAAACATTTATTTATCAGTGTCGTCATTCAATATAGCAACAAATGCTAGCTCATTTGTTTTCATTCCATTATTTTTGCTCTCAAGTCTATTATAAAAGCTAAATTTAAAATTGAAATCATGTAATTTTTTTCAAATTACATGATTGCAATTTCATAGTTTCCCTTTTACCTGAAAAGTAACGATTAGATTTTTTTTTTGCTTCTTAAATACGCGTTTTTAATAAAAGGTAATAAATGTTTTCAAAATGAAACGTAAAGTAAGGAATTTTTATAGCAGTAGAACATGCTGCAAAATAGTGAGAATCTAGCAAACATTAACCAGCTGTTTTTATTTTGAAGCCTACAAGCCCGCTTATATTTACATGATGCTTATATTAAAACATATACGCTCGCTTATATGCATATGTTTCTTATATCATGGTAAATATTTGCATGAAAATGTATCTTTTGAAAATGACTAAAACCCATCTCGTACCTTAAAGATGTTGCTAGTCAGCTAGTGTCCAAGAGATGTGGAATCATTTCTGTTGATGGCATGCGCGACATTCAATGTTTTCAAAATTAGAATTCAGAATGTGATAGAGATTATTTCCTCAACAGATAGTCTGGTTTATGGTTCCACTGTTTTATTTAAAGAAATCTCCAAATATTGAAGCATTATTCTTGAAAATTCTTCTAAAACTCAGTGCTAATTCCGTCCAGCTATAAGACGATCATTGACACACCAATTTGTTTGTACCACTTTTAAAAAATCATAATTGAACATCTTCCATGTGATATTTGATGACCGCGTATGTATCTCCTCATTAAAAAATTGTAAAAACACAATAAAAGAAGAAAATAATATTAAGAAATATGAAAAATTAAATAAAGTAAAAACATATGAAAGAAAGAAAATAAAGTAAAAGAATATGAAGAAGAGAAAATAAAGTAAAATAAAAATATGAAGAAAAAATAATTTAAAATTTATAACTTACCGTTTTAAATTCTCTTAAATATTTTATTCAAGCATTCATTGTTAGTTATCAGTAGATTCATTTTATTAAATTCGATTTGAATATAATTCCTTTTTTTTCTTATTTATTCAACGTCATGAAAAATTCAAATCTTTCGTCATAATTCACAACTTACTTCATGTCCAGGGGGAATAAAAAAACATTTTTAGTTTTGTTGTGTAGGAAAAAAAAATGTCCTTTAGTCAACAAAGAACAAGAAAGACAGTCTCCAGTTGAAGACCAATCAGCAATCTTCTTCAAGGTGAGGAGAAGAAAAAAAAATGGGACAATGCTGAGAAAAATTTGCTTACTAATTAGCAACTTCTGAGAAGCCCTTAATGAATTCATCTCGTTTTGAATGAGGAAAGAGACTTCTTTTTACCTCTAAAAGTACTCATGGGAATAAAGTTCTGTCTCATAGTAATAAAAATTTAGCGTAAGTAATAAAAATTCAACAATAAGATTCTGTATATTAACATTATTATAATTTTCATGTTTACGAAATTTTAAATGTGCTATTAAAATACAATTAACTAATAATGTTCCTATTTGAAGATTATTTTAAATATAACCTGAATATTGTATTTAAATACAACGAAAGAAAGTTTTCAATCTTATGAATTATTTTCATTTGAATAATACAAATCTATTCAGAATGATTCATAGTGTAACGTCTCAGAATATACTAGATCTATACCTGCTTCAAGAAGAGGCCCACTTTCAGGTCATGGACACACTTTAATTTTTATTTACAAGCAATATATATGTATATTGTTTCAGAGTTCTCAAGCCTACGGCGAATCTAATGCACCGGGTATGCAGCAGACCTTAATTATCATTTATCGATACATGAAACCACAAAAGGGGCTCATTTTTGTAAACAGGCGGAATCTCAGGCCTGTTCAGTCACTTCAGAGAAAAAGTCAACATTCCTTGCCGACTCTTTTCGCAGAGCACTCTCCCTCTCATTCTCCAAAAATCTTCCCTTTCAAAAGTGGGGGTCAGCTTTGATCACTTCGTAATGGAGTCGACACTTCCTCAGCCGATAGTCTATCACCAATCACGATGTAACAATTTATCCTGTAATCCTGTAGTAACAACCCATCTGTAGTTGTTTCGATCTTTCATGATACTGATTATCTGCTATCAGATTTGAATGACAGCTTGTTCCCATTAAAACATAACACTAATTTCATTTGGTATAAATATCAGCAATATTGCTTATTTGTTGTCATATTTGAGTGATAGGTGGTTATTATTCACTTGTTAAAGAATATACATTTATTTCCCCTGCGAACAAAAATACTATATATCTAACAGTGGAAAAAATGTTGAAATAGTTAAATACGGATTTAATAAGTTTTCGCGAAGTTAAATTATTTTTTAAAAAACAAAATATATATTGAGTGTATATATTAATCAAATTTTCTTGAATTCGTATAAAACAATTCATTAAGACAAATAAATAAATAACTTTTAAAATCCACAAATGATATTTACTTGACTTTGAAATTGCATTCGATTTTAATCATTTCAGAAATATTTTAATCGTTGAAAACTTAAGGATTAAAATTTTTTCTGAAATTATCAAATTCAAGGGAAATTTCGTTGAAAAATATTTTTATTAGAGATGCTAAATTTTATTCCATAAATCCCACATAAAAAATTTTTCACTGAAGAATAAAAACCGTATTAGAAAATTGAAAAACTTTCGTAAATATTCAGAAATGAATTTCTCCAAATATAATACCTCAAAATTTTTTGCAAGGTAATCTTCTTTTAGAGATATTAATATTTTTGTTTACTTTACATAATTTTAAAATAATATTAAAATTAAACTAATAATATTATGAATATGTTTTAAACATATATATATACATAAAAAATTTGTAAATTATTTTTCATTAGAAATCTATTAAAAAATTTCAGATTAAAACGTAATATATATAATAACGTATATGCGTAATCATTTCCAATTTCTAGAGCATAATTCATGAAATATGATAAAATTGTTTAAGAATTTTAAAAAAAATTATGAAAGCAAGTAAAATTATTTTAAAATATCACATAGTGCCTTCTTTGAAAAACTGTTTTTTTTTAATTCTATATGCATTAGTATTTTTTGTGAAATAAACAAGGCAATATAATTTAAATTGTATATTAGATTACCATTACGATTTTAAATTAGAAATACAAGTTCTATATCTTGTTATATATATTTGACGAAAGTCATGGAACTAATGGAGTTATTCTTCTAAATGTTAAATTTTTAAAAATATCTAATTCAAAAGCTAATAAAAGATGTAATCTTTTGTTTACTGCTATAAATAATTTTATAAAATAGTTTTCACAACTCATTTTATAAAGCGTATTTCCGACATGCATTAAGTAATGAAATTAAAAAAAAAACATTTTAACGAAATAAATGTTTGAGGAATGCATTACTAATGTCTAAATCAAAACCAATTTATTCTACATGAAAAGTATTTATTCTATTTGCAAAATGTGAACAGTTCGAATAATTCAAAATGTGCTTCATTTTTATATTGCAAATTGCAATGAATAATGTTTATAAATTAATTTATAACAACTATAAAACACTCACAAAAAAAAAATGCATTTGTTCTACGAGTACTTACGATTGGAGTTACAAATATTTGAAGAAAATTACGATGTCATCTTGAATTAAATTCATTACAAATTCACCACAAAAAAGAATTCAAAGCAAAGAATTAGATCTTCCTTTGTCCTTAATTAGTTTAAATCAGAAAATTTCGAAGCATCTGTGAAACACAAAGAAAACTTTAATCGAATTCCAAATAATGTTTGTTTAACATCATCTTTTAGAAACCAAATGTTTATTTAAGATTATTCGCCATTTTGAAGTGAAAAGAAGAAATCTAATTATCGTTTACAAATTTACCGAAATAGTTAATTAACAAAAAAACCGCTTTGCAATGCGGAATATCAATAACTATAAACTTAATTCCTTTTAAGATGATTAGAAGGAATAGACTTCAGACCAATAAAGTTTATTTGGGTATTTATTCTGTTTTGTATATTCCGACAAATTACTTGTTCTTTTAAAGATTTAAGTACTTAAAAGAACCGAAAATATTTAGACAGAAGATTAGTCTCCTATTGAAAGTCAGTAAATGTTACCAAATAAAGGTTTAAAGGTAATCAGATTATGTCATTTCATTGTAAAAATTTCTTTGTTAAGGCAGTTTAAAATTATTGCCCTTTATTGTTTTATTTTTTTAAATTCTTTGAGGAATCAGGGAATCAAATAAATGTCAAAAATAAAGAAGTGACATTAATGTAATTGTTTAATCCTCAATATTTTGATTTTTGTGAATCTGGGGATTTTCTAGACGACAGCAGTTAGTGTGATCAAATATTTTTTTATTTAATATAATGTTAATTATTTTTAACACCTATTTGTGTAACTATATGTTATATTTAATAGCGGCATATCTTTAATTATTTTTTATCAAAAATTATTCAAAATAAATAGGAAACTAATTTTAATATTATATTTATCCTACTATATTATTCTTGTTTGACAATATTTTTCATATTAAATTTAAATCATGATTAAAATTCACTGTCAAAATAATTAATTATAAATTAGCATGATAATAAGAATTAAATTGCGTAACTATCTTTTGATCCCAAGAATTAAAAAAAAACCGTTTTTTTGAATGTTAAATTTTTAGAAATATCTAATTCAAAATCTAATAAAAATATAATTATTTGTTTCCTGCAATAAATAATATAAACATAGTTTTCCCAATTCAATTTATAAAGTATGATTCCTATATGTATTAAATAAAGAAATTTAAAAACCATTTTACCAAATAAATGTTTAAGGAATGTATTATTTATGTCTAAATCAAAACCAATTTAAACTACATGAAAAGCCTTTTATTATATTTTATTCTTCCTCTAAATATGACCAATTCGAATAATTCAAAATGTGCTTTATTTTTGTATTTTATTTAAATTGCAATAAATCATGTTTATAAATTAATTTATATCAATTATAAAACGCACACAAAAAAAATGCACTTGTATATATTGACGATTAGAATTACAAATATTTGAAGAAAATTACGATATCATCTTGAATTAAATTCATTTCGAATTCGCCACAAAAAAAGGATTCAAAGCAGAGAATTAACTCTTTCTTTGTAATTAATTAGTTTAAATCGGAAAATTTCGAGCATGTGTGAAACACTAAGAAAAGTTTAATCGAATTCCAAATAATGTTTGTTTAACATCATCTTTTAAAAACCAAATGTTTATTTAAGATTATTCGCCATCGTCAAGTGAAAAGAAGAAATCTAATTATCGTTTACAAATTTAAAGAAATAGTTAATTAAGAAAAAAGCCGCTTTGCAACGAGGAATATCAATAACTATAAGCTTAATTCTTTTAAGATGATTAGAAGGAATACACTTCCGGCCAAGAAAGTTTATTTGGGTATTTATTCTGTTTTGTATATTCCGACAAATTATTTGTTTTTTTTAAAGTTCTAAGTACTTAAAAGAACCGAAAATATTTATACACAAGATTAGTTTCCTATTGAAAGTAAGTAAATGTTAACGAAATAAAGGTTTAAAGGTAATGAGATTATGTCATTGCATTTTGGAAATTTCTTTGTTAAGGCATTTTAAAGTTATCGCCCTTTATTTTTGTTAATGTTTAATGATTCAAGGAATCAAATTAATGTCAAATATAAAATAGTGACCTTAATGTAATTGTTTAATCCTCAATATTTTCA